>CAOKZL010001887.1:0-461020 GCA_948472985.1 Iguana delicatissima
ATTATGGAGACAAACATAATAGTTTCTCTTGATTAAATAAACCAGACTACACAAAATCAAATTATGGTGCAGGTTTTTGGACAGTTTTCTTAAATGTATTGTCCTAATACAGATATGCAGTGAAATTGTTCACTGTGTGTCATCTACATTAAATACACTGAAAAGCCTAAGTGAAATCCTGTTACAAGTGTCATTTAAAGCAGTTGCTGAGTAATTCTAACAGACTGTTGATTTCAGCCTCATTTTTTATTGATTAAGATGCTGAAGAATGTCTGTAATAAACTTTAAGGCTATCAGCTAGTACAGAATTAAACATCTGAGGCCTGCATTGCATATGTTTTGTTGCATGGGATCCTCATCATTGCACAGGTTTATGCACAAATAAAAATAAGTACTCAGGAGCTTATGAATCATCTGGTTACCTTTCAGTCTGTTGGCCTGAACACAGAAACTGGGAGCAGGTTTTTTAATGAGCAGACTGGCAGGATGTTCTCTACACTCTTTTCCTTATACATCTGTGAGTAAAAGAGTTATAGATTTCTCTTTTTAAAAAAGTGGGGGATGAACAATCCAGGACAAAGATCATAGGATCCCATCTAGTCATGTAGTGAATTCAATTGTATTTATTATAGGACTGTAGCCAACACACATAGTAAGTTAAGAATAATATTCTACTCATGCATGGTCCATGAGTTATTCAAATTAAGCTATAGTTTTGACATCCTCTAAATGCCAGCTTTTCTCCTTTCAAATCAAACAGTGCTCCACAACCAAAAAACTGAGATGCGTAGTCCCCAAAGTCGTCATGTTATTTGGGATATGCATCTAAAATGGAAAATGCCACTTATTCTTTATCTCCTCCTGGTAGTCAAGTTCTGATAATAAAAAAAAATCCAATACTAAGCATTTGCTCCCTTTTCATGATACCCAAAAATCCCCCCCTACCTAATGCTAGAACCATACCTGAATTACTGGACTGTTGTAACAGACAGCTTAATGAAATGGCCAACCAAACAGCAATGATCCTATAGGCTATAGGCATGGACAGGAAGCATTTCCATGGTTTAAAATTATGTGGCCACTTGTAACATAGTTACAAATCCAGATCCATTCTTTTGCTGCATTCATCTGTATGCATATTACATGCTGATCATTTGCCCTGGTAATTGTAACTAGCAAAGTATAAATAATTTAGCAAAGCAATTAAAGTAATCTATTGCTGCTGAGCGTGGTTGATAATTCATAAAAATGATGTTTCATATTAATATACAGTTTTTGTTTGGTTCATATACTGTGAATTAAGAAATGAAGAATTCTATCTTTCTTTTACTAAGCTTTGGGAGACTTCTGTGTAGCTCATAATCTTAATTATACTTTTTTCAGATGCCAGCACAAAAAATGGTGATAAATCCAAATGCTTCCTCACTGAATATTTTAGGTAAAATAGCTGTGCTTTTTTTCTAGCCTCCTCTAGGTACCTCCAATAGTGTGGTTCTTCTACCTTTTCCCATCTGTTTGAGACCTCAGAAAATTCTTAACTTGTACAGAGCTATAAGATGTTTTGCTCAAGAGCAATCACATCAAGGAGAATAGGGTCAAGATCTTATATTGTTTCAGCATAGTATAAATATCCACCAGTAGAGTTATGCCATGCCATGATGAAGCAATGCTGATACTGAATAGCACCATAGCGTAGCATGTCAGAAACAATGACTGTGCATAAGTGTTACCTCAATGTACAATGTTCAATAAACAGAACAAGTACGCAATGTACACCGGAACACTACGCTAGGTACATTATGGTGCATCTGCAGTGTTCTACATGTGGAACTCTGCTCCTGCCAACATCAATGAGATACATCCATTCCATATTGTCCAAAAAGGTCACTCTGCATGCATAATGCAATCTATGCCTGTGTATGTTAGAAAACCCTGTGATAGGGTCACCTTAGGGTTGCCATAAGTTGGAAATGACTGGAAGCAACAACAACAACAACAATAACAACAACAACAACAATGTTGTTTACAAGATTCTGTCCTAGGACTCCAGTTAAAGTAAATTAAATGCAATTTATTGTAACACTGAGATAAAGATTAAAGAGATGTACAATAAATCAGTGACATACATGTAAATCAATTCAGGCCATTTCCACACGGGGGTACAACCTTGTGCTGGGACGACCTCACATGGAGGTCGTCTACACTGCGGGGTGCGCTAGGGCGGTGAAAAAAGGTGAGGTTCTACACCTCAAACAGCCCTCGTGCAGCTGTGGGGGTGGCGTTCCATGTTTTATAAAGACCACTTTTCAAGTGGTCTTTTTAAAGCTCGCGCACTCTAGCCTGTCGCAGCGCCCCGTTAAGAACTTCAGGGACTCGCTAGCACGTCCCTGCAGAGCTGCCCAGGGGCGGGCTTCCAGCTGGTGTGCTGCCCCGATTGGCAGAGCACCGCTGGAAGCCGCCGGCCGCCATTTTGGGTTCTGCCGGCCGCCGCCAGCTGACAGCAGCGTTTAGAGCGGCGAACGCGCGCTGCTCCCCTCGGGGATGGAGCCTCCTACTGCAAGGTAAGCTCCGTCCCCGCGTGCGCCGCCCCGTTTCCCCCTCTTTCACTGCCCCCCGTGTGGAAAGGGCCTCAGTGAAATCCCATACAGTCAGAATCAAGCCTACTTTGGTCTTAAATTGTGCATAATCCATTCATTTCCCATCAAACATTATGGAGAGATGGGTGTGAAACCCTCTCCAATAGAACAGAAGTTGAAAGGAATTTGTAAAAGCACCAAAAGTTAAGGCTTTATCTGTCCACAAAAGAGAGTGAGGAGGGAGCTGAAAAAAAGACTAACAAAGCTGTGGAGGCTGGCAGTTTTATTTATTTAGTTATTCATTAAAATATTTATATCCCACCCTATATCTGAAGATCTCAGATATAAGAGTAATGCTGTCAGAAAATAATGAAACTGAGGAGAAAAGAGACTTAGCAGAACTCTGGCAAAGGAGAGGAATCATGAGAAACCTCTCCCAAACCTGACCCAGAAAAGGTACAAAGAAAAAGGGAGAGCTTAAGCCCATTTCTGCGCTACGTTGTCATAGTGTTATTATTTCACTTTCAACATCCTATGGAATCCTGGGTTTTCAATTTAGGGAGAGGCATTTAGAATTCACAGCCAGAGAATTCCTTGGCCTCAGAAAACTACAAACCCCAGAATTCCATAGGATGTTGAAAGTGAAATAAAAGCACTATAACAATGTAGGGTGGAAATGGCCTGAGTGTGGGGTGTGTGTGTGTGGTTAGGAAATGGTGGTCCTGAGGCTGAAGCAGTCTTTAGCAAAGTGGACAGAGGATGGAAGGGGAGAGAAATGAAGTTTCACAATGATTGCCAATCCTAAAGTGTAGGTATGTTATTTTTAGGATGTTTGAAATCTTAAAGAAAGCCCAGTGCAGTGCCCATCCATGAAATACACTACCGTCTGCAGAATAGTTATTTTTATGCCAAATAAAAAAAGTTTCTTCCATCTTCCACATGATCTCTCTTCAGATAATTAAAGATGGCTAACATGTCACCTTCTCCTAGCTGAACTACCTATTTCCCTAAGTTTTTTCTCATAAGGCTTGGTTTCCAGACCTTTGATCATTTTGGTCACGCTTCTTTGGATGCATTCCAGCTTGTCAACATCCTTCTTCCGGTGTGGTGCCCAGAAATGGACGCAGTATTCCAGGTGAAGTCTGATCAAAGCAGAATAGAGTAGCACCAATATTTCCCTCAGTCTGGACACTGTGCTCCCATTGATGCAGCCTAGAATTGCATTGGCTTTTTTGGCTAACTGATCACATTGGATCTGCAGTTTTAAAATTAATTTTTACTGCATTTATATTTGCAAGGTATAATATTTGCCATGTTTGTCACACAGATATTTCAAATATGGTGTCCCGAATTGGCTGTATTTCACATTTTCTAAGAGCCACTTTGTAAGACCTATGTCTTCAAATTTAGCCTACAAATAAATGCATGAGTGGGGAATTGTACATAAATCCATTAAAATACATTAGACTGAAGTCTCCAACTCCCCCTTTTTTCAGAAAAAAAGCCTGTGGGTAAGCCAGTGCTGATAATAAATTTCATTGGAGTCAAGAGTCTGAACAAAAGTAGCTTCTTCTTTTTTTTCATCTCCTGAGACTTTTGGGGAGAAAACATGCAGTTCACTTCGAGCATTTGTACTTTTCCAAGACTGTCAGAAAATAAAATGTGCATAATGTGACATGCCTATTTACAATGTGAATGACTAAAACATGCATAATTTTAAAATATGTGGAAACATATTTTAGATCATTGGGAAAAGATGCATAAATTAAACAACTTGTCCAAATAACATGCATTAATTGTGGAAATTGAGTGTACATTTTAGTGCAGGGAGAAATCATAAAGTCTTGCAAACAGTGTTGGCTATCGTCTTCCATAGGAGTGCTGAAGTGAATCTCCTCTGAGTTGTAGTTTAAATTTTACAAGAGCTACCCAAAGTGTTCTATCTATTTAGGACATAGAGTTCACCAGCTTGGATAGTGCCTTTAAAGCTAAAACATGAGCAGAATTCCCTCATGTACCCACTGATATGGAAGCACTAGCTGTCACTGCTCACATGCCAGCAAGAAAGAAGAATGAGGATAAAATTCAGCTGGGATTCTGCTAAACTCAATACAATCAAGACTGAGAAATATTCACAAGCCTTGGCTAAGCTTTTTCTGGCTACAGAACTTCCTCTGATTTTAAACAAAAGGAACCCATGTATTAAGAAAAGCTGCAGTTTTAATCACACTAGCATGGCAGCAAGCCAAACTTAAAACAGTGGGGCTTACTTCTGCATAAATACGCACAGTATTAGAGTGTAACACCGAGAGAGAAAAGGAAACATCTGTAGCAGTAGTGCACCAATGGTGAAACCTCCATCCTGCCCTTGAGGGAGATATTGATTGGGATCCTTCATGTATACAAAACTCCACATGCCTAGTTCCACATTCTCCCACAACCAGCAGCTGTCAAGCTCTGAGCGGGGCCCCTGCTGCTGTCATTTGTTAGTGGGGAAGGAGGGGAGAAGCTGTTTGCACTATGGAGCAGCAGCTAGTCTTAGCTTGGTTGGAGAGTCGAAGAAATGAGAGTGTACTCTCAAACAGAACAAAATCCAATATCCACAAAGCTGCAATACCTATATTGGGCTGACTTCAAAGCATAAAATACATCAAACAGGCTTTCAAAGCTTCACTAGCTTCATCATAAGGCAAAGATGTTAAAAATCATACAGGAGAAGAAAGGGGACAATGTACAGAAGAAAAAGAGTGATGATGTCAAATAAAGTACACTCATCTTTTCCTTCTTCCCAGAGGTCAGAGGAGTCAGATCTTCCATGTCTGTCGGTTCTTTCCTCTCCCTTCCACTGACAAGAAGAAACAGCAGCCCCTCTCAGGGCCTGATACTACCAGTTGGGGGAGGTTTTTGGACAGAGCACAATGGAAAGAGAATAACCGTCTGCATCTTATCCAAAAATGGATCTATGCATGTGTAAACTGCACTTACGTACATGTAAGTCACTAAATGTGATGCTAGCCAGCCTTTACCTTTGGACAGTCTTGTAGATAGAACATGGTCTCAAATATAAGACTGTCCTCTAATAGCCCTTCAAACAGAGGATTTTCCTCTGTAAAATATGGAGAATTTTTAAAATTCCAGCTCCAAGAATCCTTCAACCAAAATGGCTATTGGTCATAGTCTCAAATAGCTTACAATTCTATCCTAACAACATCTACATTGCTGAGGGCTTTAAAATGCTACATTATTTTTGTGCAACAAAAATACACATTTCAATGCAACAAGATCATTTTAATGAGGAAAGATTCTGTAACACAGAATACTGGATCGTCCAAAACTCAAGGTGAGTCGCCATTCCAGGCCATTCCCACACTACACTGTTATAGTGCTCTTATTCCATTTTCAACATTCTATGGAATCCTGGGCTTTGTGGTTTAGGGAGGGGCATTTAGAATTCTCAGCCTGAGAGCACTTTCACCTCAGTAAACTACAAAGCCCAGAATTCCACAGGATGGTGAAAGTGGAACAATAACACAATAACAATGTAGTGCAGAAATGGCCACAGTCTGCCACTCAGATTGATTCTTTGCATTACTTGGTTCAAAGAAATCCAGCTTATTACTCATAACCTAGTTTCCTAAACATCTTTTCAAGCCTATAATTCCTCTCAGAGGTTGTAAGTGCAGTAGAATTACAGACTAGTTTAGTTATCTTTTTTTTTAAAAAAAAGAAAGAAATTCAATCTTTCAAACATCTTTGAAGATCTGATTAACTTTCACTATGTTCTCATCTTGAAAGGTCATTCGTCATTCGTTTAATGTCATCTTTTCAATTTTCCAATTATTTTACAAAATGATGTTTCTTTTTTCTTTTAAGCATTTGTCTCCACTTCAGAGTATGAATAGAAAATATTAATTCTTAATATTCATTTATGCAAAAAAAAAAAATCTCTTACAGTGCAACAAGTCAGCAGCAATCCTCACTGAATTCAAAGGAACTTATTGGAATAAGATTGCTACCAAAATGAATCTTCAGGTGGACTGGGAATCGTGTGGCCTCCCAGATGTTATGGTCTTCCAGATGTTGCTGAACTGCAATTCTCAGCATTCGGGAAAAATTGGTGAAAAGGCCTGTGACTGCAGCATGTAAGAGGACATTTACGAGGTGTTAACTCCAAGGGTCCATTCCTCCAATGGCATGGTTAATGAGAAAAAAAAGTGTGCAGAGAGGTCGATATGACTTGTGGTTCCCACTGTGGGTAAGGAGAGTGCCCCAAAAGTCATTATAAAATATCTGAGTCCATGGCATTTCAGGAGGAAGATCCTGGTTTGTCTTGATAGCTTGGCTGTCATCATAGCAGAAATCCGCGCCGAGAGTATTGAGGTACAGGACGAGCCCCAAGGCGCTGCTCACCAACTCTGCAATCATCTCTCCACCACCGCTGCCGCCGCCGCCCTCCGCCTCTCCCTCTGCTGCCACCCGGCTGCGCGAAGCATCCGCCGCACGCCCTCCTCGCTGCTGCCTCTCGCAGGAATGCTGAGAGTCACAGGCCAACAACATCTGAAGAGCAGCACAACTCAATCCCAACCCTGATGTTGGGTGACAACAATGAAAGAATATCTAAGTGCATAAAAGAGAAAAAAAATGAATTAGTAGTCACTTCATATGAAATAATAAACAAGCATTTCTGCATTTTTATTACTATGCCACAATCATTTAAAGAACAACAGATCTCTTTTATAACTAAGATTTTTATGCAACTTATCAGCCTGGTAGCCCTGTCTCTAGCAAGCATTTGAAATTCAGTAGAAATACAGAGATACAGGTGTGATGTGTAAAATTTCCCTGTTTTAAGCATTACTGGATGCTGAACATATATAAAAGGGAATACATCCCCCATACTGAGAAACAATAGTGTAAGCCTTGGTTGTGCAAATCTCTATGTGAAAGTCAGATGAATTTAGATAAAATTATTTCTGCTGAACTAGCACATGTATCATATAACAAAAACTGATACACTGAGAATGTGTGGGTGGATAGGTGAAGGAGATGAGGTTTTAGATAGGCTAATTTAGATAGATAATTTAGATTTGATTTTGCAGTTATATATGAGGCTACTTCAAGCATGGTGGATTGACTAGAAGGATGGAATCAACCTTCTTGACTATCTAGTGGTTCATAGTGTTCATTGCCCTCCTCCCAGGTTCTTTCACTGTGGTCATTCCATTATGTGCAGTCAGTTATACATTTGGCTGCTATTGGCCTTGGACAACCAGGAAATATAATGTTATGTAACATATTTCTCCTCAGATCAGTGTTTCTCAGAACTGTGTTCCAGAGAAGACTGGGATTTTGTTTTTGAAAATATATGAGCATTACCTTAGTGGAATTAATAATGGTGGGCACATTTTTCTGAAGAATATCTTATTAGTACCAAGACTGGTCTTCATTTGCTGGAGAAAAGCACTAAATATATTAAATGAGAGTGTGTTCTTAATTTAATTAGTTCAATGATGAGGCTAAGTGCTTGCAAAATGTTTGTTTTCAGTCAGACCTCCCAGAATCCTCCAGCCTACATATGCAGGTGTGATTTGCAGGGCAAAAATGACTTTTCAAAGCTCTTGATGAGGCTTCAGAAAGCCTGGGTGGTAGACTGTAGGAACTCTATATGGCCTCTAGAATTTGCTTCAGAATCTTTTATACCACACAAGAAGGAGAAGGTATTCATGGCAAACATGCAGACATTATTTAGGAGATGAAACGATACAGAAATGGATTCTGTCTTATGGTTAAATGTTTGAAAAACACTGATCACAAGCAAATGAGCAACATTTTTTCTATCATGAGGTGATATTTAATGGGATCTCTATGGTTCAGGGTTGCAGAAAGGTCCACCTTATATCAAGTGTCCTTCCAGATTCACTAGAATTTCAGAAATTTGTTACGGTATGAACATGTTGGCCTGTAGTGTTAGCACAGGGGACCTATTCTTTCATCAATATATCTTACAAATCTTTACCACAATGCAAAACTCATTTCACAATGAGTAAAACTTGTGTGAATTAATCCATCTTTAGCTGCCTTCAAGTCATCAAAATACAAAGTAATTATTCTTCAATAGGTTACTCATGCAAAATTTAAAATTGCTTAACATTTACTAGGCCTTAAGGCTTTCATATGCTTAGATAATATTTGTTAAAAATGTTTCTTAGCAAATGGATTACAATCTTCACAAATATGTGCTTGGCTGAGTCCAGAGCAATTATAAAAAAACCAGATAATTAACAAAGTTCTTTGAAGTTAGTGTCATTTTCTTTACAGTATGTGTGTGTGGAAAGGAATGGGATTCCAATAGTTGCTTGGAAGCTCGTTTGCACTATGATTATGATTATAAAAATTTCAAGACATATATATTATTCCAGGCATGTTGAGATTCTGAAAGCACCCCTTTCAGACAGTATTAGAATACAAAACCCACACAGCAATGTTTGTAGTTTAATGCATGCACTGTTTTCCACAGTCTTCACTGTGTTCTCCAAACAACAAAATAATAAGCTTCTTCCTTTCAAGAATCCAAGCCCATCTCTCTAACTGTCACACAGAGAATCTATTACCTTTATATTTGTCACCATGTTGTAGTGAAACGGTGCTTGGTGAAGCTTTTGGTCCTAGAGGCTTAATGGATTGTTTGAAATCCTTCAAAAATCTAACTAGTGTGACTAATCAAACTCAAAAGATTCAACACAAGATTGTTTTAAATGTAGGTCTGTTTGCATTGAAGAGGTGAAGTGGTGAAGAGCTTTCATTTCTCAGACCAATTAATAAGACTCTTGGTTTATTTAAAAGAAGCAAATATTTATTGTATACTTTCATTTGTGAGAATACTTATTATGCCAAGAGGTTTGGATTTTTATTTCAATATAGGCAATCTTCATGAGATTTGTTAACATTTATGTGCTGAGGGTAGAAATTAAAGACACCTTGAAATTCTTTCCAAGGATTAGAAAAGAAGTGAGAAAGGTTGAAACAAAAGACAGTGAAACAGAGGAAAATAGTCTTTATTTTTGCTCTGACAATGACACTAACGCAGAACTGGGGAAAAATACTTTCCGAACTGCAGCTCCCAAAATTCTCTAGCTAGCATGGGCAATAGCTATAGCAGTTAGGGAATTCTGGGAGTTGTCATCTTAAAAAGTAACTTTTCCAAGCTCTTCACTTATGTTTTCAAAGATTTTGCATTAAATACTTTGGTCACTGTGGAAAGAAGTGTTAAAATCAGTGGGACAAGTTCATCGCGGATGACTTAACGCTCATTAATTTCTGTGAGACTTAATGTGAATGCTCCCTTCCCCACTCAGATTTTTGAATTCTTAAGCTACAATCCCATATATATTTACTTGGAAATAATTCCCATCGAGCTCTTACTTATTTCTAAACGGGTACATATAGGGTTGCACTATTAACTTATTTCCAAAGTGGAACCAATACAGAAGGAATTTTCTATTCTATCATTTTATCATTTACACATTTAGAAAAGAGCATTGTGCAGGTACTATTTACTGTACCTTTCAGTTCCTTCAAGGCTTTCTTCTCCCAGATGGACAATGAATGTGTGTGTGCTCATGGCGGGGGAAGAACACTCTTGAATTAATCATTTGCATGATAGCATCAATCTTATTTTTGTGTGGAGTTTTGCCATTCTTTATACTTCTGTGAAATTAAAGCAAACCCAATAAGACTGCATAGGCACTGTTACATGCAGGTTTTGTTTTGTTTTTAACTGTTATGCAGGAACGTCAGTAAAACACCACACACAAAGGATCTTAACATAATGAACAAATAATCCTATCAAGATTTTTTTTTTTACAGTATTATACTAAAATCCATGAAAACAGGAAAATACTATTTTACAATTAGAAACAGTGCTAGTTAAATCAGATGCCAGGAGAACTGGAAAAAATAGCAAGCCATCCTTCTCCTCTTTCTCCTGGAATGGGAAAAATCTCTTGTCATTATAGGGCAGATATGAGGAACTTGTGGCCCTCCAGATCTTGATGAGCTGTTGCTCACATCGCCTTTCACTATTGGACTATTTCTGAAGTGCTATTGATGTTGTTGTTTACTGCTTTGGGAAGAAAAGAAAAAAAAAAAGGAACCGCTCTTTGTGGATTGAATCCTGGGCCATTTTCACACTACACTGTTATAACACTATTATTCCACTTTTGACATCCTATGGAAACCTGGGGTTTGTAGTTTAGGGAGGGGCATTTAGAATTCTCAGCCAGAGAGCTTTTTGACCTCAGCAAACTATAAACTCCAGAATTCCACAGAATGTTGAAAGTGGAATAATAGCTTTACAACAATGTAGAGCGGAAATGACCTTCCAATTTAATCCCGTGAAACACAATCAGTGTGCTTTGTGTTTTTATAGCCATTCACTGTGGTCTCAACAGTACAGCTTGTGGGTTCATCCTTGGATGGGAACAAGGGTCAGCAGGGACTACTTCAGATTTGAGGGGACCTTGGGAAAATGCTATCTGGTGGCTTCTCTCTCAGTGGTCTCTGGTGGTCAATGCTGGTGGCAACAGTCTTCCAATTAGTGCTAAATAGTGTGTTTGGTCACTTCAGCTTCCCTCAATCCACCAACATTATGCTAGGAAATTCAAAAGGAAGCTAAACCCAGCTGGCCTTTGTTGCTGACCTTGTGCCAGGATATAGATTTTTTTTCCGCCACAGAGTTCCTGTCCAGGTGAGGGATCAGCAGCATTCAGATATAATCAACAAGACAACTGTCTTGTATAGGGATATCACAGTGGTTTTCTCCTGTTTGTATCTTTAAAAAAAAGAGGAGGTGGATCCAGCCTATTCCTAAAGGGGGGAAAGTCCCAATAAAAAATAAAAAAGGAACATGTGGCCATTATTGCCATGTTTATTTTCTTCAGTGTCTGTGAAAAACAGCCACGACTATGGGGAGTGTTGCCACACCATAACAACCAGTTTCTTTATGAAACTCATTGAAGAAGATTCCTGTAACAACTTTCCAGAGCTAAGAAAAGCTAGTTTCATCTCAGCTGAGACAAAGAAAAGACTTCTATGAAAAGCAAACAGCTCAGCTTTAGAACACAGAATTCTAATTAATGACTTATATAGATTTTATGGGATTCTAAATATTTTAAATCAATTTAATGTCTGAAAAACCAGATATGATAAATTACAGGTTTTGTCAGAATTCTGTGCCAGTTCTGATTATATATAATGATCTCAATCATATGAGATCCAAATTTTTACAAAAAAACATGAGTTTGCATAAACATGTCAAACAATGCCATTTTTAACAAGTTGTGAACCTTAATGGACGGTGATTAATATCCAGAGATATTGAAGTGGAAAGATTTGATCACAGTTCCCAGATCCCCTCAGCCAGCTGCCTGAAAGATTATGGGAGAGATAGTACGAAATAACATTTCCAGTATCTGGGCTCAAATGATTCAGCACACTTGATTGACAAAGGCTTCCAAATTATATTGACCCATTCTCAAATCTGGGATTTGTGAAAACATTTCTTATGAAATTATGCAGAAAGTCACTTACCAGCAGTCGAAGGACTAAAAGTTTATAAACATGTTGTGATTCGTCATATATTTTTGTGATCAAATATTTTCTTATTAAATTGTGGAGGACATGCAAGTATACCTCCAATTCCAGTGGCAATACAGGGCATGAATCCCTGAGCTAAGCAACATTATGAAAACAACCACTGGGAAATCCACGTGCTGTGGATATACAAGTTCTAAATGCCTCTGGACGCAGAATGCATTTTCAAGTCATCAGTACTTTAAAAGGCTTTGTGACAGCATGAATCATCATGTCCTTATGTTGCCAGTTTAAGAATACTTGGAATTCATTTACCAAACAATGTACACCTTGTTACTGCCATGTTAATACAAGAGAGCAGAAATATTAATTAACAGCATGAACAGCACTGTTGGGGTGATGGGAGTCAAGTGAAGAAAAAAAGGGAACCTTTGCAATGTGCTGTTCAAAGTGGCTTTGCTGCTTTAACATCAGTTTGTGAAAATAAAAGTATCTGTGAAAATAAATCCATCTGTGAAAACAAAGGGAAAACAGGATGAAAAGAAAAGAGAATAACAAAATTAAGGGACTATAACAGCTTCGAATCAAAAGAGGCTTTCAAAAGCAAAATATTTCTCTGTTTTGAGTTCAGTTGTGAATATTTCACAGAAGGTTCACATTTGTGTTTGTATGAGCTTTATTTAGAGGGTGTGTGTGCTGACGCCTTCCTCATTTAATCTCTAATTAATGAAGGATCACAAGCTGTTCTCAATTTTTTGAATGAGTTTGAAATAGAAGCAATTTTTCCTAGCCGCCTGAAGTGTATTTTAACAACGTCGTAGTCTATTTTAAGTAATATACCTCCTGTGGCGGACACTTGTGCAAGTGGGTGTTTTGCAAACACACAGAGAGTGCTTGTTCTTGTTCCCTTCTTCATTTCAATACAGGAGGAATGCAATACTGTGCCAGGCTGTGGCAAAACTGAGCAATAAGGTGACACATTTCTAGGATTTTAGGGTCTGAATGCTGTAGCTACTAACAGTTAAGTGAAAATGAATAATAAGTACATGCTGAAAATCAAATACATACACAAAATACTGGAGGAAAAAAGCAGTTTTCAAAATCCTAATGCTACCATCCAGATTTCTAATTTAAATCTGAGCTGTAAATTGGGAAATTTTATCATCTCTGAAGCTGAGACCCAAATGGCCTGATCCTGAGTATTGTATGGTCTAAGAACTTCAAACTTGATTTCAGTTCTTTTAAAGTGTAAAGCTCATAATTAGATTGTTAGGCACTCCAAAGATTTCAATGTGATCTTGTGGCACTTTTAGGACTAACAAATTCCTGTTAGTATGAGCTTTGGGGGATTCAAATCCACCTTTCTCAAACACATGATGGAACACAATATTGAAGCCTCAAAAAATATGCACAGCACCATAGCTGAACGGGTGGGATCCCAGTAAAATAGAAAACAGAAAATGACATCTGTATTATTAATGTCAGTTGGCATAAACACTCTGTTGTCTGTAAAATAATACAGAGTTGTGTTAGGCTGATTTGTGCGCAGCAAAGGAATAAATGGATTCTTTGTTCAGACCTACATTTAGAGTGCTGCTTAATGGATCCACATTTACTAAACAACTGCTAATGACTTTGATAGTGAAGATCACAGCCAGCATCAGCAGTAGGATCCCCATTGCTAGGATCTGCCAGATACATGTGTAGCTGTACTTTGTGGTGAGTTCCATGTTGAGGACCTAGAATGACTCCATGCACCCACATTGAACACTGTGTGAGCAGGATGGGTGGAGTCATTCCAGATCCTCAGGATGGATCTCACCACAAAGCTTCTGTTCCAACTGAGTTTTTCTTGAGCAACATGATTTTCTGGACTCCTGTGTGTCTCTCTAGCCTTGGTTATTCTTGGTCCTACCTCTCACTTTGTCCTCCAGTTCTATCACACAATTTGGCCCTGACTTGTAGTTTCCTTTGGATCCTGACTCAGGTCATTGCCACATGGTCCTGCTATGGGGATGGGATGACAGCAATCTGCAGGTCATGCTTTCGCACAATGTCGTTGTGGTCCCACTGCCATCCCATCCCCATGCATTGCAATCACAGGACATCAACTTAACAGTTTAAATCCATTAAGCACTGTGATCACATTACACTTTCGTACTTACCTGCCTTGCAGAAGGGGAGGAAGGATGATGGAGGTGCTTAGTTCCCTAGCACAGCATGGGAAAGAGCCTGGCTGCACTGCGGAAGGCAGACATATGTCACTTGCACTCCCTTCCACAGGGAGCTGGTCGGATGCTAGAGGAGTATTCCTGGCACGATCCCTCCCCAGCAAAGAAACTGTGGGATTGCAATAGGATGACGTGGGAGAGTGTCGTTGTGCAGAAATGGTGTTAGTCTTTGGTCCTGGCTATGTCCTAAGGCTTGTGTTCACCAGATGGTTCATCTGAGACAGCTCCCTATGACCCAGCACTGAAAGCCAATTTTTCCGAGTTGTAGCCTGTGCTTCACCACAAATGCAACTTGGTATTATTTGGTCTAATATCCAACACTATATTGTTTTGATGTGACTTCAAGTCATTTTTGATTTATGGTGACCATAAGTCAAATATATCATAGGGTTATCTTGCCAAGATTTTTTCAGAGGGGATTTGCCATGGTCCACCTCTAAGTCTGAGAGAAAAGAATTTGCCGGAGGTCACCCATTGGGTCTCTATGGCTAAGTGGGAAACAGAACCCTGGTTTTCCAGAGTTTAACACTCAAAACATTGCATAATGCTGGCTTTCACACTGCTATATATAATATTATACACAATATACAATGTTGCAAGTTTAATACAAATAGATATATGATGTTAAAGTACATTTTATTAAGAGGTAGCTACACTTGCAAAGTTACTTTCATCCAGAGATAGATAGATAGATTCTCTTTATTTCATGGGATTTTTGCCTACAAAATGAGAATCACTTTCCCTATAGAGCAGGTAAATATACTTTGATATAGAAAGCTGATAAAGAGAGCAGACATATTGTGTTGTTTTCATGGAACTTTTTTTTTCAATTGTTCCTCTCAGGAAAAAAAATTGTGATATATTCAGTGTTGGTTCAGCAGCTAAACTTTAGTTCTTCATTCTTTAATCCCACAGTAGGTATGGTATAAGGTAGTCCAGATAAGGGTCATTTCATTTGAGAAGAAACTAATAAATTCTGCAAAGTGCTCAGCATGCAATGCAGAGATTATAGTTTCATCAACAACAGCACATATTTAACCAGAGTATTGCTGTTTGCCAATATTCAAAGGTGATGTACTTTACTAGTTTGCTTTTTCTCCAGTAATTGTCTTTCAGACAATCCAAACCAGACAATCCAAATCACAACTACATTTTAAAAAGACAATAGAAATGTACCATTTTATTGTGGAGCTGGTGGAGGTGAATGGGGGAGCCACAAGACGATGGAGGCTGGGGGAGGTGGGACAGAGAGCCACCAGAACATGAGGGGTGGGGAGACAACCTCTGTACCATGTGGGGTGGGGCAGAGGAGGTAGCAAGGGGAGTTGCCAGACAGCAGAAGACTGTATAGGAAGCAGGGGGCACTTGAAAGAGACACACTGTGGTTTGTGTGGTGATGGTGAGCTGCACAGAGACTGTGGGAAGTGGAGGGTTGACGTGAAAGAGAGAGAGAGAGAGAGAGAAAGAAAGAAAGAAAGAAAGAAAGAAAGAAAGAAAGAAAGAAAGAAAGAAAGAAAGAAGAAAAGTTGAAGAGAGGAAGAAGGAAGAAAGAGGAAAAAGAAGAAAGAGAGAGAGAGATAAAAGAGAAAATAGTGAGAATAGAGGATTCCAGGAGGCTGTGAAAGGCGGTGAAGAGGAAGAGGAAATGAACAGAAAGGAGCAGAGAAATGATGAGAGATGAACCAATAAAGTGAGAATGATGAGAAATTAAAGGAGGAGGCATGGATGAAAGATGAAAGAAAAGAAGCAGTAAGGAAGGGGAGAACAAGGAGGAAGAAGCAACTGCACACCCTGTCCCAGTAGAGACCTGCCTCTTGTGAAACTTCCCAACCATGGAAAGGTATTAGATGAAAAAGAAGGAAGGGAGAAAGGCAGAGGTGAAGGATGAGAGAAAACAAGATAGAGATCCAAAGCTTACCTCTGTTCCTTAGCCTGAGCAGGCCACATGGCAGGATGGCCAAAGAAAGAGTAGACTGGCAGCAGCATGAGCTGCTTGTGCTGAAGGCCCAGATGAAAATGGCTGGTCACCATGCTTGCTGGGCTATATATAGGACTGCCTGAACTCCTGGGAAGTCCCATGGGATTTATAGTTTCATGGGACTTCCCCTGAGATACAGTTCAAGAATCACACTAGATTTCATTTCAATTCAGATCCAGGCCTGCCCCGAGCAGCCACTCAGTGTGGCATGAGAGTGATGGTGCTGGGCTAGATGAGAGACAGCCTCCTCTGCAAAGGTGTCAGAGATAAGCCATGTGCTTGTGCCTTAGTAGTGTTCCAATAGCAGATTTGCAATGTTAAGTAACTTTTGGAGGAAGGAATTAAAATCATGTTACCCCATTGATTAATTCCCTACTAGAATCATAAAGTTAGAAGGGGACTTTGTAGATTATCAAGTCCAACTTCATGCTTAAGGGAGGAAATCCAGTGCTAGAGTTTTCCTAATATGTGACTACTTATCAATTACAAGAAAATGTTGAACAAGGAATAGTCTGTTATTCTTCTGGGCAAACAGTTCTGTTGTCAGATTGTCTTACTGATAAGAAGTTTCTGCTGCTATTCAACTAACATTTTGTCTCCTGCAATTTAAGCCCATTAAACCTAGTTGTCTTCCCTGAGGTAGCAGAAAATAAATTATTTTCTCTCTTTACTGTGACATCCCATCAGCTATCTGAAGAGTCCTGCCAGGTCCCCCCACCTGAGCTCTCTCTTCTCCAATGCCCAGTTCTTTTGGCTTTCGCTCAAAGCACATTTCCACCCACATGATAGGCTGGCTGGATATATATTTTGCCAATTTGAGACTCTGAAATTGGAGTTAAAAGTGATTGTGCACTGGTTGATGGATGGTGACTTTATAAAGTTAAGAGAATTAGTTGTATTTAGGTGGGTGGAGCCTGTATTTCTCTACTGTCCAGGCATATTCCTAGGGACCTGCTTGCTGACAGTACTTGCTGCCAACCAGCATTCTAAGGTATGGTGTACAGCCTAGGAGGCAACCCCATGAAACTGTTGGAAGCATAGACTGCTTGCTTCTATCCTCTTGAGGCTGGGTTATATTTTATGGGTTGCAGTTATGCTATGGGTTATAGTTATGCTATTTTAATCTATGATTTGTGTTGGGAATAGCAAACAGCGTGCTCTAAATTCACTGCTAGTCAGGTTGCATGATCACTCTGTAAGTACAGGCACAAAGTCCATAGATTACTTCCTGTTTGTTCACATCACTCTCTTCCTATAGCACATAATCATCCTTTGTACTTGGAGTCCCTGTGTCTCTCTTGTTTTAGTTCTTCCTTCAAGCATGCGGCCAGGAGCACTCCAGAGGAGAAGCCCCAATGAAACCATGTAATTGTTTATCTTTTTTCTTATTTTCTTCAAGAACATGAACCTGTGTTGATTGTGTTCAGCTATCTGTGAGTAAACTACTTTTATATACCTTTTTCTAAAAACAGTTTGTGTTTACTTCTCAGCTAGAGTTAAGTTTGCGGGGGCAATAAGATGGGCTGGTAAACTGTTTAGATTTCTGCTTAGCATGCTAATTGCTCCGCTATGCACAGATCCACCAAATCTCCCTTGTTTTCCAATAACTGTATGATAAGACAGATATTATATTGCTCAAACATATAAGTTGATATGATATGTTAAACTTACCCAAGAGGAACTTATAAATAGAGATCACAGGAGCAATGTTGTTAAGTAGAAAATCTCTATGATAAGAAAATGTGCTGTGGTGCTGTACGGTCTCTGTAAGAATGGGCCAAGGCAATGAAATGTGTATGTAATGTAATGTTCTTCCCAAAGGGAAGTGTATAAATATTTCACTTTAATAAATTGCAAGGAAGATTACGAATCCACTTATGTACTCTCTCATTATAAAGTGTTCTGAAATTCTAGAACCTTAATGGAAGCCTTGATGTTAATCTAATGGAAAATGCTACTGTTTACAAACCTGGGAGGTCAGGCCACCAATATGACAAAGAAGGAACTGCAGCTAGACACACGTTGGCAGACAGATGCCAAAGAACTTTCAATGTCTCCTTAAAGAGACAAAGGTGGGACAACCATGCTATTTCACTCATACCTCTCACACTCTGCTAGAAAACATGACTACAGTTCCTAGTTTGCAACCAAACCGCATGACCCAGGCTTACTTCTGACTTAAATGGGCTATAAAGAAAAACTCAAGAATAAAATACAAAATGCCAAGGATCAATTATCCTGCTCTGGCGCCAACTTCCTCCCTTCTCTTAGATGTATGTATGAAAAATGTGGCAAATTATATGGCTGAAAATAGCTTGTTCTGAGGTTGCTGATCTGTTCCTCCTACAAGACTTTGACAGTGCTGGTTTTTCACCATTCATTCAGGAGAGAAAAAGGAGACTTAATTTAAAAAAAGAAAAAATAAGATATTTAGCTTCAACATATTTTTAAAGGCATGCAATAGATGTAGAAGGGATATTTAAATATATCCCACTGAAGGAAATGCAATTATAAAAATGTTCCTCATATCTATTATCTCTAGGCAGATAATTAACAAAAAAGATAGTGGGACCTTTGCTCTAAGCCAAGCTCTGCAACGGAGATGTTCATTGTACTCCTTTGTGTACAAACTAGAGATGATAATGCTCCCTTTTTGCCTGGCCACCTCCCTCCTTTTAAGATTGAAGCCCTGTGATATGCAGACTTCCCTGCAAGTAAGGACATTTCTGCACTACACTGTTATAGTGCTATTATTCCACTTTCAACATTCTATGGAACCCTGGGGTTTGCAGTTTAGGGAGGGACTTTTAGAATTCTCAGCCAGAGAGCTCTTTGGTCTCAGTAAACTACAAACCCCAGAATTCCATAGGATGTTGAAAGTGGAATAATAGCACTATAACAGTGTAGTGCGGACATGGTCTATGTCCTCGGCCCTTTTCACACGACATTTGCCATGCAAAAGGACACCTGGAGCGTCGCGCGATTGTGAGGAGCAATCTGCACAAAGCACTCACAATCGTGGGACGCTCCAGGTTAGGGTAGCGCCGCTCATGCACTTTTTCATTTTCGGCTTTCAGCTGAAAATAGTGCACAATCGTGCATTGCTCCAGGGCCTCACATGCACTTGCCATGCGTGTGGAGCCTCCAGAGCCACGGCAGTTGCACTTCCTGCCCCAGCACAGCCTGGGAAACTCCCAGGCTGCACTGTGGAAGGAAGAGGCAGGGCTCTCACGCTACCTGCTCGGGAGCAGGCAGCTCGTGCAGAGCTGAAGCAGTGGGGACACGAGAGCCTCTCACTGGAGGCTGCTCACGTGACCCCTGCACCTCAGCACCAAAAAAAGGTAAGGTGCAGAAAGGGCCCTGTTCTCAAAGGAGCTTACACTTGAGTAGACATATACAGGGTTGAACTGTACATCCCTCTTCCTTGAAGTAGCTGTTGTTGTTGTTGCTGCTGCTGCTGTGTGTCTTCAGGTTGACTCTGACACATGCCAACCCTTTAGTAGGATCGTTTTGGCAAGATTTATTCAAAGGAGGTTTGCCATTGCCTTTCTCTCCTAAGCTGAGAGAGTGTGGTTTGCCCATGATCACCCAGTGGCTTTCCATGGGTGAGCAGATTTAAACTCTGGTCTCCTGCAGTCTTAGGCCATTTCTGCGCAAGAGGCCATTAGTGCAATGCTATCGGGTTAGGGATGCTCTTTTCACACCCTTCCCCTTTAAACAGATGGGTAGCAGTATTGCCAACAGTGTTCCTTCCACATTACAGCATCCTTGGCCACTCCCCTGCCCTACCACCGATTGGGTGGTGATTTTTGTTGTTGTTCTTGTTTTGTTTGAAAGCTGTACTAATACAGCAATGTTGTAACAGCATGACATGCCAGTACACTATTGCACTTTTGTCCTATAAAATGTATTTAAAAAATAAAAAGCTTTGACTCAAAGGAGACAGGGAGAGGTGATAGGAAGTTACCATGCCATGGGAGTCACTAAGGGAGGGACGAACTGGGCATGCCCACACCCCGCCCACAGCTGGAACCACCATAAGAGGAAGTGCTATCAAGTGCTACAATGGTACCGCACTATGACAGCTGATGGGATTGAAGCACTATAGAAGGCTCTTAATGATTCCTACAGCCTTCTGTAATGCTGTAGTGTTATAGTGACATCATGTGGAAATGACCTTAGTCTAACACTCAAACCACTACATCACAAAGTGAACTTGATGTAGTTTGACATTTCAAGAAAAAAAAATCAAGTATTTGAAAAAGTTGTTTTTGGGAGTGCACTTCCCAGAATCCCACAAGTAACCTTTTCAAGTTTTGATGGAGATACTATTATACACATAGCTATGTGATTTGTATTTCCTCTATTTGCATCGAATTCCACAGTCACTAATCTAAAAGATGTATCAATACCTCTTTTTTAAATCCCAAAGGAAACTCTTTGTAACAACTGATTATTCCGAATGGTTCCACACAGTTGAGTATTAACCTTATTTTCCCTTAATTTAGGATATAATTTCAGTTTAATGGCTTAAATTAAAAGAGAACAAATTACTCTCAATGCTGTATATCATTACCAAGCTTGGACAATCTATACTTGTAAGATCAATATAATTACAAGATCCACTAGTGCTTAATTTATTCTAAGTCTTAAGAGGACACTAAACAATCTAGCTCAAGTGATAACCTTATTGATATATTGAGCCATATTCTGCCTACTAAAGGGTTGATTCATTATTCTGCCTTGAACATCTTTTTCTCACCAAAAAAACAGAGATGTCATATTGTCACATCTGATAAACTGTTTAGGAAAGGACAGGACAGATAGCTCTTCCATATGTGTCTTCAATGTACTTGCAACTTAACTTATGCTACCCTTCTCTCTTCCTATCGGAATCAGAATCTTTTTGCCTGGTTATGCCTACAAAATATTAACTAATTAGCCTAATATATTTACAGGGACATGTATTTTCAATTATGACTTCCCATTATTTTTATTAGGAATTGATGTGAATTTTCAGTTCAGTTTTGATACAAATTCCCCAAAATGTTTAGATTTCTTCATATTTAAGTTAGATTTTCTTAAAAAAATATTCTTATTAAAATATACAATTTCAATATAAAAATAAACTACAATTTACAAACAAAATATACAACAGACATGAGTACAGGGGAAAAAAGCAAACCAACTTATGCTTTTCCCCTTTTCATACATTTCCTCATTTGTTATCATTTGAACATATTAATTAAACAGTAATTAAATCAGCATATGATATCCATTTTCCCTTAAATGGTATTTCTCTTATATAAAGAGTTTCTTGGGGTGAAAGCCACACTGACACTTTAGAACATAGTCTGTTTTTACATTTCATCCAAGCTCTAAGTATAGCACATCTTATAAAATGATTATTGAAATTTGCTTTTGCCTTAATTTTATCATACCATAAAAAGTTGTGCCAAGTAAATCTCAAATCAAAACCTTCTAATGTTACAAGTCTGTCTCTTTCCAGTGTCATCCATTCTTTCAATCACATCATGGTTGATGCATAAAAATATATCAAGGTAAGAAAAAAGTTTGCTAATTTTTGCTTTTGAGTTTGCAAATATGGGAAGAAGCAAAACAGACATATGTGTCTCAGCCTTCGGCTCCTCACTAAACTGCAAACCCTAGGATTCCGTAGTATGTTGAATGTGGAATATTAGCACTATAGCAGCCTAGTGTGGAAATGGCCTAGGACTTCAAGTGAGTAACTCTGAAAGGCGCAGGTTCAAAACCCTATGTACTCAATGGTATTACAGAAGTTAAAAAAATTGGAAATTGATGAGAAAAGAATGTGTGAACAAATAACCATTGTCAACCACTGTGATCTTTTCTGTGTGTCTGTTTGTATAAAAGAACAGTTTTCTGCTGTATTTCCAGTTTTTTGCATGAGGTTTAGAACTTTGTAGCAAAAAAGTTGTAATTTGCCAAATATATATATGTAAAAAAATACTGAGATGCAGAGATATTGCCTTTTACACAAAAAAGTAAAGAAGTAAAGAAAGATGTACAAAATCTGAAAATATACAAAAGAAGTAACCTTGCACAATGGTTATAATAAATAAATAATGGGGGAAACATCTTTGTTCTTGAGTATAAGAGCAAAATAACTAAAGATTTCCATCCTACATCATATCAGTGCTGAAACAGGTTTGCCACCTTCACATCTTTGAATCCTATCTGAGAGGCACATCTTCTCCATGCTCGGAAGAGCAGCAGAAAGAATGTTGTGCGAAACAAGGACCAAGAAAGCAATGCCTGCAATGGGTCTAGGCTTTGACCAATGATTTGTGATGCTCCCGACTCAGGAACATGAACCCAATGAAATATTAGCATTATGAAAATAATGAATATATCCATAGAGGGAAATGTACACATCATACTAAACAATACAGCAACATTACTAGCTAAGTGTTCAGAGTGTCTCTGTACTGGACAGATATGATATGGAAGCAAATGGAAAATTGATTATTTCATGCATGCTCCACTACTGCTAAAGAATCAAATACTTAGCACTGTCATATGTTTATGTATGAGGCTATATCAACTATTCATCTGCTCCAGTGTGTTATCTTGGTTGTGTTCCAAATTTCAATTTTAGATTTACATTTCCCATTTAATTTCAAATTTTTTATATTCATTGCATTTCTAAAGATGTGTGTTTCAGTTCAGATGTATGTAGGCACAACAGCTGGTACAGCCTCAGTTAGCAATTACACTTCTCATGGAAGGTTGGAGAAAATAATTTCTTTTCCCCACCTGAAACACCTGCTGGGATCTGGATTAGACATTGAAATGGTAGCAGCTGTTTACATGAACAATCCAACTCTCTCTCCAATCCATCCAGAATGGAGTACAGAAACCTCTTTCCACCTGTGTGTGCCCCCTGGCTCTGATCAGAGCAGTTAGTTATTGCTTAACTAACACTATGTGTCTGAGTATTAATCAGACACACACTTAAATTTCAGGATAATTTGTGATGTTATTGCAGGGTCCAAGGGACTGCCACCTCATGCTCTAACTGCAGAAAAAGAGAGAGGGAACCCCTGCTGGTGTCTTGATGGGTCACTGTGTATACATCTGATTATGATATGTCCCTTCCCAGGAAGGGAACAGAAGGTATCACAAGCATACGGAAAAACATAATGTTTAAAATACAGCTTGTGAAATGGAATGCTGAAAATCAAAAGAGTTCATAAGATGAAAATGCTTCAACTCTGTATCTTTGCCTTCCAATAATATTCCATGAACAAGTGGTCTTGGAACATTTTTAGAAGTTTAAATCAAAATATTACTGAGATCTGTTAAAAAATAAAGGAACAAAATTGTACAGGCTCTGCTCACCAACTTTAGAGTAAGGGATTATGTAAAGAAGGAAACTGTATTAATCTAATCCATATAGGGAAAAGAAAGCATATTCATATCACAGTGCCAGAGCTACTGAATTATTTTGTTTGCTGAAACTGGAGCGGGGGGATACAAGCAGTGGCAATAACAATTATTCTTTCCTAGCACAATCATCCATTCAGTGATGCTCTTAGTATATATTGAGTTATAATGCAATCGTGTCCCATATTTACACTGTATGGAAAACTATAAGCTACCAATTAATTCATTTTAAGCCAAGGAATCTGGCATAAAAGAATTTAATTTTTAGTTATTTCTTTTTGGTATGGTAATGGCGGTTGGTTATGCTGGCTGAAGGTTTCTGGTTTATAAATCTGAATCCTACTGGTATTCCCTACTAGAGTAGACTCATTGAATTGAATGGTGAGTCAACATTTAGGTAATCACATTGACCTAATGGATCTACTTTAGTTGGGATTCAGATCATAGTCTTTAAAAAGAGATGTTTTCAAGCATAGAGTTTTAAATAGCCTTGGCAATTGAAGCAGTAGAATTGGTCATTAGATAGGAGAGTAACTAGTTGGAAGCTCCTCATGCACACCTTGGTGATTTGGATCATTATGTGATGAGGAAATGGGTTATATATGCAAGCCATTTCCCATTTGAGCTGTTGCATTAGTCAGGTTTTATGATCAAATTTCCACCTTTCTTCCTCAGGTATGTTTACTTGTCAAAGTTGTTTGTAGGCTACATGCACATGTGCTATAAGGAGATTCCTCTAGCAGTGCCCCCGGACATTTGTAAGCTACCAAGCATGGGCTGGCTGAATCCCACTAGTTCGTATTTCAAAGTAGATTTGGCCTTACACATTTGCTAGGGTCAGGAGCACAGATCCCCTGCAAAAGTGGATAAATGCAAATATTAAAATGTAAATGTGTGTCTGTGGGAAAGGTGCTGGGGAATTGTGGGGAAAGCAGGCACCCAAGGTCCAAACCAGGTCAGAGAAAGGAGTGGGAAAGGAGTAGGTCAGCATGATAGACAATACTTTCTTTTTCTTGTCCATCTCCTTCCTTGGGAGTGCAGGGGGCATTGAGAGAGGTTTATGATGCTGAAAAATCAGGCTGTGAGCCATCTTTAGCTGACCAGGCAGTGGCTGGTGGAGAAGGACCAGAGGTGGGTTTTTGAGGGACTGTGGAGCCTGATCGGAGCCACCAAGAGAGAAGGTTTCCCTTGCAAAAGAAGCTGTTGAGGTGGGAAGCAGGGGTTGGGGAAACTGGCAAATAATCAAACTGGTGAAAGTGAAACCTGTAAATGTGAACAGCCAACTGTAGTCAGAGATGTACACTATGGGTTCAGGATGGAGGACAGTGTGGATCCTAAACAGTGTGCAGTAAGGTTGTCAGCTGCTTATGGGTAAGCCTTTTGAGTAGAGTCAGAAGGTGGTGGCTCTGGTCTCCCTCTTTTTATTGGCCACCTTTTTCAACTGACCTGACATCAACAAAAAGGAGAGGCCAAACAAAACAAGGACTAGAAAATCCCACAGCCTACCAGCAACAATCCAAAGTGAGGGGAGAGGCCAATGTTACTTCACTCTGAGATAATTTGCAATGTGTGTGTGTGCATGTGTTTTTGAAGGGACTTCCTGTGGGTTATTTCTCTTTCCAGAGTTCTATAAGAAAGTGTCTGGGGCTGCCCATTTGTTTTTGGTTCACTTTGGGGGTGGTATTTTGTTCATCTTCCACTGGCTTCATGGCTGCATTATCCATTAGGCACTTTAGGCACATCGCCTAGGATCTACAAAGATTTTAGGGCCTATGAGAACTTCCCTAGTGCTGTGTCATGGCAAGATGGGGAGCTGAATACAAGAGTGCCTCCTAGGGCCTTCAAAAAACTTAATGCAGCCCTGACTGGGTTGGCACCTTGTACTAAATTTTACAGACATAACTTGGTTTAACAGAACAGAAATAAATTGCAGAAGAAGGCCTTGTACATTTTGTACCCCTTCATATTATTTTTAGCTTGAATTTCCTGTAAATTTAGCTACTGCCTTTGTCATTGATTGCATTTTGAAGTCTGAAATATATGATGCAGTAAGGTCAAGAAAAAGGTATAACAAAAAGTTTTATAGGTAAAGGGGGAAAGAATGTAGAATATCTAAATGGAGAGTACATCTCTTCACTAATTAATCTTAAATTTTGGTTGGCATCCTGTTGGTGAAATAGCCATGTATAAATCCAGCTTATGACTGCATCTTTTTATGGTTGTTGTGGAGGGATTCACAATACTTTCCCTGTGCAACTCTCCTCACAACCATTGGACTAACCATTTTCCTGCTAGGAGAGTGTCAGGAACAGCTAAGAAACATATGTGTTCTGCAGGCTGGGCACATAGCAATGACTTCATCCTCTAGGACTTCCAAGAACACCCAGAAGATATCAGAGGATGCTTTCATTGTCGTATATATAGTAATATAGTTGTCATATATATAGCAATAAATTTTCTCAGCTGCCTCCTCTTCCCCTAGTCACTATATTACCTCTTTGGGAGGCTCACCAAAGAACCGTGAGGTTGGCATGTGAGGAGAGGACAAGTGGAGCATTATTCTGCCTAGCAGAACATTACATTCCACCTCTACAATGCAGGATCTCAGTCTTTATCTGGGACATACTGGGCTACTGAAGAGGAAAAATGTAAGGTATGTTGTTGTTTTCTTTCCAGTTCATCCTATTTCATCCTGTTAGTTTCCACAAGTATTACTGAGGCAGAAAAGTAATCTTGAACTCTTCTCTCTCCTGACAACCTTGCAAAAGTATGATTTCATATCCAAAATAGGTCACAAAAATGGAAATACTTTTTATTATACCTTCATCAGTGAGCTGAGGTAACAGTAATAACTTATAAACATAAGAAGTTGCCCCAGGTCCATAAGTTCTTTCTGCTTTTTCTACATTAGATGTTGGGCAACTCTTGACCCATGGGCTACACTGACCCTCATCAGACATTTCTGCAGCCCAGTACCTTGCTGCAGCTGTTTTGCTGCTGCAGTGATGGCAGTGGTAAAAGACATTTTTCCTATAAGGGGGGCACTCTTCATGTACCTTGTTTACAAGGGGAATTGTACACTTCTAGAAGTGCAATTGTCCATGTAAACAAAGCATGTGGGAACTAGGCACCATGTTTTAAAAGAAAAAATACGGGGGTTTGCTGCTATTTCCACACATTCAGTAGCAGTGGTAATTGAGCTGTTAGGTTGGGGATAGCAATGACCTTCCCCACCACCAACATTGCCCCTTTGTTAGTTAGGAATTGAAAGAATTTGACTTTTTTTCCCCACAGAAAACAGCATTTTCTGTTTAAAAATGCAAAATTTTACAGACTTAGTCATCAACTTTAGAATTTTCTGTGTCAGAAAAATTTTCTGTACTGTTTTCTGTGATATAATACAATGTATGCAATATAATATAATAATAATATAACCTTGCACAGAATAAGTCCCAAACTGTGAACACTCTTTGAAAACTGCAGTTTTTGTAGACTTTCTTGCAGCAGGAAGACAATTACTAAATGTAGTCATTGCTTCCTTTAAAATTAACAAAGAATTATATCCCTATTTCTAGCCTACACTAGCAGGCGCTGTCTCTACTTGGCTGGAAATCTTTCCCAGCATAAAGATATGAGATATTGAAATGGGGACCTTTGTTGTGCAAAATATTGCTTCCTCACTAAGCTATGAGTCTTGTCCAAACTTGTTGAAGGCCACCTAGTAAACTCACAGCTCACATTACAGCTAACTATGGATTTCCTAGCTCACCATTCTTAGCCACTGTTGTGTGTAAGCTGATTATAACACAACAAGAAAAAAGAAGTTATCACAGTATGAAAAGAGGAACCCATTATTTAAGGTAATTAAATGTAACATTGGAAATATTTTCCTAATTTTTTTTAGATTTTTCAGTCCATTTAATAAGACCTAAAGTATCCCAGAAAGATTTGTTGTACCAGCCTTGAATGTTAATCTAGGTATCAGAGATAGGATGGTAGGCTGATTTTTAAGCCTATGATGTGGGATACCAAGTAAGGTTCTCAGGTATAGAAAATAAATGAGTGGAAATGTTACAGATAATTCTCTAGCCACTTAGCTTTCCACTTGCTTAAAAGCTTTCCACTTGCTTAAAAATTATATGCTAAAACATCGATATTCATCTTGATTTAAATGTGACACCAGGCTGGCTTTCATCGCTCACTAATGTAGTGTTGCAAGAAACAGTACAGCACGCTATGGAAACACCTACTAAAAGCCTGATGAAATAAAAAAAGAAGTCTTCACATGTCAGTGGAAGAAAAGCAAGGAGAAAGCACTCTAGTCACTATAGAAAGAGAATTCTGGAGCCTGGGAGTAGCACTGACAACTGACATGCTTTGATATGGTTTAATTGGCAAATGTTAATTGGCATAAATATAAATTAAACAGTGCTAAGGCTGCATGGCCATGCTGGCTAAGAGGAAGGAGTGGCTGAACATGTGCAAAAACTAGGGCCTTTTCCGCACGGTACCTTATCATGGAGGTGGGGGGTGCCATTCGCGCAAGCAGATTCTTGTGCAAGGCGCTCTCTTCACTGCTCCTTCATCCCACAGCTGGCTTCCTGGTCACGCGACCACCCCGCCCCTTCCTTCCACAGTGCAGCCTGGGAGCTGTAGGCTGCGCTGGGGGAGGAAGCGCAAGTGGCACACCTGGGACGATGTACCGCAGCGCAAGTAAGTGCATGCAGGCCCCGGGAGCCTTGTGCGACTGCACACCATTTTCGGCTTGAAGCCGAAAATGAAAAGGTGCGTGCGTGGTTCGCGTTAGGCTCGTGAGCGTTGCATAAATGGGAGTGCGTCATACGGACCACTGCTCAAGGGGCCCTCTCACAAAAGAAACTGCGTGTGAAAAGGCCCTAGGCCAGGCAGGACATCTAGGCATGGACAAATCATGGTCAGGAAAGCATCAGGGAACTTCAGTCAGTGACAATGGACTTGCAAATATCCATCAATGACTCAACCTCCAGGGACAATAGAACCCAAAACTAAATGAACAATCTTCAACCCTCTTCCCACTCCCTGGCAAAGTCTTCCTTTATTCCCTTTCCAACCCAGCAATCAAGGAGCTATCATGATTCCCATCAGTCATTTGTTACCTAATGCTAAGATTATCCTGGACCCTATTGTGTGTGATGTCAGAGAGCATTTAACACCCTCACCCTCCAGGAAGAAATAAGGTATTTAAACCACAACGCTAGGCTAGCCAGCTTGCAATATACCAGTTGCTAGTCATCACTCTGACACTCCAATCTCAGTCTGTGTACTATCCTTGGACTTCCAGTCTAAGCCACATTGCTTTGTTTCTTCTTTGATGGATTGGTAAATATCACCCATGACACCCTAAACTCTTGCTATCCAAACTTCTCCTCCTTCTTCCTACAGTTAGCCTTGTGTAATCATAAGGCAGCTTGAATTTTGTGTGTGTGTGTGATTGTTAATTATCCCAACAAAACAAACAAGCTTGCTTTTTACTCTCGGGCTGGTTTTTCCCCACACTAGTACCAGTATACATAGGTGTAAAAGATCTTGTAAGGTCACCTCCCACTTGCAGGCCTCTTCTTTGAGCTAATAATATTCCCCACTGTTTCACAGAAGCACAGCATCATGGAAGGACCCCTGTATCACTCATGTTTTGGGGTAACAGAAGATCTTCTTTCTTGTTCTCCCAGATACGCCTGTGCAAGTGTTACAACCAAGAGGCACAGAATTCTCTGACAGGGCTGAGAATTGTTTTGTTGGTATTAAGCAATTCAGATGTTTGTTTGTTGGTACTAAACAAACTTCACCCCATGCATCTGATGGAGTACACTTAAGTCCACGAAGCAGCTCCTCCTCCTCCTCTTTATTTATGCCCTTCTTTTTTTCTCATGTGGGGACTCTAAGCAGCTTGCAAAAATTAAAAATACATAGTTAAAACACACAGAATACAAAAGTTTAAACATTATTAATCAGTCAAAATGGATCAAAACAACATTGAAATTTATAATTAAAAGCTCAAATACCCATCAGTAACACAATTAACAGTATCAAACACATTATATCAGACAGGCCACATCAAATGCCTGTCAGAATAAAAAAAGTCTTTACTTAATTGCAGAAAGAAAGTAGGGAGGGTGCCAGTCTGACTTCCCTGGGAAAGGTGTTTCAGAGTCTGGGGGAGCCACTTAGAAGTTTATGCTACCAACAACTTTTAGTCTATTAGGACCTTTCTGTGCCACCCTCTCAACCCAACATAGAGACAAGAGAAGGACGGGACCACTCTCACTGATCTATAATTGCACAATCATTGCAGACTTGCAGGTCCGGTGGAAGCTCGGGAAGTGCAATGGCTGTACTTCCAACCCAGCACAGTCTGGAGAGTATGCCCTGAAGAAGGAAGAGGTGTGGCCATCGTGCTCCCTTCCTCAGGAAGCCAACCAGTGAGGAAGAGAGCACTCCTATCACACTCCCCTCCCAGCAGAGCTGATGCTGGGATTCCCACCGAATGTCCTCTCAAAAAGGTAGAGTGCAGAAAGGGCCTTAGTCTCAAAAGTGCTACAAGATCCCTTTGCTACTAAATCCCTGAGCTATCAGCCTGTTTTTCTTTATGATTTTCTTTCGATATTTAATTGTAAACTCAATCTTTCTTTTCTGTAAGCTTCTGTTAACAATATTTCCTATTCCTGACTGGCACCCCAGTTATTAAAGCTGTTTTAATATGTTCACGTTGTGTCAACATTTTCTTTGAAATGAAAAAAGAAGCAGAGGAAAAAAACATCGTCTCTGAAAAGGACAAAGTTGTCATAGGATGACAAGATACATAGACATTAACACTTAACTGGGGAGGAAAAAGGAAGTGGTGCATTGTATTCCCCAAATGATTTTACTGCATTTCATCACTGAAAGGGCAGATCTCTAAAAAAAAAAAAAATTTCTGGACAGTTTTGTCAAAGCTTTTTTAAAAAAGAAAATTGATCCTTGCTGTTACTGTTGTTCACTGCTTTAAAAAAGATAACTTTGCTGTGTCTTTATTAAGCTGTTTACCATTTTTGCCCCTTCATAGCTGAGCTGTAGCTTTTCTATCCTTCTCAGAAGACTGTGTAATACATACTTGAAAATATCTGATCTTTCAGAAATGACTGTTCAATCTGACTGACAAAGGGGGAAGAGAAGAATGTAAATCGTGTGGAGCAAAACAACATTTTCTGCAGTGATATGAAATAGATATTTAGTGCTTTGAAAACTGCAGCACATAATATGCTTTCACCTCATGAATGAGAGCTGCCAATATCAACTGGCTTCCTGTTAGTTACTTATGCATGTGCAAGTTCCCTTACAGAAGTGGCTGGACATTTTTGTCCATTGTGGAAGTCCACATTTAGTGGTAAGCTGTGGAAGCAGAATTGTACATGTGGTACCTTTGTGCATTGCACAGGTAGATGTGCCTTGTGCATTACACATGGCATGTACAGATGTGCATTTTTCATTACAATCATGCACTTCACACTATTGCAATTCAATGATGCACAATCATGATGTAACTTGGTGACTACAAAATTGCACTCTGTCTCCTTGATGTGGGACCTCAGCCATTACTTGTTTGGTTAGAAAGTCTTCCCTCTAAAAATTGAGTTCACTGAAGACTGGGGACAACTTTAAAGAGTGAGGTGATATTTTAGGCTAAGATCAACGCGCACTCATTCATTATTGGGAGGGAACTGTTACAGTATTGTAATGGGCTATGGATGGATGGATGAATAAAGATAACCTTTCTGTTCATTAGTGTAAGTTAGCTTTTCTTGATTGAATTGTAAATTGTCTCACATTGCTATTATACTCTCAGAATTACACTTACACTGAAGGTAGTGCTGAGGCAGGAATTGGGGTGCAATCCAGATGCTATTGGATTGCAGCTCTCATCAACCATAGCCAATATAGCTATCATGAGGAATGCTGTATATTGCAGTTCAGCAACATCTGGAGGGCAGTGTTCTAGGCTGGTGATCACATGGTATGGGGGCCATATGGTTCCTGGACCGTTTTTTGTAATTCTCAGACCTCCCTAGACATCTCCTGCTGAAAGAAAATGGCTCAACATGAGAATTGTCATTCCTGGAAACTTTTGGGAAACTCCCATGCCTTGTATTACCTCAACCATGCCCTCCTCCAGTAAGTTTTACAAAACTAATTGGCCACTTTGGTTTTCTTTTGGGGAGCTGTTGCAACTTGTGGTGGATCCCCAAGAGCAAAAGTTAAACTTTGGAGCCCTAGAGATGGCCCACCTTTCTTCTAGGGAAATGTGCTAAGCAAATATTCTAGTTCATTTCAATGACATTAATTAATTGATGGACACACCACAAAGAAGACTATTAATTGAATTAAAACATTTAATCACTTGACAAAATTAGCTTGAATGCAGTGCAAGATGATTCTTCAGCAATCCAATTCACAAAGTGCTAAAAAAAAAAACCCTCAGCATTTCCTACTAGCAGTTCAGTTTGTTTAGCTTTTCCAGCCAATGTGGGACTTGTTTGACTTCCAAGATAGACATAGTATCAGCAAAGTGGAGGAAAAGAGAGACAGAGGAGAAAGCAGAGTCAAAGCATCCAGACTTTGAGTGCTGGTTATCTTTTTACATCAGAAGATTTGTGTATTGCTTTTTATTTATTTTGTTTAAATCACAGTTTAGTTCACAAGAAACAGATATAGTAAAATAGTAGTAGGGTTGGAATCCAGAGGGTCTGTGAAGACATCCTTAATCAGGTGTGTTTACAGGCTTGAGGGCCTGTGCTTGCTTGTCTGTTTGTCGCTTCTGTTCGTTTGGCCTTGCTTGTCTTTGTTTGGACTTGCTTGTGTTTGTTTGGACTTGCTTGTGTTTGTTTAGTCCCTTTGTGCTGGCCGTGTGCTCTCCCTGAGCACATGGTCTGACTAACGAGGGGGAGGAGCCAGCTAGAGGGGAGGAGCTTTATTAGGAGCATCCAATGGCGTGCACCTTTGGCGCGCGCACTTAAAGTACTCTATTTCAATCCTCCAAATTTAACCCTTGGTATTCGGTAGAGCAGACGTAGCTTGTACACCTAGTTATTCTTTCTAGAATTACGTACTGTACTGCTCTCTCTAGTTTCAAGAATGGAAGGTGAGGGAGCTACTGCAGTCACCTGTAACACTTGTGGCATGTTCCTTTTCTTGCCACAAGATGTTCTCGGGTACACCTGTACCAAGTGCAAACTGGTCACCCTCTTGGAAGAGAAGGTGCGCCAGCTGGAGGCATGAGTTTCTGATCTTAATCTTATTAGGGAAGGGGAGGAGTTTTTGGATAGGGCAGAGAGGACCTACTGGAAGATCGCATGCACGGAGGAGCTGCCAGATCAGCAAGTTAGCACACTGTGCCAGGAAACGGAGGCTTGGGTGAATGTCACACGGAGGAGTAGAAGGACCAGGAAGGCAACAGAGACTCTTCACCTGCACAATCGCTTCAAAGTTCTTGGCCTTATGAACAATGAGGAGCTCCATGCAGAGGGAACAGATTGTCAACAAGAAGAAATCCAACTTTGGCAACAGGAACTAGGTCAATGCTCCCAGCCTCAACAGAATGCCCAGGCAGACCTAGTGGAACATGCTCGTCGAGGAGACCAGGACAAGCCGCAGAGAAGGCGAGTTCTGGTTGTTGGGGACTCTTTGCTCAGAGGAACCGAAACGGCAATTTGCAAACCGGACAAGCTCAATCGAGAGGTCTGCTGGATCAACCACGTAACGGAGAGGCTAACCAGGCTGGTCAAACCCACTGACCATAAACCTCTCATTTTGGTTCATGTCGGAACCAATGACACTGTGAGGAGCAGCTTTTACCACATCGCAAAGGACTATGAGCTTATGGGGACAAAGCTTAAGGACCTTGGTGCGCAGGTGGTCATTTCGTCTCTCCTCCCTGTTCAAGGATATGGCGCACGTAGGGAAAGGACAATACCAGAGGTCAACAACTGGCTCCGCACGTGGTGCCGCCGGCAATGGTTTGGGTTTTTGGAACATGACCTGAATTTCCATGAACGTGGGCTTCTGGCGAGGGATGGGCTGCACCTCACAAAACTTGGCAGGAATGTTTTTGCAAACAGTCTCGCAAGGAGGATTAAGAGGTCTTTAAACTAAGTTCCGCTGGGGAGGGAGACAATATTATTCAGGGCAGGGACTTGGCGAGCGCAGGGGGAAAAGGCCCAATTGATACTGCACAAGTAGTACAAGGGCCAATGGCGGGAGGAGTAGAAACAATAGTACAGGACTTGCAGGAAGGGCCCGGGGACTTAAGCGTCTATACACTAATGCACGGAGTATGGGAAACAAGCAGGATGAACTTGAACTCCTAGTACAACAAAATAAATACGATTTGATAGGCATCACTGAGACCTGGTGGGATAAGTCTCATGATTGGAGTATAGGAATAGAGGAGTATAGCCTATTTTATAAAAATAGACCAAACAAGAAAGGAGGAGGAATAGCCTTGTATGTCAAGGATGTTTTCACCTGTGAAGAGATCCTTGACTTAAACCCAGTAAGCCAAGTCGAGAGCATTTGGGTAAGAATTAAGAGAGCGAGAAACAACAGGGATATTCTGGTGGGGGTTTACTACAGACCTCCAACCCAGGCTGAGGAGTTCAATGACGCCTTCCTCAACCAAATGACTGCACATTCAAGGAGGAGAGATACAGTAATAATGGGAGATTTCAATTACTCAGATATATGCTGGCAGTCAAACTCTGCCAAGACAGCAAGGTCCAGCAAGTTTTTTGCTTGTCTTGCAAACAACTTCATGGTCCAGAAGGTGGAAGAGGCCACAAGAGGATCAAATATTCTAGATCTGATCCTGACCAACAGGGATGACCTTGTTAATGAGGTAGAAGTAGTTGGATCTTTAGGGGGGAGTGACCATGCCCTATTGGAATTTGGCATTCAGTGGGAAGGAGAAGATAAGGGTAGCCAAACACTCATCTTAGATTTTAAAAAAGCGGACTTCGGTAAACTTAGGGAGCTGCTGGCTGGAATTCCGTGGTCAAGAATAGTGAAAGAGAAAGGAGTTCAGGAGGCATGGGAGTTCCTTGAAAGGGAGATACTGAAGGCACAGTCTAAAACTGTGCCAATAAGGAGGAAAAATGGAAGGTATCTGAAGAAACCAGAATGGTTGACTAAAGAACTCTCAGCTGAGCTAAGTGTTAAAAGAAACATGTATAGGAAATGGAAGAAGGGGGAAACCACCAAAGAAGAATTTAAGCAAGTGGCCCGGAGATGTAGGGAGGAGGTCAGAAAGGCTAAAGCACAGAACAGGCTGGCCAGAGACATTAAAAACAATAAAAAGGGCTTTTTTAAATACGTCCCCAGCAAAAGGAAAAAGAAGGAGACAATGGGTCGCTGCGCAGAGAAGATGGAGAATTACTCACAGGGGGAAGAGAAAAGGCAGAACTACTTAACACCTTCTTTGTCTCAGTTTTTTCCCAGAAGGATACAAGCACTCAACCTGGCGGTTGCAGAGCAGGTGAGGAAGCAGGGGAAATGAGGCACGTAATAGGTAGAGGGGTGGTACAGAAATACCTGGCCACACTGGATGAATTCAAGTCTCCAGGGCCAGATGAATTGCATCCTAGGATATTAAAAGAGCTGGCAGAGGTCATTTTGGAACCGCTTGCTATAATCTTGAGAAATCTTGGAGGACCGGAGAAGTTCCAGCAGACTGGAAGAGAGCAAATGTTGTCCCCATCTTCAAGAAGGGGAAAAAAGAGGACCCAAATAATTATCGCCCAGTCAGCCTGACATCAGTACTCAGAAAGATCCTGGAGCAGATCATTAAGCAGTCAGTTTCTAGTCACTTAGAAAGCAGTGCAGTAATCACGAGAAGTCAACATGGATTTCTCAAAAATAAGTCATGCCAGACTAATCTTATCTCTTTTTATGATAGAGTTACTAACTTGATAGATGAAGGGAATGCTGTGGATATAGCATACCTCAATTTCAGTAAGGCCTTTGACAAAGTTCCCCATGACATTCTTGCAAAGAAGGTAGTAAAATGCGGGCTGGACAGGGCTACAGTTAGTTGGATTTGTAATTGGTTGACCGACCAAACCCAAAGAGTGATCACGAATGGCTGCTTCTCATCCTGGACAGAAGTGACTAGCGGGGTGCCACAGGGTTCTGTCCTGGGCCCAGTGCTGTTCAATATTTTTATCAACGACTTGGAGGAAGGAATAGAGGGCATGCTCATCAAATTCTCAGATGACACCAAATTGGGAGGGGTTGCTAATACGCCAGAGGACAGGATCAAAATTCAAAATGACCTGGATAGATTGGAGAGCTGTGCCAAGGCTAACAAAATGAAATTCAACAGAGAGAAGTGTAAGGTCCTACACTTAGGTAGAAAAAATGGAATACAGAAATATAGGATGAGGGACAAGTGACTGGATAGCAGTACCTGTGAAAGGGATCTGGGAGTCTTCATAGACCACGAGCTGAACATGAGTCAGCAGTGTGATGCGGCAGCCGAGAAAGCCAATGCAATTCTCGGCTGCATCAATAGAAGTATGGTGTCTAGATCGAGGGAGGTACTGGTACCACTCTACTCTGCTTTGGTTAGACCTCATCTTGAATACTGTGTCCAGTTCTGGGCACCCCAATTCAAGAAGGACATGGTCAAGCTGGAGCAAGTCCAGAGGAGGGCGACCAAAATGGTGAGAGGCCTAGAAGACATGCCCTATGAGGATAGACTTAAAGAGCTGGGTATGTTTAGTCTGCAGAAGAGAAGGTTAAGAGGGGACATGATAGCTATGTTCAAATATTTGAAGGGATGCCATATAGAGGAAGGAGAGGGCTTGTTTTCTGCTGCTTCAGAGACCAGGACGAGGAGCAATGGATTCAAGCTGCAGGAAAGGAGATTCCACCTGAGCCTCAGGAAGAACCTCCTGACAGTCAGGGCTGTCTGGCAGTGGAATATGCTGCCTCAGAGTGTAGTGGAGTCTCCTTCCTTGGAGGTTTTTAAGCAGAGGCTAGATGGCCATCTGTTGGGAATGCTTTGATGTGTGTTCCTGCACAGCAGGGGGTTGGACTGGATGGCCTGTGTGGTCTCTTCCAACTCTACATTTCTATGATTCTATGACATTTCTATGATTCTATAATCCTGTGTGGGAGATACATATGCATAAAATGCATAAACACCATAGTTATAGTGATACACATTAAACCTGTTTCAATTAACAAAATCCCCAACTTAGAAGGAAGTAGCCACTGCAATTGACAGAGATCTATTCCCCTGTGCTTGGAGAACTGCTGACTGCCATTTCCCCTTCCATCAGTGATTTCCAGTGTGACAGGCAGAAACAAGACCACTGTAACAGTCCATCTTCATGCCAGAGATCACTTACAGGGGGGGTAGGGTGTTGCTGTTGTGTGCCCTCAAATCATTTCCCCACTGGAAACTGTCAATCTTGCCCCGCTGCACAAAGCCCCTCCCCCGCTATGCGCTCTGCAATCCTCATGGGACATACAGCCACTAGAACCTCTCTCAAAACCTCCACTGACCTCCCCTCACCCACCCCCCTCCTGCTTACAAGCCAAGATGCCCCTCCACATGAAGGCTCTCCCTGCTATGCACTTTGCAAGCTTCATGGGACCTGCAGTAACTTCAAAACACAAAACATAAATTCCATCTTTTTAGGTAGTTGGCTGCACCTCCTTCCGCCTGACCGGGGACTTCATGGATTCTACAGTATACTCTGAAGGCATCCCCCCAACAACAGAAAGCATCATGTATACTGCAGCTGAACAGGCTGTCCATCTGGCACACAGGCATGATGGGAGCTGCAGGCCTTCCTACCTCAGGAAACACTCTAAGAGCCTAATGGGACCTGCAGTTGCTCCAGCAGTCCCTGGGCACAACTGAAAACTGTTCAGTTTGACTTCAGACCATATCTACTCAAGATGTTAGTGATCCAAAGTTAAAAACTTAAAGCCATCATGAGAGTTGGCTAATACATGTAATGTTTAGGGTTATTCATGTTCTCCTTTTATATCCTTTGCTGATAAATGTTGCTATTTGTTCTTTACCAAAAAAAGCTGATCTTTATCCTCTCCCTGTGGCTTCTTCTCCCTTTCAGTAGAGGGGGTGGGCCAGCTGACAGGCATTTCTTATGTAGCAGCAAAGGTACCACACAAACACAGTTACTGTGAGAAAACAACATCTTCATTAGCTGTTAACGTCTTACTGGCAACAGTAGCCATGCCACGGGCAGACATCGTCCACTCCCCAGGCACCTACAGGCTGCCCTCCCCCTGTACTTGGCCCTCCCATGTGGCCCTGAGATGCCCCCAGAGTGGGCAGGGCAGCCAGCTCAGGTCCTCAGAGGGCACTGTGGAGGAACTGGAGATCCCATCCTGTCGCCCAGGAAGTGTTTTAAAAGCCCAGGGGTGAACACCGTAGAACCCATGGTGCTGGTGACAGTAGCCATGCCAGGGGCAGACATCCTCCATTCCCCAGGCACCCACAGACCACGAAATGCTGCTCTGCTGTCACATTTCACGGAACATAGAAGTTTGATGATGTTGTTTCTACACAGATTTGTTCCCATGCAGAAATGTCATCTGGTAAAGTAAAAAAAAAAAATTTGAAGCATCCAATCAAAGGTGCAGGGGCAGGGTAAAGGCGAAACAAGGGAGTGGTCACGGACACTGTAGTGCGGAAGGAGAAAGCGATCTTCTCCACCTCAAGTGGAGGAGCGTGCAGAACACAGCATCGCAGAAATGCAGTCATAAACTACACTCTTGCGATGCCACAAGGCGTTTCTGCCATCTAGTGCAGAAAGGGCCTACAATACAGAAGTTTCTTCATAAGATTGTTCAGGGAGGTTATTGCCTTCTTCTGAAACTGAGAGGGTGTGATTTGCCTAATGTCACCACAGCTGTTTTCCATGATCAAGAGGCAGTGGTGGACCGAGGTGGGGGCAGAGGTAGTGATACACCTTGGGTGGCAGGGTTTTGAGGGCGGCACTGGGCCACACACACACACACACACTCCCCCCACTCATGATCACTAGTTCACTCACTTGCTCTCTCTTCTCTGGGTGACTCTGGAGCTTCTCACTATGTCTGGTCATCTCTTTCTCTCTCTCTCTCAAATACACACGCACACACCTCTCTCTCTCTCCTTCATGGGACAGCTGAGGTGAGGAATGGGGAGAAGTGAGCCGAGAGGGGCAGCAGGCAAATGAAGGGGGGAAAGAAGAGCCAGTGTAAGAAAGTGCAGACACAGAGACTTTGCTCCTTGCTGCCCTATTGGACCATTTGGCGTAGTATATGTGTGGCTGTTTTCCCCTGCCTTCAGGAGAAGGAAGTTGAAAGCTAAACAAGTCTTCTTTTTTTTTCTGGTGGGAGGGGTATTTTTTTTTAACCTGGGAATAAGAAATTAAGACTAATGTGGAAAGGAGGGGGCAAGTGTTGGACTCCCCACTCCTGGCTGTGTTGGAGCTTTTTCTCTGCTCCCCCACCTTTGGGCTCCGAAATCTGCCTTTGCTGACTTCAAGAACAGAGGTGGGCAGAGCAGCGGGGTGAAGGGTTTGCCAGATCTGAATGGAGCGGGAGGTCACTGAAGCGATTTTGACAGTGTTCTGCTTTCTAAGGGTGAAAACTGGGCAGGGGAGTGGTGTGCCATGCTCGTAAAGAAAGCAATCCATTCCTATTCTCCAACACTCCTCCGCATTCTACCAGCTTTCTTTCTCCTTTTCCCTCTTTTCCCCCACCCCAGAAAAAGTCCCAGGTATGTAGGAGTGGCCTGTCGGGGGTGGGCAGGGGCTCCTTGAGTTGAGCCAGAGGCACAATCAACACAGACACACATGGTTTGCTGCTGTGGGTGGCTCTGTCAGCTTACAGTCCCTAATTAGCTGTAGGTTTTGATTTCCCCAGGCAACTGCTTTTTTCTGGCTTGGTATTATTTTGTTGCCCCATTCTATCAAGAAGCTTCTAAATTTTCTGGAGATTTGGTGGAAGGAGGAAGCAGCTGCTCCTGTTGCACTACACGAGGCATCAGCCCATAATTTCTGTTGCCAGATAATGTTGCAAGCTTTGTTTCACTTGAAGGATGTTCAGCTGCTTATAGGTTCAGAAGCAAAAGGAAAGTCAGAAGCTCCACAAACACAGGTTATAGGAACATGGCACATAAAAAGCATGAATCATGAAAAGCTGTACATTATGAAAGAAGAAACTGGACACATGAACACTGTAATACTTGGGGTGAGTATGCTAAAGTGGACGGGAAAGAGAGACATCTGGTTAAGTAGAAGGCAGTAGGAAAAGAGGAAGGCCACATTAGTGATGGACTGACGTAACTGTGGAAGCCACAGTCCTGAGACTGCAAGACCAGAGCGAGACTGTTGATAAAGGGGTGCCCTGGAGGCCTTTCCTTCGAAGAGTCACCATATGTCCAAGCTGACTTCATGGAAATTCAAACAGGTCTGCCCTCCTAGATGTTCTTACTCAGGAGTAACTCACTGGATTTAAATAGTAAACTGCACTGGACTGGACTTCATAGAATCATAAAATCGTAGAGCTGAAAGAGACCACAGGGGCCATCTAGTCAAAACTCCTTCTGCCATGCAGGAATACACCATCAAAGCATTCCTGAGAGATGGCTATCCAGTCTCTGTTTTAAAGCCTCCAAAAAAGAAGGCTCCACTACCCTCCCACACAGAGTATTCCACTGTTGAATTGCTCCTATTATTAGTAAGTTCTTCCTAATATTTATATAGAAGCTCATTTTCTGTAACTTGAAGCCATTGCTCCATGTCCTGGTCTCCGGAGCAGCAGAAAACAGGCTTGCTCCCTCTTCCACATGACATCCCATCAAATATTTAAACATCACTACCTTGTCACCTCTTAGGCCCTTTTCACACCTTACCTTTTCCCGGTGCTGGGCTGTGGGGCTCGTGCAGGAAGCCTTCGTAGGAACGCTCTCACATCCCTCCTACTTTGGCTCAGCAGCTGCTTCCTGGTCATGCAAGCGCCCCGCCTCTTCTGTTCGCAGTGCAGCCTGAGACCTCCCAGGCTGCACTGAGGAGAGGATGCGCGACCGGCCCGGCTCTCAAGGCTCAGCACACAAGGTAAGTGCGCAGGGGGTCCCGGAGCGATATGCAACCACGCATCATTTTCGGCTTCGAGCCAAAAATGAAAAAATGCATGTGCGGTCCGCATCAGGCTCTTGAGCATCGCACAAATGTGAGTGCATCGTGTGGACCACTCCTCGCATTTACACGACGCTCAAGGGGCCCTTTCACTTTGGAAATGCCGTGCGAAAAGGGCCTAAGACTTAACCAAGGACAGGTTTTCCAAGGCTGAGAAGGAATTCCAGCTGTGGTCTCCAGGGCCAAAGTCCAATACTCAAACCCTTACACCATGGTGGTTCTCAGACTTCCTATAGTCAAGATTTAATATACAGTCAGCCCTTCACATTTGCAGCTTTGATTTTCACAGCTTTGATTATTTGCAAATTTCTTCAACTCCTGCCCCCTCACTTCAGGTACTTCTTTTCTGGGGAAACCTTACCTCTCAGTGGCTCTGATCAGACTGTGCAGCCCTTTAAAACCCTGTCTCTGGTTCTCCAGAGCACCATAAACCCTCCCCCAGTGCCACCGCTCACCCAAGGAAGGAAATGGGCAAGAGAGAGGAAGTATAGGGCCACCATGCTGACTCACGCACTTTCCTGGGGCTGTTTTGGTCCTTGGGTGCCCGCTCTCTCTACTGTGCTGCAGCCCCCTTACCACAGACACATTCATACATTTTGATATTTGCAATTTTTCCACTTTTGCAAGGATCCTGTTCCCCTACCCCTAGTGAATGTGGAGGGCCAGCTGTATGCATAAAGCTTGTGTTCAATGACATGGGTTCAGATCTGCTAAGAAACCAACAGGGCAGTCACTGTCTCTCAGCCTGATCAACCTCATAAGCCGGTGGACGTCCAGGTTGGGCAGAGAAGAAGGGAGAGAGAAAAAGAAGACAGGGAAGGAGAGGAGGAGCCCTGAAGAGGTGGGAAGAGGCACCCGCCTCCCCCCGCACCTTCCAGACTGGGGATGAGCCCAGCCAAGCCAAGCCTCTGAGGAGGGAGGGAGGGGTTGTGGGGAAGAGAGAAAGAGGTCCCTTGCTGCTGCAGGAATGCCAGTGTGCCTCTGAGCGCATGCAGAGCACCCCCTCTGAGTGCTTGAGCCCAGAGCCCAATCACCCAATGCCAATTAAGTGGCTTTTATTTGGTATTTTGGATAGGTCCTCCCTCCACTGAGAGGAGCGGCAAACTCAGGGATCGCCCCTGAGTGGCAGAAACTCTTGCTATGCCACTGTCAAGGAGGAATTTGAACCTTGGTTTCCTAGTGTTCAAATTTCTACACCATGCTGGCTCTCATGAAAGAACAGCACCCCTAATTAAATGACCTTTCATAAAATTCAATTAATAGCCAAAGCTTGTCTGAGTAAAACAGAATCTGCTTACACTGCAAATGGTGTGTGGTGCGGGCAGTTTAACTTCATATAAGAGGTAATTTCAATGGCTTCATACATGATTGAGACATCTCTTCTGCAAGTGAAAATTATATGCACAATCAAATGCATGTTGTTGTTTTTACTTGCACATGAAATTGGAAGCATGCCAATTTGTAGTTGACCCCGCGGCATCAATACACTCACTGAATACACTTGTCACACATTCAGGAAAGATGCAGAGGTTTTAACACAGAAGCTGTATTTTCATGGGACGGGTACATAACTTCTTCAAGCAGTAGTTTCTTTCCCCCCCTGAATCATGCAAAGGCATATTTGATCAAAATTCTGCAATGATGATGGACAAAGAAAGCATGAAATGTTAATTAGTGTTATCTGTGCTGCAGCTCTTTTAGAAATTACTATAAATTGGAAAGGAGTTCATTGTTCTATCGCTGGAACGGTGGAGAAAAAGATGATGGCATTTTGTAATCTACAGTCAGTCCATAGACAGCTTAGCCTAATATTTTGTATGGAATACAAATAACTGAAAGTTTTTCTAGTGTTTGCTTTCCATTTATTCAGTATGTCAATAACAGCTCAGGTACCATTTGTTCTCCAAAATCAGATGTCAATCTTTAGAATGATGTGCTCCCCTCTGAAATTTTGATCAATGGAATACTCTGTAACATCTTTTTTTTTTAATTTCTTTTGGTCTTGAATTTATTATCCAAAGTTTGTTTTGGTTATTGTTGTTTTAAAAAAATGTAATGTTATGCATTCTTCATTTAATTGTATTACTAAAAAAGAATATTTGCCAAAAAAATCCATAGTAATGAATAAAAATGGAGGAGATCAATATAACTGATATAATAGTTTTGTATTTTATGTAGACATATTGTACGATGTAGGCCCTTTTCACACGACATTTGCCATGCGAAAAGGTCCTTCGAGCATCGCACGAATGCGAGGAGCGGTCCACACAATATAGTCACAATCGTGCAACACTCCAGGGTCTGGCAGGCGCTGCTCGCGCACTTTTTCATTTTTGGCTTTGAGCTGAAAATGGTGCGCGATCACATATCACACCGGGCCCCCATGTGCACTTGCCATGCGTGCAGAGCTCTGGAGCTGTGGCCCTCACGCTTCCTGCTGCAGTGCAGCCTGGGAAACTCCCAGGTTGCACTGCAGAAGGAAGAGGCGGGGCTCTTGTGTGAGCAGGTGACAGCTGCAGAGCTGAAGGAACTAGGACGTGAGAGCCTTTCACTGGAGGCTGCTCACACAATTCCCGCATCCCAGCTCCATGAAAAGGTGCATTGCGAAAAGGACCATAGATCAGTTGAGACATGGGTGTTATATTCTAGGGCTTCTCTGTCCCCATACAATAAAGACTGGCAGCATTATAAAATTAATACAAGTGTTACAATAGAAAATTATTTTACTATTTTCACAAAATGTAACTATTTTTGCCTATTGATCAGGAAGACCACACTACACTTTTATAGTGGCATTATTCCACTTTCAACATCCTGTGGAATTCTGGGGTCTGCAGTTTAGGGAGGGGGCATTTAGAATTCTCAACCAGAGAGCTCTTTGGCCTCAGTAAACTAAAAACCCCAGAATTTCACAGGAAGTTGAAAGTAGAATAATAGGACTTATAATTAAAACTTATGCATACTGACCAGGAACACAGAAGCTAATTGTGTCAAATCCAATTTACCCTGCTATTTTCTGGATTAGAACTACCAAAAGAAAGAGTCCTGCCAAGACATGTGTTATTAAAATCTGTATTTGTATAACGTTACTAGGGTGAGTGATAATGGGGCTTCCCATTATCTAGGCTTATCAAAGGGAGATACTTCCCTCTTCAGGTAAACCAAGGGTTAATGAGGTGTTGGAATTACATCAAGGGTCACAGGGTGAGAGTTGACCAACCAACAGGAAAGGGTCAGCATCACAGGTCACAAGGTGAGAATTGACCAACCAAAAGGAAAAGAGGTGGGCACCTTGGAGATCCTTCCAGATCCTTCCAAGGAGGAAAATATAAAACTTATGAGAGGCCATGTGGCCAGAGAGAGAGAAGACGAGAGAGAGAGAAACAAAGAGAGGAGAGCTGGGTCAGTCGAGCTGGCAGGCATGCCGTGTCTCCTGGACCCCCCCCCTTCTCCTTCAAACCATCTACGCCTATAACCTAATTGTGAGTAACTAGAAATAAGTAGTTAGTCGCGTTAGGGATGTTGTTATTTTGGGAATTGGCTGATCTTAAGAATGTATCTGTGCTTTTATATCTGTTTTTGTAACTTCTTGTAACTAAGCATACCTGGGAGGGGGAGCCTCTCAAGTGTGATATTGTTTTGTTTATTTGCATGCCTCGATTAAACACCTTCTATAAACCTCCGTTTCTCTCCATTCCACGCCAGGGTTGGCACACGCTACATAGGACCTCTCAGTCGGGAGGTGGAGGTGGAAGATCCTTGCGCTTAGAGATTGGGCAGAGTCCCTCCTGTTCTGTCCAAGTGATTCATAATTCAGGGGGGTGGTGGCAGCATATCTGATAGAGCTGGGGAGATTGCCAGTCTTTCCAAGCATGGGAGTCAGCTTTGGGAGGCTGGCAAGAACCCCAGTAAAACGCTGGGAGGGAATTTCCAGTCTTGCATGGTGGTAGTCAACTTAAGAGACTGGAAAGAAACCTACAGTGTCACTGGGTGACTCTCTCACAAAAGATGCCTGATGGGTATATAGCTCATCCAAAGCTATTGGTCTTTCAGTTTTCTTTCTGGGATTTTCCAAACCTAGAGCAAGGGTGGGCAACTGTGTAGATAGCAATGGGCCAAGTCCCCCAAAATCTATATGTGGACCCCACCTCCACAGCAAGCCCAAATGCCTCCATTTTTCTCTGCAGTCCTTCTCAAAATGGCAGCAGGATGTGATGTCACTTTTTGTCACCATTTTGAGAAGGACTGCAGAAAAGGGAGGTATATGGGTAGTCCAGGTTCTGGTGTGTTTGTGAGGGTGGGATTGTGGTATTTTCATATGGTCTCATGCATATGGAGGGATTTCTGTGTGATTTTGCAGGACAATTGCCCTTTTCACAAAGTTTATAAAGGGGGGGTTGGAGGAGACTGGTGGGAAGCTTCATGGGACACAAAAGTGGGGTCCAAGGGCTACCTGTCCTAGCAGGATACCTGTAGCTGTAAACAAAACTCTTTTTGTCTTCACAAGGACATCAAAGTGCTCCAAAAACTATTCCAGGAAAGCCCAGGTATCTCTCCATTAGTTTCCCCACATGTGCCTCTGATATGGAGTCTGTGCTTCTGTGTAAGTGGGTGAGCTTGAGTTACCACATATCCAGGGTCTCAGAATTATTAAAAACATAAGTGTTGATGGTCTTGCTGCCTCTGAGGAACAGATAAGAGCACTTTCGTAGCGTGTCAGGAAGTACAGACCAGTTTATCTCACTGACATCTTAGATAAGATAGTGGTATTGCTGGAGTCAGGATTCTTGATTAAAGTATCCATCCCATATCTCTGGAACTCGCTATGAGACAAAGCATACTTGACTGGGAACTTTGTAATTTTAGAGAGTTGTAATGTATTTGGGACAAGTAGGCCATGCACAAAAGCATGCATACTTTACAAAATTGTGAATGGCTAAACATCTGTACAACTGAAAAATGTGCACAGACCTGCATTAGACAATAGCTAAATGTATACGTTACACCTGTGTTACCACGGCATTCTGGTCTGGTTTTTGGTGAACTAAGATATCATTTTGATATCATAATTCGGCCCTTTCCCCCCATCAGCTGAGTGTTTGTTGGGTACCGTCAGACAAGCGCGACGCTAGGCATGGGCTAGGCATGGGCGATAGTTGTAAAAGTACTAGATATAGCCAGTTCCGCTTCAGGGGTAGCCACCCGAAACAGACACCTTGATTGTAAGACAAAAAGGACTCTTTGCCTGTGAAAGCACCTTGGCAAGCCGGCACTTAACGGCCAAGCTAGCCACATCTGCATCTCAGCCATACCATTGTCAATTCAGTTCGTAACACAATCATGTAAATCCTGACCTTTCGGAGCCTTTGTCTCCATCCCAAAGCTCATTGTTCTCATGCAGAAACCAGACTAGCCTGCGGTCATTCTGTCCCTATAAAAGTTGTCTTACTTTGGGAGCTCTTCGGAACTCTCATCGAGCCTAGCTGAAATCACTGGAACTCTCACTGGACTGAGCTGAAATCACTTGAAATCACTAAGCTGAAATCACTCGAAGCTCCGTTTGGATCTTCGTCCTTGCCTCGCTGCTGCTCGGCTCCACAGATTCCCCTTGGTCTACTCGCCGGGTTTCCTTCCTTATCTTCAATTGGTGTCTACAGGACTTTGGACAGGTGGCGTATTGCTTATTTCTCTAAACTTTCTCTCTCTCCTTCCTCTCTAGTTAGGTGTGTTTGAGTTTTATTATTTTCTTTGCTTAATAAAAACTGTTAGTATTTTAAACTGCTTGACTCCTCACTGACCTGAACCGGTATACATAGGACAAAAGGTCTCGCTGCGTTGCCCTGCCTCTCGTTAGCCAAGAGAGTGCTCCAGCTAATTTCCCCAATTTTGCTTGTCTGGTTTGGTTATTTGGGTGCCCCTCACGGGACCCCCAGTTTACAGGGTAACATCTGAGTGCGTAATTTACAGAAAATGCATATGTAGGTTTATGAATTTACATGCAGGAATAAAAGACAGTCTTATACGAACAAAGGATGGGATAAGAATGCAGGTGGGATTTGAAGAAACACAATTAAATTGCAGTTAATATTCCTGCCAATGAGATGGTGCTGTATTTTTCATCTTGAAGTAATTTCCTAGCTCTCTTGAATAAGAAGATCAGGAATTGTGATGTTGTCTACTGATTTTATCTAACTCAGCCTTCCTCTTTTTTATTTTCTTTTACTTTGTTGAACAATCTACCTTAAAATCCAGTTTGACTTTCTTCTTAATTTGTGTAATTAATTAATGATTTGCGCAGGCCAGCATATGACTGTGTGAAAGATTCTTGAGGAACTTGGCTGTGGCCACAGTGCTGTCAAACAGATTTTGCACAATCTTGGATAAAGAAAAGTGTGTGCCAAGTGAGTTTCTCATCAATTAACAGCTGGTTTGAAATAGAAGAGACTGCATGTGTGCTCAGAACTGTTGACAGCACTTGTAGCCCACAAGGACACCTTTTTCAGAAATGTTTGCACTGGTAATGAGACCTGGGCATACCTGTATGACCCAGAGACCAAGGCCATTGCCACACCAGGCTTTTAAAATGGTGCAGAGCGACCTCCGATGGAGGTTTTCTACACCGTAGAGTGGACTGAGTCGGCGTACTGGGTCGGACTACACCATAGAGTGGACTGGGTTGGACTACTAGTTCCATACCTCAGTCCGGTTCTGCGCGACCAGAACTGGCCATGCAGTGTGCTTTTTAAAAACCTCTTTTTAGAGGTTTTTAAAAAGCACAGAGCGCGCGATTCAGTCTCTGCGCTCTGGAGCAGATTTGCAGGTATGCGCAAGTGCGTGCCTGCAGATCTTCCGGGGGCGGGCCTTCTGCAGGTGAACTTCTCCACCAACTGGAAGCTGCCATTTTGGACGCTGGAGGAATGCGGAGCGACGAGCTCGCACTCCTCCTTGTCCCGACAGACTCGATCGGACGGAGAAGAAATCTGGTGAGTCCTGTTTTTGCCCGGTTATTTTCGGACATGTGGAAAGGGCCCAAGACTCACTTTGAGTGGCAGCATTCCACCACCCCCACTCTGACCAAAGAAATTCAAAAGCCAGCACTCAGCATAGAAAGTTATAGTGAGTGTCTTCTGGGATGACAAAGAGATGATTTTGCTTGATTTCCTTCAGTATAGGACAACAATGAACAGTGACTGATACATTGCATCTCTCCGGAAACTTCAAGAAGCCATCTGTAAGAAAAGTCCACAGAAACAGCTGAATACAATCCACTTACACCACAATAATGCACAATCTTTTGGCAACGTCATAGGTTCTTGTAAAACTGGGATTGTCATTGGTGCCACAACTGCCTTACAGCCCCAATTTGGCAAAAGCAGACTTTCATTTGTTCAGTCAGATGAAGGAAAGCCTTCTGGGATGGCACTTTGATGACATAAGTGAAGTGAAAATCACTTTCAAACACTAGACGAAGGAGTGCACAGTTTTTCCAAAAAGAATTTGATGAGTAGGTTTAAAGGTGGCACAAACACATTGTCACTGGTAGAGACTATTTTAAGTTGTACCATATTATAGACAAAAAGTTGCATGAATGTAGTTCCATATGTAGTTGCATCTTGTTAATAAAGGATTTATGGCCTGAAAGGCATTATTTGCAGTACCACTGCATACTTTGGAAACTGTCTTGATACACCACTGGTCTATCTAACTCATCACTGTCAATAGCTCCCCAGAGTCTGCAGCAGCCTTCTTTCCTACCCTTACCAGTAGATGCCTGTTATTCTTTGGTGATCTCTCATCCAAGCTCAAAGTGGCTCCAATCCTGCTTAGCTTCTGACATCAGATGAGTTCATGTTTGTTCAGGATGGAACAGAGATCCTTTGTATATGTGGTCTTTTCTTCTCTTCCTGTAATATCTTGTTTTTTTAGTGTGTGTGCGTATCTTAAGAGAAGAACAGAGGGATTTTTCTGAGCATCTATGGCACAGTTGGCTACAACCAATGTTGAGCTTGTGCCTTCCTTTTCCCTCTTCCCCCTGAGGCCTCTCATCTGTCACCCTGTCTGCCCTTGAGGGTTCTACCTCTGTGTAGCAAACTGGATGGGTGCACAGAGGAAAGCAGGGAGACAGGAATTTGTTTGCCATGGGTATCCATTCCACTATGGAAGATCACCCTTGGATGTAATCTACTGTATTTTGTATCATTTACTGAGTCACTGTGTAATCTAGGGTATGGTTTTTACCAGTTGCATTTTCATACCAGATAATTGCATGTTGAAAAGTATTTATTGACAGAAAGTCGGAAAAACAAGCAATATCTCATCTCTTTGGAAGAAAGGATTTCTTTCCTGCCCCAATCAGGTCCTGCTACAGTATGTCTTCTGATTTTTGCCCTCAGACATACTTTCACCTGAAAGATGTCTGATCTTTTTGAGACTTGACTTGAAGCCTGGGAATATTTTCCTATGACTTTAGTCAATGTATCTCAATTTTCCCAATTCTTAAGTAACAAGAGCTTGGTTTTTGTTCTCTACTTCTTCTTGCACCAGGTGAAGCAGCATCTGCCTGGTGAATTGTCACTGGCATTATCTTTCCTCAAAGATGTGCCTTTCCTTGAACTACTGCTGACAATGCTTGCCTCTGTTCTGCCTGAATCATAATCTGGTTAGAAGAGCAGCTCAAATTCCCAGAGTGAAACATTTAAAAGGGAGCACATCAGAAGGACTTAAAACAAACAGCAGCTACACAGCATGACCAGTTTGCACAGTTGGGTGAGTTTATGTATGACTGCAAGGTTCCTGCCAACAAACATCTGTTATGCTTGTTTCTTTTGCAGAATGACTTCTAAGGCAGCAAGGGCAGAAGCTCTGTGCAACATAAATAGACTTGGAATAGATTTTGGAAGATCCTAAACCCACTTGAGGCCATGCATTCTATCAATTTAGAATAGGCATGGAAATATTTGTAAATAGTCCTTGTCTGATTGAAAAATGGATTTACCAACAATCGCAAAACCATATAAGGAAGAATACTAGACCAGGAAGAATTTGGTGCAATTTTCTCCTGGGATTCAAGTGTCTTGGAGTTTTATGGTGAAAATATTCTTCAGAGAAAACATGATATTTAGTGTATGTGTGTGGGGGGGGGACTCTGTTTTCTGCACACACACACACACACACACAAAGTGGCTTCCTGCACAGAAAACATATTTTCCTGATATAGGTATGAATTAGAAATAATAAAGTAGAAATAAAGTAGAAGCTGGGGGCTTAGGTCAGAGGAACGGAGAAAGATTTAAGAAGGGTAAAAAGGTCACAAGAGCCAATGTATCACGTAGCTAGGATGTTGATCACGTAGCCAGGGTGTTGTTTGTTTACTGGCTGTGGTAATTGCAGATTGTAGATAAGCACTTTCCAGGGTCTGAGTGCGGGGGTAATTAACTAGTAACAGCATGTGGTATTTGTGACCCCGGAGGGGCGGACCAAGACATGCCTGGGATCTTTGTGTATGCTGTGAACTTTGTCTATAAAAGAGCTGTGAAACTTGAATTCAGGGCTTTTGGTCTTTTGGAGACATCCAGCCAAAAGCCCGCGCGTAATAAATTACTCTTTTTCTTGCTCTGTGGTCTCTGTGTTCTCTGGGTTCCTGCAACATAAATGGTGCCGTGACTCGGATCGCTGCAGGCGCTGAGACACAGAGGTGGCGTTTTGCCTGCTCTTGAGTCGCCTTGCCGGGCGGGGGCGCTTGGCGCACGAGCCCCACGTTGGGCCCACCGGCTACCTCCTTTTGCCAGAACATGGGGAGCCTGCGCTAGGGGCGCCCAAACGGCAAGCGCTGAACCAAGGGAACCTTCCTCCTGGAAGCAGAGTATAGAAACTGAGCCCTGCCTCCACTGAAATTCCTTCCTAGGCAGAAAACACAATTTTTGTGCAAAAAATTGCATTTTTTCTCAGCAGAATAATTTGTTCATACACTTCAGGACATTCAAATATAGAAAGAATACTTCAGAGGAATGTTCATTTTCTCCTGCTGTGCAGAGGAAACTGCCATAATTACTTATCCTTGCATGCAAGTACAAAATAGTCAAGAATTTACATTCCTAGTTTGAACACAGGACTATAGTTGTGATGGTTCTTTTAATCACTTGACTTCATTATTGTGCTATGAATATTGGTTTTCCAAACCCACACCAGCACAAGAATGAAAAAGAAGGTAGCAGAGCTGCCCTTCTTCAGAAGGTTGAGGTGTTGTTTTGTACAACAGTTGTAGCAGTAGTTCCCTAGGTTCCCAAAGTTTCCTTCTGTGTAAAAACTTGTCCTTGCTATCTTTCCAACATTGAGCACACTTTGCTGCCCCACCATGATCATACTCACTTTCATTGGAATAACAGTTAGGTTACTCTTGTTCTGAATCCTGTGAACCACAAATTCATTGGAAAGAGGGGCAGTTTACACAAAATCAAGGGCAGTTCCTGGCTTCCATGTCAGTGAGACAGTGAATCTGCTCCAGCTTTTAGTCCTAACTTTAGAGAAACAGTCCAAAGAACTAACCTATTTTGAAGATAAGAGTTCAGAACCTTGACCAGCTTGTTTGAAGTTCAGACTAAAATCCAGATTGGAAGACACCAGGCACCTATGCCCAAAATGGAGGTTTTGTCTCTCTGAGCTGTTAACCTTTAGCTATGATGTTGGTAAGGGGCTCTTTCATGCTACACCACTCTAGATTCCACATTAAGTGCTATGGGTGATTCTGTGGAATTCTAGTATTTGTAGTTTGGTGAAGTACTGATCTTAAACACCTCTCCATATACTGCAAATTCCAGGTTTCCAAAGGATGTTGCCTTGATATTTAAAGTGCAGTAATTGTGTAGTGTGGAAGGATTCTAGTGAGAATAACTTCTACAACTCATAATTCTTTGCACATGGCAGTTACCTTATTTTGTTTCTGTGCATCACTGCTCAATGAATACAGATTTTAACTCCTCAGTTTAAATTGATTCACATTTTGCTGAAATACAGCTTAGAAGACAGAATACCATCAAGTGCACCAGTATAAACCACACATGATGATTAAATATCTCATAATTGTTACTGTAGAACTTTGATAGTCTGGCCCTCACATCGTCAGAATGTCAGTTGGATCAACATTCTTTGGCCTCTGAGAAACAAGCCTCTTTCTCTCTCTGTCTCTCTCTCTCTCCCTCCCTCTCTCTCATCTCTCTTTTTTAGTTCAGTGTAATATCATACTTACTGTTTGACTGAGATTTAAATTGTAGACTGGCATAATTAATAATAGAACCAATTAGTATTTTTTCAGTGTTGGTACCGGATCTGCTTTTACATCAAGCAAGAATTTTAGCAAAATAATTGGATGGGTAAGCTTTGGACATTCAGAAAACTGCCACAGGGAAAAAAAAGATCTCACTTTGGTTTTCAGTTTAATTGGTGTTTAATTAGTTCTTTGCTCTTTGTTGCAAAATGAGGAAACAGTCAAACGTCATGGCTTAGTAGACCTAACCCCAGTTCTTACAAGAGACACTATGGTTGTACTGGTTACAGAATTAGACTGGACTTAAGCCATGAAGCCATGAAACTGTCTGGGCAACCTTGATCTAGCTGCTTTTTTTCAATCTGATCTACCTGAAGGGTTAGTTAGGATAAACTAGGAAAAAAGAGAGCTCTGGATGCTTTCTGGAGTTCACTGGATGTATATCAGTACATTCATATAATTAATAATAAAACAATAGGAAAAATATTACCATAAGGAGGCAGGTGGTCACTGAAATAGGTATATGCTTCTGGAAAACAGCAAAGGGGAAGTGGAGGAGCCTGCAGATGGCTTTAATACTGTAGAAGAAGGTAGGCAAAGTGTTCTCACAGGCCACACACAGACCCTGGATCCAACTTTTATGACCGCTAAATCTCCCCACCAGTTCTCCAACCTCTTCCACCCTCATTTTTTGGAAAAATCTTAATGCAAAATATGCCCAGTTCCACCCCTACGAGCACTGTAGGGTCCTACTATCCTCAAGTACCTCCATTTTTGTCCTCAGTCCTTATCAAAAGGAAGTGACAGGACAATCAGGAAGGGCAAGAAATGAAACAAGCTGTGGTCAACAAGGGCTTGGTTACAATTTTCTGATTGGATCCTTGAATGCAGCCAAAAGAGGGGTCAGAGTTTGGTAAGACTTTTACAGATGGGGGAATGTTCCCTGCTACAGTATGATCATATTATAAAATCTAACAGATTTTATTCTTTGTAGGAAGGAGTTTGTTAGTTTGGAAATACATTTTGATCCATGTTTACTGTGGATAAAAATGTAGCTTTCACTTGTACCTTGTACCTGCCAGACTGCTGCAGCATAATTTTCAGCTCAGAATATATCAAAATACATGTTAATGCATATTTTAAGATGAAATGCACTTAAAGAACATATTTAAATGTCTCTTTGAACAGACATTTTTACTGATTTTTTTTTTTTTTTTTGAAAAATATCTACTAATGGGTTTGGAAATGGGACAGGGCAGATTTATTAGTAAATACTGGCAGAATTGCCACAGGCTTGAAATATCCATCCTTAGCACAAACTACCTAGCTTGTTCTGCACAATGGCCAGACTGTAAGCAAAAATGCCAATGATGCAGCTAAAATGTCTGATAGGTGGCAAACTTAGCTCCATATTCTGCAGGTAACACTACCATATAAGGGTTGTACAGCTGAAGCTGTCTTGCATTCATTCTGGTTTAGCATGATTTCCAGAATGTTGTTGAATACATTGGATGTATTAAAATTCACCAGCCTTCTGAATACAGAGCTCTAAAACTACTGTTTGATTGCTCTCACTAATTAGAATTTGAGCAAACTGTGGTTTGTAAACTCTAATACAGGCTTAATTCCTCTCATAACTGCAAGAGAAAAGCAAGGGGGATGCATGGCTCCCTATTGTAGAATCATGGGATCATAGGATTGGAAAGGCCCTATGGGCCATTAGGTCCAACCCTTTGGTCAATGCAGGATCTCTAGCTAGAGCATCCTCAGCAGGCAGCTCTCCATCCTCTTTTTGAAGACTTGAAGAGAAGGAGACCTCACCATCTGTCCAGGCAACTGGTTCCATTACCAAACCACTTACTGTCAAGAAGTTCTTTCTGATGTTCAATCACAATCTACCCTCCTATAACTTAAAACCATTATACCTAGTTCTATCTTCAGAAGTAGCAGAGAACAGCCTGCACTTTGCTCATTGTGGCAGTCCTTGAGATATTTAAAGAGTGCACTTATGTTACTCCTCAGTCTTCTCTTCACCAACCTCTTATCATTCTTGTTTCTCTTCTCTGAATTCATTTCAACTTGTCTATATCCTTCTTAAAATGAAGCACCCTGAACTGAATGCAGTATTCCAGATGAGACCTGACCAGCACAGGATATAGTAGTGTTATTCCTTCCCTTGACTTGAAAATTATGCTGCTATCAATGCAGGCTAAGGCCCTTTCCGCACGAGGCTGGTGAATCAGTTCATGCCGTTTCTTACTGGATTTTCTGGGCTCGAAACAAGGAGGACTTTCCCTCATTTCCTTCCACACAGCTATTGCGTATGTTCCATTCTGATTCGGAGGAGTGTGGATTCATGAATCTACGCTGCCTCCGCCATGGCCACTTCCGCTATTACCCTCACCCCACCCCGTCAGCTGTGATTGGCCCTTTTTTTTGGCATGGTTTAGTACGTCATTGTGTACGTGCATACGTGTGTATATGTGTACATGCGTAAGTCCATACTACTCCCTGGCCCCTACCATGAGCCCTCCCCTGACCACCAATTTGCATTGGTGCAAATGTACGTGTCTGCACCACTGTGAAAATACGAATTGAATTGATCTGGAAAACTGGAAAATCGATTTCTTCTGGTTTTCAAATAGCACGCTTTACCATCACATGGGGGTGCATTTAGTCAGAATTACGTGCAGAACAAAGGTAAATAAACTGAACCTAGTCCACTCCAAGGTGCAGAAGACCTCCGTGGCAAGACGCATTGGCCCGCCATAATAACCATGGGAAGAAAGGGCCTCAGACAGCATTTCATCCTTAGCTGCATCATCACACTGTTGGTTGATGTTCAATTTATGATCAAGAATAATCCCAAGGCCCTTTACACATATAATATGGCTAAGCCATATATTCCCCATTCTATACCTCTGCATTTGGTTTAAACGTAGAATTTTGTTTTTGTCTATTAACTTTCATCTATGAACTATGAAAAGTTAGTTAGTAGTTAGTAGCCTTTTTCTCAGATAATAGCCTTTTTCTTAAATTGTGTCTTCCAGAATGTAAGTTTTTTCTTTGTGTTGTTGCTTCTCTACGTTGTTGTTTTATATACAAATGTGCTCTTTTGTAAATAATTTTGTAAAAAAAGAATTTTGCTTTTGTCTCTGTTTAACTGCCTTTTATTCATTTTAGCCCAGTTTTCCAGTTTATCAAGGTCCTTTTGAATCTTGTTCCTATCCTCCAATGTGTTAGGTACCCCTCCCAGCTTTGTATCATACACAAATTTGGTAAAGTTTCCCTCCATCCCATCATCTAAACCACTGATAAAAATAATGGAGAGTGCCAGCCTCAGGACAGAACCCTACTGCACTCTGCTTCATACCTGCTTCCAACTTGAAGCACAGCCACTGGTGACAACTCTCAGCACAGTTTTCCCACTCCATCTGATGGTTTCTCCATCTATTCCATATTTAGTCAGTTTGCTAGTCAAAATATTATGTGGGATCTTCTCAAATGCTTTGTTGAAATCAAATCCATGGCAGCTCCTAGTAATTTCTTCATTGTCATCAAAAATTGCAAACAGACTCCTATATAATCCATTCTAATATTTTTCCTGGTATTGCGGTCAGGCTGACTGGCCTGTAGTTTCCTGGATCTTCTTTTTTTGCCTTTTTTGAAGAGAGGGGCAATGTTTGTTCATCTCCAGTCCTCTGACACCTCACTCTTTCTCCAGGATTTCTCCAAGATGATGGCAAATTTTCTGCAAGTATGGCCCTTTCTGCACCCTACCTGGATCTGTTGCCATCCAGTGGTGATCCCGGCAGCAGCTCTGCCAGGAAGGGAGCCAGGAAGGGAGTGCTCCCCTCCACACCAGATCAGCTCCTTGCTTAAGGAAGCACAATGTATATGCTTCTTCCTTCTGCAGTACAGCCAGGCACTTTCCCAGGCTGCACTGGGACAGGAAGTTTCTCCATTGCACTTCCCGGGCTTCTACAGGCCAGGTAAGTGTGGAATGCTGGTGCAATTGTGTGTCATTGATGGAAAAAACCCATCCATGATTTCATCTGTGATTGTGCCACCTGGCAACAGGAGAAGGATGGGACTGCGACAACGATGTCATGCAGAGGCTGTTCCCAATAGCCATATCTCTATACACACTTATCTAGGAGTAAATCCTGCTGAACTCAAATGGGACAAACCTCTGAGGAGACAGGATTCTACTGTACTCATACTGCATGCTCATTTTAAAATATTCCCATTGAATTCCTCTGGCTTATTTCTGTGCAAATAAGATCATACAGAACTGCAAGTTATTCTTGCTTGTTTATGAAAGATTCCTCTCTTCCCACTACTGACAATTGTGGTCTGAAATTATAATCTTTCTGTCCAGTTTGGATTCTGGAACAGTGTGATTTTTTCTAATGCAGTCTTTCACCTGGCACTTTAAAAACATGTCAAGATTTATCTAGGTGGTTTCAGTCAGCTGGAAGCAGTTGGTTTTTCAATAGGAATGCAATTATAACACAACAAGCCTTCGGCTATTGAGTCTGTATGAGTCAGATGAAATCATCTTGACAGAGCTAACAGTCAGCAGCAGACATCTGGGTAGCATAACCTAAAGGGAAGAGATGCTTAAAGTTGATGATATAGCTGGACCCAAGTCTATCTGTAGGAGATTTTAATGATGTATAAGTTACCCATTTTTTTTTGTTGGTTAAACTTTTATAGAGGACTTAATGTGGAATACATAAAATAAATAAATAAAATATGCTTTCTTGAATGTGTCTTCCAAGGTTCTTCAGTATTTGAATTTGCTACATTTACTTTTGGGGAGCTTCCTCTAAAAACAATTAAATTACTAAAATTACTTACATTAAACAATCTAAATGACTACAGGTGTTAATTGAACTCTAGATCATGTCTGAGGATATTTACAGAAACTTGCATCTTCTATTGCATCTGTTTACCAGATTTTGTGAGTTTGCTGGTGCCCATCAGAAGGAGAATCTCAAGCAAGGCATTCCGAACTCTTGGGCCTCCAGAGGCCCTTTCAAACTACAAAATTATAGCACTTTAATTTAAGTGTCACCGGTAAAAATACAGAGTGTCAGAAAATTATAATTGTTGGTCACTGTGTGTACAAAAGTCTATGGAATCCTGAGATTGGCAATTTAAGGAGGAATGTTTAGAATTCCAGTCCCCTGGATTCCATAAGATGCAGCCATGCCAGTTAGTGTGATCACAGTATACTGTCTACTGTGAAAAGGGCGTTGATCTTTTTCCAATCTACAGTCCTCCCTCCACATTTGTGGGGTTGACTGTAATGAACCTGAGGAGGGGGGGCTGGTAAAAGAGCCTCCTTAACAACTGAGAGTATTTAATAATGATTGTCTGGGGAAAACAGATCCCGAATAGCCAAAGGGAGGGGCTAGATGGGGGAAAAGAATAACGAAAATTTAATTGAAACCAGAGAGTGGAGATTGAGAACAGAGTTGGTGTGAGAACAGAGTGGATGGAGAGAGCTGAGTGTTGGATTTAAGAGAGAAGTGGTGTGCTAGTTTATGAATCCCTAATTACAAAATATGTTTTTCTTTGACAATGTGTTTAATAAAGATTTGTTTATATTTTCATACATAGAGGTCTCAAGAGAGTGCCATTTCTCTGGACTGGATTATACACGGTACCACTATTACCATTAGTACAATTAGTATCAACAGTACTACATTCACTAAAGAGATAAATCATTGCTTGTACTTATATCTGAAAAGGGGCAGATTTAAGGAAAGCAGGAGAGGGAGATAACCCTGGGAAGTGTAGCCAGTGGGGGACAAGAGTGAGAAAGGTGCTGCATTCTCAGGAAGGGAGAACAGAAGCAGACCTGTTTCTCATAGCCCTGGCTTGGCCAGAAATCTCCCTGACTGTTCAGACCTGGGCATAAAGAGGTGTCAGGCTGGTCAGGGACTTGGATGGGTTCTCACATTGATGTTCATGAATTTCATCATTCTTGAGGCATGTGCTTACCCCTTACCCCTTTCCTCCTCCCATCTCTAACATTCCTCACCCCAAGCTTACCAGGCTTGTGTTTAAAATTGATGGGTTTTTTTTCCCTTTTGTGTGAGCAAAGCCCTTCCCATTCCTAAAGGAGTAGCTTCTCTTCCATGTGTTCACACTTTCTGCTGTGTATTTGCTGCTGGTTGGTCATGTGCTCCTTTCTCAAGATGGCCGCCAGAAGGAAGTAATTAGAACTCCAGAACTCCCCTCTTCTCTGTCTGAGGGAAAAGTACCAGTAAGCCCATTAGGTTGTCTTTTTTCTCCCCCTTCAACGCCAGGACCAGAGGCAAATGAATGGAAGAGCGGAAGCTCCAGAGGGGAATGGGAAGGGAATCAGGGAGGAGTTATTAATAGTTTTTTTTCCATTTTCATGAGAGTTCTGTGCACCTAACTCTCACAAATGCATAGGGACTACTGTAAGGTATTTTTTCTAGAACAGAGATAGTGGCTTATGCAATTAAACTAACACTATGAGACTGAGAAAGAGAGAAATTTGTTTATCACTATCTGATATGGCTTATATCATTTCATAAGATGGCCAGTGTGGCATAATGGTTACGGTGTTGGACTAGGACTCCAGGAGATCAAGACTCAAATATCTGCTCAGCCATGAAAACCTACTGAATGATATTGGGTACATGATGGCAATAGCAACTTCCTTTAAGTCTTGAGTGGGGGAAACAAACCCTATGATAGTGTCACCATAAGCCAGCATCAGCTTAAAGGCATACAAAAACAACAAATCATATCAAGAACCACAAGACACAGAATTCTTTCTGCGTAGGCATGGAAGAAGGAGACTGGGTGGAACGGGCAAATCAAAACACCACAGGATAATAGCAGCAAGCGCTGCTTCTCTGGGTAGAATCTGCAGGATCTCAAGTAATGGTATAATTCACTCACAGTTTTGATGTGTCCTTGGCTCATTCAAAGCAGCCCACAAAGTTGTTTTATTTTTGGGAATTCAGCTTCTAGCAGACTAGCAGGCAGAAGTTTCTGGCTGCAGCTCAGCAGCCAGGAGAGCTTTCACAGTAAAAATGCCAGCCAGAGGGATCTCTGGTTGGAGTATTTCTCTCCCTGGAGAATCAGGGAGTGAAGGATTGTCCATTAGGGTCTGGAAATACCATTATTTGTATTTACTCACTAGTGAATACATAACAAATGGGAAGGACAGGATAGAAATCTTATCCTTGTCCTGAAATTCAGCTGTTTAGACTGGAAGATCTGATGGCCCTATGTTGGCAACCTGCTTTTTTAAAGAAGAAACTTCTAATTAACCCTTGAAGTTATAAAAGTGAAGAATCCTTCTGATTAAGTCAGAATAGCAGAATCTGCGCAAGTTTCTCCTTTCTGCAATGAAGAGCTGTGTAAATCCGTTTGCCCCACGAGATTGGAATTTGAAAATTGGAGGTTGACATCTTAAAAGAGAATAATTAAGGATTTCAGTGTACACACTTTGTGAACAGAATGAATAGCATTTTATTTGCAAGACAGAATTGGATATTAACAAGGAGAAATTACAGTCTGAGAAAATACAGAAGTTATTAGTTTTGTTGATAACATTGGCCATTTCCACACGAAGTTGATACATCATAGTAGCATCAAATTCTTGCCCTCTGGTCTGCACATTGTAGCATTTTAGCATAATAGTTTTCCTCATGGTTTTGCATGCTTTCAGCTCCTAGAATGGTTCACTGTGATGAGAAACCACTGTATCTGAAAACTGGAAAAATTCCAATGTAAATCTCCCAAATTGGTTCTACTTCATCTTTTTGCCTACATGCAGAAGCGTAGCATCGATTCACAATGCAAAAGCGCCCGCTATGGGTGTTCTCAGGCTGTCCCTTCCATCATTTCCATCCCTATCTCTCTCCACCCAACAAAGGACAGACTGCCGTCATGATTGTCTTCATGCATTAAACAGACAGTGGGAAGAGAGTGGATCTGGTAATGGACTGTTAAGACCATTTTTACTTACCCACAAACACGGCAATGCAGAAATGTGTTTAAAATGTGTGTGTGGTTTTCCAAAACAAACCCATCAGCGATGGTGGGGCGGGTTGAGGTAGGGGAATGGGAGTGACCAGGGACTTACTATTGTGGATGCAGCAACTGCTGTTCTCCGCAGTAGTACGATGTAAATGAGGGGGTGCAGACAGCACAGTTTCTGAATTGGAATATAAAAACACTACTCTTGACATGCGGTGAACCACTCCTCCCATCTCATGTGGAAGTGTCCATTGTCTCACTGACTAGACAGAAGTGAAATGAGTTGTTAACTCTGTAACTGCTGGACTAAGTAAAAGATGGAAATCTCCCAGGAGCATTCTGAAGCAGTTTGTAAAATGAATTGTAAAATTTTATAATGGATTTTGGAGAGCCTCCATGTGGAATTCTTAAACTGGCAGAAAAACATAATAGAGATTATGAGGAAGAAATTCAATGTTAGGAAACCAGGCAAGAGCTAAGACAAGAGGGAGATACAGAAGTCTTTAGAATGGAAGTGAAAGAAGATGAAAATCAGGTGGAGAGACAAATTCAAGCTGAGTCAATGGAGGGAATTTCTGACTTGGGGAAGAATTATGATCAAGAAGCTTCAGTTTGTGAAATGGAGATCACAGTCCAAAGACAGGGGGAGAGAAGGAGGAGACAAATTTAAAATTGACCTATAAGCAAATTATTTTGATGGTTGAACGAAACCAAGTTGATCTAGCCTGCATGACTGAAGGCGGTGTGAGAAAGATGTCAAAAATAAGGGTACTGTCTCAGGACAGTGATTCTAAAATGTCGTACTTAAAAGAGAAATAAAGGGCAAGGATGGGAATCTGAGATGTTAGAGATTGTATAGTCTATAGGAAGGATGATTACAAGAGAAGAGTAGAGTTAAATTCAAAATGAAATTTGCCTTAAACTAGGTTAAGATAAGGTTACCGATTTGGGATAATGATAACTGAATTGGGTCTTTGAATTCTGTAATGGATTTTATTATATAAAATGGTATTGAAAATGTCTAGATTTAGAGATGCCATGAAAATGCAAAAGATTTCCAGTTTTAATCAATGAAAATATTATGTAATTAACTCAGCAAGTAGCATTTAGCAAAATTAGTAACACTGATGTTATTTAGTAGCATTAATGTTATTTACTAAGTAAAGCCATTTATCATGTAAGCAATTTGTAATGGACTGTAACAGAAACTAATATAGAGATACATTGCTCAATATGTTAACTTTTGGTAGGAGAAAGTTCATTTGCTTTTTCTTCTCAAAAGCATCTATTGGGAGAGGAGAAGAAGAGAGATGTTGGATATTTCTTTTTTAGAGACTTGAATTAACCTCATTGCTATAATTCATTCAAAGGAAGGAGGAGGTTGATTTTCTTCCTTTTTTTCTTTTTCTCTCATCTTTTTCTTTCTCTTATTTTTTTACTTTTTAAATCATACATTTTTATGTTTTCCTCATGTTTTCCTTTCCTTTTCTGTATTTGTAATGATTTTAGTGTTTTTTGAAAACATTAATAAAAATATCTTTTAAAAAACCCAAGCTTTAGTTTAAAAAGCCTTCAAGTCATTTTTTTAATAATAATTTTATTGAGTTTCACAAAATAAAAACAATTTTAAAACCGTGTTTTAACATGCAATATTTCTGATCTTCCACCCTGTCTTGATCCCCACCTCCCGAAGCCCCCATTAACAATCATGTACCACAATACATTGCTGTTTTCATGCTTGAACAAGCTTCTCCTTTTGCCTTTCCCTGTTATGTTAAAGTTATCCCACTGACAGTCACCGTTCCAAACCAGTCTTGTCCAATGATAGTTCCCAGCCGTTACCTGTTTTTGGCCTTTCTTCTTCTCTCTAATCCTTGTCAATATCTGTCTGTTCTCAATCTCCTAATTTTTCCCCCAATTAAAGTCTCTATCTATTTTCTTCCCCTCCTCCCCTCTTATAGATTCCTTCAAACATTTACTATATATTTTCTAGCATTCTGAGCTGTTATAACATCAACATCCACCCTGAATTATTATCTGTCCTGCTTCCAACTATTTTCCATATTGCTGTTTAACCTCTTTCTCACTGTCTCTCTCTCTCTCTCTCTATATATATATATATATTTTACTGTTGTAAGCTTATGTTTGTTAAAGTACCTACTGCTTCGTTTACATTGGGACACCGTGTCTTGCCACATCACTCCCTCCCCTCCCCATCTGGGATTCCACGGCTGAACTCATATCTAAAAAAATTCTATTTTGCTTATCGTCGCTTAAAAGGCCGTTACACCCCAGAGGGTGGGGAAACATTGTAAATGACATCTGACTCGGCTCCCCCATCACACCAACCCCTTCATCCCTTTAACAACATCAATGACCATATTAATTCCAATTTAACATTCCAATAGATGAACTTCTTTTACAGTGCCAAGATACATTACATATTCAAATCTAATCCAAAATTCACTTTCTTTACACCCCTCCCATCCCTGCCCAACTACCCAGAATTCATTTCTGGATTTCCTTTGTCTTCTCATGGTCGCTTTGAGTCCGGGCAGTTAAACAGGAAGAGAGATTGTTTTGCTTAGCGGACCTTCTATCACAGAGTTGTAGCCACAACAATCCCAAGAGCTCAGACACAAACAGAAAAAAGCAGGAAACAATTCACATGCCAAAGAAAAATACACTGCTCAATACTGTTATCTTATTGCTTCCTGCTTATACCATTATTCCCATTGCAACCCATCTTCCCCACTCCCTTCTGTGACATTACAGAACTCATCTCAAATATTTCAATGTATGCTTGTTGTCGCTTTAAAGTTCTGAGCCATCCCGCCACCAGGGGTGGGATTGTTAATGATATCCACCACAAGCTCCCCAATCTCTTCAAGACCCTCAACTGTTAGAATATCTCATTAAACATACAAATACATACAGATATCAATATATCATTCTCAGAAAAGTATTTACCATTATCAATCATCATTGCACCCATCAAATCTCCCCCAAAGCCCCCTCCTTTCCCAGATTTGCTGCAACTGATTTACTTCCCATATTTGCTTTAACTGCTTTTTCTAAAGCTTCTTCCAAAACTTCTTCTGTTTCTCATATTCACTTTCCAATGCAGCAAAGTCCAAGGGAGTGAAGCTGCTTACTTGACTTTCCAGCACTGAATCACAATCATAGACAAATCCAACAGTCCAAAATCCCAAAAAAGAGAAGCAGAAACATATTCTTGTAGTTTCAAAAATCCCAGAAACTGCATTCCAAATCCTACATCTCAGATCCACCAGAAGAAAATTCACTGCTCACATGGAGGTTATTAAATCTATTTCAAATCCAGTCTTATTCCACAGCCATCTAAGTTATTCATTAGCTTAATGAATAAGTCCAATTTAGCAATTGTTGATTGTTGATCCAATTAAATTGATCCAATTAAAAAGACTCTTTTTTTTTTTTACTTTAACAGCTCAGTCCACCAAACCTCTCAAAGCCTCTCTTTTCCTTCATGTCAACCGCCCCTTTAAGAAAACTCACAGTCAAAACAGCCAAAACTCACGTAGCTCACATAAATTCTCTGGGCCCTTCCTCCTTCGCTTCTGCACACTGTAGCAAGCCATAACCGATGCGGTATTTCAAAAGCGGGAAATCAAGACAGGTTACAAGCTTTAGGTTCTTTGATTGTTTCTTCTTGCTTCTTTGTTAAAAAAAGTCATTTGGCAGCGCTTGTGCCGCTCCTGCGGCGTCCCTCTGGATCCGTCAAGGTCCTTCGACCCCCTGGTGCTCTTGCTCTCCCATCCGGGCAGAGCAGAGCCATACACCAGTTGTGGGGTCCCCTTCGGACCGCTTCTGAACCCCCTGTTGCGGGAGGGGTGTTTAGCCACCTCAGGGACACAAAAGAGGCAGCTGGATTCCAGCGGGAAGCAGCCCGGAGCTGCGCCATTGCGCAGCTTCAATCCGAGCTGCCGCTCGCGTCCACCATTCGACTGGAAGAGCGAAAAGCCTTCAAGTCATTTTTGACTTATGGTAACCTTAAGGAAAACTGTCACAGGATTTTCTCAGCAAAATCTGTTCAGAGATAGTTTGCTATTGCATTCTTCTGAGGCTGAGAGTGTGTGACTTGCCCAGTGGGTTTCCATGACTGAGCATGGATTCAGACCCTGGTCTCCAGAGTCATAGAATCATAAAATCACAGAATCATAGAGTTAGAAAAGACCACAAGGGCCATCCAATCCAACCCCATACTATGCAGATATATATCATCAAAGCATTCCTGACAAATGGCCATCCAGCCTCTGTTTAAAAACCTTCAAAGAAAGCCATAGGACAGCACTCAAACCACTACACCATGCTGGCTCTAGGTATCTCTATAAGAAGTAAAATGCACAGTGTATCATTAAAAGGAGAGATAAAAGTGAATTTAAGGGCTACTGCGTGCATTTTAGTATGTGCATTTCAGTTCCACTACTATTGATGGGACTTGCTGTTACTTTGTCTGTCTGCCTGGAAAGCTGCCTAGGTTTGTAAATTGTCTAGAAGTATTTTATTGTGCCAGCTTACAGCTCTAGTTAATTTTCAAAGCCTAGATGTATGAATGAATTATTACTCTCCTCAAAACCTTTATCAGTCATAAAAAAAAAATGCAGAGTTTTCTCAGATTTCCAACCTGACTGGAAAGTTCCACAGACACATTGGCCTAATTTCTCTATTGGGAAACCATAATTTTCTTACATTGTTCATATATAACAGCATGTATTGAGGAGCCTCAGCCAACAGCTGCATTGGCTATAAGCCTCAGCACAAAGTAATGCTATAGTTGCTTCCTCCATATAGAAAATGTGCATTGTCTTTGCTTTGCAGAAGCTTCATTTCTGGGTTTTTGTTTTTTTGGATACCAAGCACATACATATTGCCTATGTTGCTTTCTTTTTCTCTCAGACTCATACATCAAGAATCCAAAAATAGCTTCTCATGAAAAATAGTTTGCGTATTTATTGGGCAAGGCTCTCTTTAAGTCAATAGCATGTTGGTTTGCCTAGAACTCTAGGCTCTGAAGCCTAGAATGAATCATAAGGGTAACTGGCAAAACATCTGTTAATCAGCATCATCCATCCATATTCAGCTCTTATTTGTGGTGTTAGATGCTCAATATAATCTACCCTTCTAGGGAATCAGTGCTGACTGGGGAGCAACTAAAATTGGAGAGAGGATGTGCATACATTGAGATGGATGAAGTGGGGCCCTGAGACTGCATATAGATTCCAAATTTTGTTTTTGCAGCCCTTGATCCTTTGAGACCTCCCAGGCTATTTGTTTTTGGCCAAAAACAAGGAAAATGCCCTCTCCTGTAGACCTCCAGGTGCACACCTTCAAAAGTGGTTCCCCATGTACTGCTTAACTTACAAAAATACCCACTTTTCAAAATCGGAGTCCCTTTCATTCCCCTCCCCTCCGGCAGTTTTGTCAGTTCCTGTCATGAATTAATCATGTGAAAGGGCTCTACACAATTAGAGGGTTATTATGTACCAGTTTTCATAAAATCTAATAGAGAAAGCCATGAATCATAAAAGGTTCCTTGTGTCTTCTCCCTTCATGAGGCTCAGTACTCAGTTAATTTGGACATGCCTATTATCTGCTATGTAATATATAGCTCATACTTTCCCAGGAGGGCAATTACTTGGAAAGTTACTTTTAAAGAGAATGAATATAATGACATGCCATAGCCATCCATAACTGAGCAGTGCTGGGGTGATACTGAGTAACATTATCAGTGGCAGCCATAGACTTCCATTTCAGTGGTATGATGGAGCCTCTATGGGTCCACGAGTTACTGAACCCTCTTGTTGAAATAAGTTTGATAGCTAGATAGTTCTATAAAAGCTTACATTAAAACTCAGAGTATCCTTATTAATCTTCACGAATGTATTTCATTTCAGGATGTAATTCTTCACTAATTTTGTTCTGAAAGGAAGTAATGAGTAATTTTAACAATTTTATTCTTCCTGGAAGAGTTTTCAAAAAACTTTTTACAGTTTGGGACTTGTACTGCACAAATTTTGCATATATTGGTGGGGAGGAAACAATATTTCCTGTGCTAGAAACAGCTTTTTCTTCATATAAAATAAGACTTCTGGGCAGGAACATTGTTTCTGTGCAGAGAATGCTGTAGTTGAGGAAAACAATCACATGTGAAATTTGTGCAGGATAAGTCCAAAAGCACAAAGATTCTTTTGAGTCCAGGAATTTTCTTGTGAAGGTTCACTAGTACTTGAGGTAACACTTTTCTCAATCACTTTTTGAAAAGTTTCAAACATTCTTTCCATTCCTAGCTTCATTTTTAACCAGCTGATTGGTTCACAAATAACTATAGACAATGTTATAATATACATGCCCATTTGTTTCTGATGTTTAGGCTTGAATGGTGGTGCTTACACCACCAAACCAGCAAATAAGGGAAATACAAGTATCAGGCTCAGTGGAGCCCTAAAATCTGCAGAAGTGCTGCCAACTAACCAACTAACAACTGCAGTTTCTTCTACCTGTCCTGCCCCCACAAAAAAAATCTTTTTGATCTGCAGTGGCTTCCAGTTAGTTTTTGGATCTAATTCAAAGTGCTAACAGGAATCTTTTAAAGACCTGAGTGTCTTGCAGCTACATTATCTGAAGCAGCATCCCCTCCCATATAAAACTACTTAGATCCTAGGGTCATTTTCAGAAGTCCTTTGCCAGTGGAGGGTACATGGAGATAGCTGCAAAGGAGTGGGCTTTCCAGCTGTGATCCTTGGCTATAAAAACCATTTCCCTGATCAGGCACCTACAATGTGGTCCTTTCAGCAGCAGATGAATACCTTTCAATTATTTTCTAAGCTTATTTGTTTTAAAAACAAAGCTGCATTGTTTTTTGGTACTACTGTACAACATTTTGAGTACTAGACTTTCTGATTTAGTTCCGATAGTGCCTAAACATTTTTTGAACGTTATATTTTTGTGTGTATGTATGTAAAATGGTTGCATATTTTCTTTGTATATTGCCCAGACAATTTGCTCTCATGCTGTTTTGTACTGATGAACTGTGTGGACCAATGAAGAAAATCTGCCAGGTTGCAGGGAAGATAAAAAAGCAGCCTTCCACATTTATCTGGCATTAAGCAACAGAGAGCATTTTAAAGACAAAACAACTGAGCTGTAAAATTTCTCTTTCAACCATGAGTGCAGGGAACAAATAGCTCTTAATTACTTTGACACACACTGAGTCAGCTTGTCATAGAACACCAACACCTTCAGGATCACTGAAAACCTTTTCTGAACAAAATTAAGATGATAGGACATCTTGGTTTGCCATTAATCAATAAGGACTACACTAGTATAAATCTGAAATATGTCAACTATCATCATAAATTTATAAGTTGTTTTTTTTTACAGAAACTTTTTTAAAAATACAACCATTCCCAACAGCACTTGCCTGTGAACTATTCCACTGATACTAGAAGGGCAGCTTGCTCATCCATAAGTTCAGGACATCACATTAGAAATCTTTGTGGATCAAGTACCTAATGAAAACAATCTGATGATAATTTAAGAGAGGGGTAAATCAATGGAACTGTTTGACACAGACATACTTACATCTTCATAAGTCCATTTCACCTTAAACAGAAAACCAAAACTCAGAGATGTCACTTCTCTGGAGTGATGAGCATGCTGGCTGGAGATTTCTGGGAGTTGTAATCCAAAAATGTAACCTCTAAGAATCTCTGAGCAGAATCATTTGTGTGGCATTTCAAAGATTCTATCCAGAGTTGGCCCAAGACCAAATGGTGGACCAGATGATGAGTGCCTTTGGTGTCGTACCTTAGCTCGTCACTTTTTGAATTACCACTTTAAATTTACATTGCTATATCACACTATAAGTTTGTGAACATAGATCTAATTACAATCACTCATAGTCATGCAGATCTTGTGATAAACAGGCACTGATACTGCAATAATTTGAGTGAACTTTCAAAATTCATTTGTATATTTAACAGTTTTCTTTAAAAATATGTCCAACATTCAAGGCTTCATGTTCAAAGGATAAGAGTCCATTGTACAAGGGCTTGGAGGTCCAGATGGGGCCAGACCAGGGCCTTTTTAACACACCACTTCCAACGCAAATGGCCATGGGATGGCCACGGGATGGTGACGATGGTTCTGCATGACATTGTCATAATCCCGTGGCCATCCCATGGCCATCCCATTGCAATCACAGATTAAATCATGTTCAGGTTTCTCCCGAACATGACCCATGATTGCAGAGTCTTCCTGCACTCCTCCCGCACTTACCTGTCGTGCGGAACATCAGGAAGCACAGCCATTGTGCAATGGCTCAGCTCCTCCCTTCCTTAGTACAGCCCAGCAGTTTCCCAGGCTGCGCTGAGTCACTGTGCTTCCTCTCATCCAGCAGGCAGCTGCAGCTGACATGATTCCCTCCCGGGAGAGGCTTTCCTGGAATTGCCACACGATGGCTCCAGGAGAAAGCTAACGTGAGAAAAGGGCCCAGGCTACAACATCAGGAGAAAAAGAAGAATAATTTATAGAACTTACCTGTTGATGTCTGTAGATACATATATCCTTGTATCTAGGCATCTAGTAGTGACAGTAAATCCTTATTTTCCCTACTCCTGATAGATATTGAGAACAATAAATCTATTTTTTGTCCCATAAGTATAGGGACACTTTCTTTAACAATTTAACGGTGTAGTGCAGAAAGGCTCCCAGTCTAGCAAAGTACCCTCCCAGGTTCCATCTCATGTTTGGTGATGACACAGGGAAGAGCTTTTGCATGGCTGCTCACAGGCTGTGGAAGTCCCCTCTGTGAGAGGTTCAGTTGGTCTTGTCTCTGTTCTCTTTCCGTCAGTAGGTGAATAACTTTTTATTCAGAAAGGACTTTGAAATGTAATTATGCAGCACTAGTGTGTGTTTTTGTGTGTGTGTGTGTGTGTGTGTGCATGAAAGAGAGAGAGAGAGAGAGAGAGAGAGAGAGAAGTGGAGTGATTTTTTTTAACTTTTGTTGGTAAATATGTTTAAATATGTTTAACTTTTTAACCATGTTTTTAAAAAACAATACTGTTATTTTTTAACCTTTGTAAAATAAGATTTCAACCTTATCTTGTTTTAAATTACTATAAGCTACCTTGGATCCCATCTTGGGAGAAAGACAGTCTATAAATTCAATAGATAGTTGGATGGATAGATAGATATGTACCTTCCTTACAGGACAGAAGGTCTTAACGGGAAAGGTTTAGGAGAGATAACAATAGCGCCCTCCATCATGGAATTGTATGGCCCTTTTCTCATCTTACCCGTTTGTGCGAGAGGGGAGGGCAGCTTGCATGAGAAGCCTCATTCGAAATGCTGCCGCTTCCCCACTCCTTTGTTCCTCAGGTCACTTCCTGGTAGCGCGACCGTCGCTCTCGCGCCCCTTCCTTCCTTCCTCAGCGCAGTTTGGGAGCTGCAGGCTGCGCGGGGGGAGGAAGCGCGATCAGCTCACCTGGGACGACGCACCGCACGCAGGTAAGTGTGCGAGGCCGCCGTGAGCATTGCACAAGCACGCATTATTTTCAGCTTAGAGCCAAAAATAAAAAAATGCATGCTCGCCCCGCTTGAGCCTCATGAGCGTCACGCGAGTAGGAGTGCATTGTATGGAGCGACGCTCCCACTCACATGAGGCTCAAGGGGCTCTCGCGCAAAAAAAAAGGCATGTGAAAAGGGCCTTGATGCCTCGGGTGGAACACCAAGTTTAGACTATGTCCCTTTCTGCACCAGGCAATTAGAATGGGTCAGTGCGTCCTCTCATGGAGGTCGTCTGCACCTTGGAGCAGACTAGAAGTGGACTACTTACTGGAGATCTGCACCTCAGTCCACTCCAAAACGACCCCAAGTAGTCCTCCAGTGTGTTTTCTAAAGACCACAAAAAACAGGTCTTTATTTTCCTGGAACGCGCCATTGCATTCCTGCTCCCTTGTGCAGATTCGCAGGCTTGCACCAATGCGAGCCTGCGATCTGCGGAGGGAGAGCTTTAGGCATGGTGAGCTTCAGCGGTTGGTCAGGACCCACGACCAACCGGAAGCTGCCATTTTGGAAGCTGGAAGCCACCATTTTGGAAGCTGGAAGCCGCCATTTTGGAAGCTGGAGCAGTGTGGATCTACAGACCTCGCACTGCTCCGATTCACCCTGGACCAAGGAGGAGCCCTGCGGAAGGGCTTCAGGGACAGTCCGTGTTGCTTTGGACCCCAGAAGAAGCGGTAGGTAACGGCACGGAGTGATTCCCTCACCTCGTGCAGAAAGGGCCTTAGTTGACTTGGGTCTCACTTCAAGAGTCTGTTTAGGGCCTGATTTAAATCGCCAACTGTTCCAACTTATCTGGCTAGTTCTTTCTTGTTTGAATCAGAATCGGAGTCCAGCATACCACTATATCACCTTAAGCACATCTGGTCTTATCTGATATTGGAAGTTTAGTAAGACTGGGCTTGGTTAACACCTGTGTGAGAGATCACGAGGGAATAGCAGGCCGGTGTTACCCAGGCAGATGAAACCCATACTATTTTTGTGTATCTGATTTTTTTTCTGCTTAAATATAGAGGATTATATTTATCTCATTGAAATGGGTTTAGTCCAGTTCTCAAATCAGTTAACACCATCCTAAATCCTGATTGTCTCTTTTGAAACATTTATCCATCACTCCCAGTTTGGTGGAAATATCATGAATATGGCCTCTATTCCCTCACCAAAGTCCTTTTAAATGATAGTGAAGAACACTGAACTCAAGACCAAATGATGCTGTGCCCCACTTCAGAATGACAAGAAACCACTAGGGGTCAACCAATCAGCCAGCTTCAAATCCAGTTGACAGTCACATTATTCTGCTGACATTTTACCAGCTTGTCTGCAAAAATATAATGGGGGATCTTGTCAAAAAGCTTACTTAGATCAAGATGCACTACATTCACAGCATTACTCTGATCTGTTAGGTTCATACCTCTATAAAAATAAGACTGATGTGGCATGACTTGTGTTTTAGAACCCCATACTGTCTTGTAGTAATTGCAGCATTTATTTCTAAGGGCTTAAAGATCACTTGCTTAATTATCTATTCCAGAATGTTTCCTGTTATCAGTATCAAGCTGGCTGGTTGCTGGGTCATAGTTTTCCCCTTTTCAAGATGGGCCCAACTTGTCCATCATCCAGCTTCATTTGCCCTCACCCATTCTTCAAGAATTCTGAAAGAATACAGACAGAACCCCTCAGACTGCATCTGCAAGTTTCTTTAGTACCCTTAGTAACAGTACATGTGCTTCCAGAGAGCTTGAAATTTAAAGCACCTAGATGTTTCTGCACCATCTTTTTACTTCTTTTGGGCTGCAGTCTCCTCAATGCATCATTTTCTTCTATTTTCAGAAGGTTAAACTCTGCTGTTTTAGGGGAGAAAATAGAGGCAAAGTAGGTGCTGAACAGTTCTGCCTTCTCTTTGTCACTCATTAGCATGTCTCCCTCTTCTCCATGTAGCAGATTGCTCACTGCTTTTTCCCATTACATAGTTTAAAATCCCCTTTTACTATTTTTAACCTGTCTGGCAAGCCTGAGCTCATTCTGAGAGTTAGTCCTCCTGATGTTCTCTCTACAAGTATTGGTTGCTTCTTTGTACTCTTCCTTGATGAGTTCTCCTTTCTTCCATTTCTTATATGTGCCCCTTTTAAGTCTCAGCTCATCCAAGTTCTTAAATTACCACTCTGGTGTCTTTATGTTATCATGCTTACACCCCTATCATGTGGCATTGCATGATTGGCAAGCAATATCATTTAATTGGCATGAAATATTACATAAAAATGGGACACCTGTGACTGGGAAACATGTGGCAAGCAGAACTCTGGCTGTACACCTGGGATAGATCAGCATGTCCACAGAATGGCCAGGTCATAAGGTCAAGCAGAGTTAAGTGGGAAAACCCTGAGTGAACAGACTTCCAGTAATCCTGCCAACAACCCAACATCTGAATACAATAATCAACAAAACTGCCCAAGTGCAGCTGGCAAGCACTTCTGCCATGAACATTTCCTACCAACAGCTTCCTCATTCACCTTGCCCAACCAAGACATTAAGAGGCTTTCAGGACTCCCACCAATGTTTCCTCACCAAAGATAAGATAATGAGCCTGTTCCAGACCTCTTTTGTTTACTCTGCAAGACAGCAATTAACATTTGTCCCTTCAGAGTAGGAAAAAGGGTATTTAAAGCCTAGCTCAGACTCTAGCATTTTGCTAGCATTTTAGGCATCACACTGCATCCCAGACTCTTTCCTCTGTGCTGCCCTTAAACTCTTATGTTTGAGCCGCATCTCTTTGATCCTCCACTCCAGGAGATTTTACACCTGAAATCTCTTTCTATCCAACCTTTCCCTCCTTCTCTTCACTAGCCTTGTAAGGTTCATGAAACTGCTTAGTAGTAGTAGTAGTAGTAGCAGCAATAGATATGACCTGCATATCTCCTGGCATCCATAGTTTTTAAGGAGCTCTGAAAGTTCATCGTTGAAAAGTACAGGAATAATGGTCTAGATCCAACTGCTGGTGCTGATTACACCTATTGCTGAAGGGTAGGTCAACATTTACAGACATCCCATGGATTCAACAGGACTTTTCTAGCTGGAACTGGCAATTGAATTTTTCCCACTAATTCCCCATGCCACCACCAATACTGGAGCAAGCTCAACATTATACTGCAATCCTATGCAAGAGTACTTAGAAAATATTTATCCTATTTCATTTGGGAAGCCCTGCTGCTACTTCTTCAACACGAGAGGGCAAGTAAGCTAGTACAGAGTTTCCTTTGATTGCAAAGAGAAGGTGGGAAGCACACAAAAGCCATAGCCAAATCTTGGAAGCAACTAGTTTTAGATAATTATTATCAGTAAATATATTATGTTATATCCATAAATTAATAAGGAGTAACAACACTTCTTTTGTGTTGAACTATAACCAGATTCTGTATGGCACTGTATAGCATAATAGTTCCTTATATGGAACTATACTACACCTGGCCATTTAACACCTCTGGACACTTACAACTGAGCCACTAAAACCATCCTGTTGTTCTGTGGCTGGGGGTGCAGTGGGAGAAGGACATAGCCAGACACAAAATGACTGTATTATCCACTGTGATCTTATGTAATCATTCTATGTCAGGCCACAGGGACATAGCCAGATCCTTCTTTGATTGCCCACCATGAATAGCTGGAAAGGGAGCTGTAGTGGTTCAACAGTAAGACCCGGGGATAGCAGATGGAGGAAAGGAATGTTAAGTTCTGCAGCAGCAACAACAACAACAACAAAAAGATATACAAAGGTATAAGGTGCACTGAACATCTCTGTACATCACTAATAGGATGAAAGCCAATGTCTTGCAGATAAGCTTGAGCATAGCAATGGTCAGTGTGAATGAAAACAGATTTTTGCTAAAAATCCTAAGTATGGGACTTCACCTCTCACTTTTCTTTTTTAAAGTTTTCTTCAGTGGGAGTCGACATATGGTTGCTGTTGTGCTCAAACGCCTCAGAACATACACCGCCAAACAGAAATGTTATACATTCAAGTCCATACACACATGGAGAAATATTTATAAGCTGAAGATATTCAACCTTCAGGAGATAAAGGCAACTAACGCTGGTATTAAAAAGCAAAAAGTAGCATGTAACAGAAAATAACAAAGAGTCTTGCAGCACTTTACTGAAAATACTGCCTTCTAAACTTCTACAACAGTTTTGAAAACAAATTTTATTCTCTGAAGAAAAGAAGATATAGAACACAGTGAACTGTGATTATTTTCTTCATATACAGTTCTGTATAAAATGAAGAAAATAGGTCTGTGTATTAGATCTCTTGGAGTGGAATTGTTCTTACCAATAAAGCAGGTTAGCATTCTATCCTCCAGAGAAAAAGAGTCTGAAAAATAGTCAGTTATGGAAATTTTTCTACTATAGTATTTTTTTCCCAGAGTCTCTAATGTCACATAAATTTTTACAAAAGAATGATCATAGTTATTACAGGAAAAAATGAATATAAATACTTTTGTGTATAATGTGTAATATATCGTACTATGACATGTATGGGAAAACATCATATATTCCAGATTTACTAATGCATTTTCTAAAATAAAAGATGTCTAATTTAAAAAGTCAGTTAAAAATGTGTAATATATCACACTATGACATGTGTAAAAAAATCATATATTCTAGATTAACTAATATATTTTCTTAAAATAAAAGATGTCTAATTTAAAAGTCAGAAAGAAGGTAAATGAGCTACTCTACTCAGTTCGCAACCTGGCATCTCATATGCCCTTGGAATTATTTCATTGCACATCTAATCCCACCCACATGTTTGTGGTTCTGTTTTCTCCATGAAAAAGGAGGTGGAAATATTTTGGGTCACTTTGGGGGTGGAGTTAGATGATTGGATTACCATTATTTTTTTTTTAAAAAAAAAACAAACTCTCTCTCTCTCTCTCTATGTATATATTTTCTCCTCTGAGGGAAAGAAAAACCTGTGGTGCTGCCATCAGCAGTCTGCTAGTAATTCTTCACATGCTGCAACCAAATGGTCCCATGGGAATGACATGATGCGACATCATGATCAAGGTATATTTAAGGGGGGAAAAGATAGCTTCTCCTTTTCTGCCTCACCTATAACGGTAGGTCCTCTACAATAGTGAATCTGGCCAACAACCAAAGATTTATCCTATTTTTCAAGGGAATTTTTCTTTCACCTCACCCCTGTCACACTGACAGGAAAATCTCAGTCACATACTTCAGCCCAATGATAGCAACATTCTACTCCCTCTCTTCTCTCTTTTCATCTCCCTCATTCTATGTAGTAGGGCCGGACTTCTATGTAGCTCTTTACGAATGGGAAAGACAGAGTGTAGTTTTTCTTATTATATTCCAGGTGAAAGACATAGGACCATGGTGAGGTGGTATGGCTTCGGCATTGGTTAATTTCTTAAATGTGTAGTCCACCTTCCTGTCCCTGACCCCTGAGATGTAATGTGACTCCTAGTTTCGATGAGGCAGTAGGACTAGGCAGCACAACTCATTATTTTGAAAGGGAAGGGATTTTGCTTAGACCTGGCCTGCATGTTCAGGGATTTTAGTGACCAGAGGGGCCAGAATACCTCATCCATCCAAGTTTTGTGGGCTCCCAAGTACAACTCAGCCAGAAGTCTCTGCCCATCTTTGATGTTTGGGTTGTGAAAAAAGAAAGAGAACATAATTATACAGTCAGCCCTCCCCATTTGCAGGTTAACCATTTGTGGATTTGATTATTCACAGACTACCTGGGGGAAGGAATGAGATGGGAGGAGGGAGAATGCACACATTCACTCTCTCACTCACATGTGCAGGAGGGGGAAGGGGATGAGAGACAGGAGGGCATGCATACATGTTTGTTTGCTCACTCACTCACATGGTGCGAGGGGGAAGGTGACAGGACGAGAGGAAGGAGGGCATGCACAGGTAGGAAGGAGGAAGGAAATGGGATGGGATGGGATGGGATGGGATGGGATGGGGGAGCATGTGCACACATTCAATCACTCAGTCACTTGCACCAGCAGGAGGAGGGAAGGGGATGAAATGGGAGTCCCCTTTCTCCTTTCTCCCATTTCCCCATCTCATCATCTTCCCCACCTTCCACCCATGCAAGTGAGTGAGTGAGCAAATGAAGGAATGCACATGCAACTAGGCCGAACCACCTTGCCATTACTGATATTTTTTGTGTGTGTATTAAGCACAGTTTCGGGGTGCTTATGATAGTTGTGTTTTCCCACTTTTGCAGGATTCCTGTGTACCTAACCCCCTCAAAATTGGAGGGCCAACTGTATACCAATCCAAGAATTTTTTTGGGGGGGTGAATAGTGCATTCTGGAAGCCTATTTATCTAATGGTAGGCCACAGCAGGTTTATTCAGCAGGTATGCCCCCCCCCACATAGTTAATTTTGCATAATACTCTGATACAACAGTGTCTTAAAGGCACTTTGGGAGATTATAATGATAGCTAGATGTCACCCAGATGTCCACCGCTGCTTGAAGTACTAGGCCAGATTTTCTAAAAGGTGTTGCGGGACAGCTGCAAAGATGGTGAGACCCCAGCAGCTAAACATGGTGTTATGAGACAAAATGAAACTGGATGGCAGTATGGTTCTGCAATAATTTGCTCATCCCAGACCTAGCATTTAAGAGAGGAATGTTTACAGATTCTGCATTTGTTGAGATTCTTCCGCAGAGTCTGAGTGTGTGTCATACTAGTCATGCTTACCACAGCTAAATTAAGCAATGCTAGAATCTGTTACTCTGAATATTTGTCCTAAGATGTGTGCTTAGTTTTAAAGATATCAAAAACTGCATTCACATACATACATAAGATAAACAAAATATGTAGAAGAGGAACTAGAAGAAAATTTTGGAGAACAAATTTCCATCCTATTCCATTTTAGTCTTTTCCAAATAGTATTTCCATATGTTTCACTTTCTATTGACTCTGTATATTTGAAAAAGTGGCACCATCACATCATCACCACCTCCGACCATCTATTTTCTTATTACATCATTTCTTATAGAATTTATTTGCAAGCAAACAACTGAACACCAAGTCTGCATCAATGGCATTTTGAAGTATTGCCCTCTGCAGGTGTTTAGTAGTAGTAACTAGTTTGTCAGTTCTTACTGACAAATTTGGGAAAAGTCAATTTTTTTTTAATTCCTGTCATCTCTTATCATGTAATGTAAAACAATATTTGAATAAGCACCATTCCATTTGTTTTAAAACTCATGTTGTTCTCTGGATAAATCACCATTTCCCAAGTATAATGCTGTTTGAGAAATGTGTCGCTGTTATCTGTCATCAAACTGGCTTTGACAAGGTGAAGTTTGAACAGAGGCATATCTAGGGTGAGGCAAATGGGGCACAGAAAAGATTTCCCCCCCTTTCACCCAGGTCTGACATACCACCGCCACTGCTGCCCTCACCAGGGTCTTCCTCAGCCCAGGGCAGTGGCGACAGTGGCAGCAGCAGCCCTTCCATCCAGGCCTTGCCTGCTCCTGCTGCCCTCACCAGGGTCTTTCACAGTCTGCAACAGTGGTGGTGGGAGAAGCAGCAACTAGGGGCACAACTTCCACATTTGCCCTAGACATTGTTGAACCTAGATATGCCACTGAGTTTGAAGGAAAGATCTCCAAGAGCCCTGGTCATCAACAGCCCTGCTCAGGTCTTGCAAACTGTAAACTCAAGACCACAGCTTCTTTGACGGAATCAATTTATCCATGATCTGGTCTTCAACTTTTCCTACTGGCTTCCACTCTACTGAGCATTCTCATCTTTTCTGCTAGGTCCTGCTGTTTCATGGTATGTCCAAAGAATGACAGCTTCAGTTTAGTCTTTCTGACTTCTAGTGAGAGATCTGATTAGCTCTTGGACACATTTATTTGTCTTTTTGGCAGTTCAAGGAAACTGTTGAATTCCCCTCCAGCCTCCAACACCACATTTCAAGTAAACTGATTCTCTTCCTGTCAGATTTCTTTGCTTCAGATTGCTCAACTACACATAGAAATCAGAAATACTATTACATGATTAGTTCTGACTTTGATATTCAATATCTTTATATTTGACAGTCTTATCCAGTTTCTTCATAACTTCCTTTCCGAGTCTTCTTCTGATTTCTTGACTACAGTATTCATTTTGATTGATGACTAAGCCAAGATATAGAAAATCATGAACTACTTGACATCTTCAGCATCAGCCTTTCAGTAATGCAAATCATATGTGGAAAGCATTTTTGTTTTCTTGATATTCATTCCTAATCCTTCTTTTGTATTTTCTTCTTTAACTTTAACAGTAGTCATTCCAGGTCTTTGCTATCTTCTGCTAGTAACATTGCATCATCTGCAAATCTTGTTATTGATGTTCCTTCCTCCAGTTTTCACACCTCCCTCTTCTGAATCTAGTCCTGCTTTCCCTATGATATGTTCTGTATATAAATTGAACAGATAGTGTGCTAAACCACAGCCTTGTTTGACCTACTTACAAATGGGAAACCATTTAGAGCGATCCATAGTTTTTCATGACCTACACAATCCAAGGCTTTGCTGTAGTCTATAAAGCACAGGTTGGTTTTCTTTTGAACTTCTTTAGTGTGCCATTTGTAATGTGATTCCTAGTGCCTATTCTTCTTCTGAACCTAACTTGCATATCTGGAATTTCTTGCTACATACATAATAAAAGTCTGTGTTGGATAACCTTGAACAACATTTAGATAACCGGAGAGATTAATGCATGGTCTGATAGTTTGCACAACCCCTGGTGTCTCCCTTCTTGGGGAATAGAAGGCATATAGGATGAATAGAATGTATTCTGAGTGTTTCCAGGTTATGGATTGTTGTACTGTTTTCCATATTTATTAGAATTTGAATCTCTACAGCTTCAATCATCTCTACTGGTATGTCATCTGTCTCTGGTGATTAATTTATTCCAAGTGATTTGAGAATTTCTTTCACTTTTACTTTCTAAAATTATGAGTTTGTCATCAAAAGGTTTTTCCTTGAAGGAATCTCTCATTGTTTTACCTCTTTTATATATTTAGTAGTACATTGCTTCGACTGTCTTTTATTTTATCCTTGTCACATACTGATCATATTGGTCATATAGCATTTCCACAGTTGGTTTAAATTTCCTTTTGATTTTGAGGTACTGTTGAATGTAATCAGGAGAGAGCCAAAGATAAACTGTTGTAAGATTAAAGAGCACGAACATAAAGTAAAAGCGTACATGGATGAAATGATGATTGTGTTGGAAGATCCTGAATCAAGTATCAAAATTCTGATACGGGTATTAGAAGAGTTCGGGGAAGTGTCAGGATTGAAGATTAACAAAGATAAAACAAAAATCATAACGAAAAATTTGACTAAGGTGGAAGAGCAAAGGCTGGTTCAAGTTACAGGATTTAAAGCCGAGAACAAGATAAAGTATCTGGGGATATGGTTAGCCAAAAGGAATAACAAATTATATGAGAATAATTACAAAAGAATCTGGAATGAAATAAAAAAATCATTGGAAAGTTGGACTTCTCTAAGATTATCTTTGCTGGGAAGAATCTCAGCTATAAAGATGAACGTGCTGCCCAGATTAATCTATTTCAAAATATCCCAATTATAAATAATGAAAAACCTTTTAAAGAGTGGCAAAGAGATTTGACAAAGTTTATTTGGGAAAAGAAGAGACCAAGAATCAAGTGGAAATCATTAATAGAGAAGAAGGAAAGAGGAGGTTTTGACTTACCAGATTTGAAAACGTACTATAATGCCAGCAGACTCTCGTGGCTTAAAGAATGGATTACATTACAAGACAAAAAATTATTAAATCTTGAAGGGCAGGGAAAGTAGATGGGATGGCATGCTTATATGTGGTATGAGAAATATAAAATCGATAAAGATTTCTCAAACCATTATATAAGGAGAGCACTGTTAAGGATTTGGCTGCAATTTAAGAAGTAGTACTATATAAGAAAACCTCAGTGCTATCCCCGCATGAAGCATTGTATGGGAGATGGAAAGACCCACAAATTATAGCCAAAGTAAATGGATAAGATATAAAGACATGATAATAGAGAAACCGGATGGATGTTTATTAAAATCTAGGGAAGAAATCGAAAAAGAGGGCTTTGATTGCCACTGGTTTTTATACAGACAGTTAAGAGAACGATTTATTATGGACAAAAATGCAGAAGGGATTGGAACAGCAAAACAAGAAGATTCATTTATGAAAATAATACGGGACTCTAAGAAACAAACGATATCCAAGATATATAAATTACTGTTAGAATGCGAGTTGGAAAGTGAAACAGTAAAAGAGACAATGATAAAATGGAGTAAGGATGTTGGACGTGGAATAGAATTGGAACACTGGGAGGCTAGTTGGAAAGATACAAATAAATTTACGGCAGCACAGAGTTTAAAGGAAAATTACCTGAAAATGCTATACAGGTGGCATTTAGACCCCGTAAAATTGAGTAGGATTTATAAAACTACAGAGAATAAGTGTTGGAAATGTGGTAAGGAGAAGGGCACATTCTTCCATTTGTGGTGGACATGTGAGGAGGCAAGAAAGTTCTGAAAAGAAATTCACGAGAGGATAACAACAATGCTTCAAGTTAAGTTACCATTAATATGAGAACTATTTCTATTAAATATGACTCATAAGATAGAGAAGCTGGCAAAAAGAAAACATTGGAGAGTAATATTATATTTAGTTACTGTGGCACGGTTGATATATGCACAGAAATGGAAAAATAGATTGACACCACAAATGGAGGAATGGCTGATGAAAGTGTTAGATATGAAAGAGATGGACAGATTAACTGGGATGCTCCAGGGAAAAGATCAAAGGTACCACGAGGAGAGTTGGGGACTGGTGGAAAAATATTTGGAGAATACATAAGGGTAGAAAAGACATAATTAAAAGAATAGAGGGATTCCCATAAGAAGAAAGGGAATCGGAGAGAGAGAAAAGTAAAAGGACACGTACAGGAGGAAATGGGAATATAGATAAGTAAAGGACAAAGGGATCATGTAAAAATGATGAGTAAAAAGAGAAGAATGTTATCTACAGAATTTTTTAATGGAGTAATAAGGGCTTACCCCAAGGGGGAAGGGGGAATGAGAAACGTAGTTAAAAGTTGTATGAGGAAAGAATATGGGTGAATGGTAAGGAAGTAATAGTATGAATGGCATAAGGGGTTTGAAGATACTATGTAAGTAATACGAAAATGAAAGTGGGAAATAATATGAAGAACTCATGAAGAATGAATGGTGTGGAGTAGGATTTTCTTGATGGGGTCGGGGGACGGATGGTTTTTAGATTTGGGGGATTGTAAGTGTAAGTATAAGTGGTTATATGTTAACTGTTATTTTATTGTTGTTGTAATGGAAAATGAATAGAGAATATAATAATAAATTTCCTTTTGATTTCTTGGATCATACAAAGGAGGTCTCTTGTTCTACTTTGGGTTTTTCAGTAATCTTCTGTATCATTGCATTGATGATGATGGTGATGATGACAATGATGATATTAGCATTACATTAGTATTCTTTGTCCTTACACACAAGTCACTGAACAGTTGTATTCAAGTTTATGACCCATGTTGTGTATCCTTAACAGCTTGAAGAGTTTCATTAGACATCCAGTGAGGGTCTTTGCTTTTTTTTAGCTACAGATATCAACTTTTTTCATTCCTCCTGGATTGTATTTCATTTGCCTATGATTATCAGCAGGTTCTGATGTTACAGCTCAGATTATTCAGTTGCCATCTTTTCAGCCTGGTTTTTATAAAATTAACGTAGTATATCCTAGAGAATATAAGACATAGCACGAGAACACATTCCAGCAATGAGCTTTGTGTGAGAGAAACCTACCTTCTTTCCTTAAAGGAAAAACAAAAACAAAGCAAAAATGGCCAGATATATGAATAAAGATAAGAGTACAAGCTGACCAGGACTGAACACTACCAGCAGGACACTCAATGACACTAGATGACAGGAAGTGGAAAGGTTTCTAAGTGCTCCCTGATCATTAGACAAAGACACCTCTGCTGTACTTGACACATAAAGATCACAGTTTTATGATCACAATTTTGATTGCTCAGCTGGCAAGCTGAGTGAGAGTAAGGAGATGGCAAAAAGAGCCAGACAGAACTAGCAAATCAGACCTCTGCCCAGCATGTTTCCAGTGAAGAAGATTGTTGTCAATGACAACTGGGCTGATAAATGCCCTGATATGGTGCCAAAAATACTGATATACTGGTAAGGTAACCCAAGGCTATTCTGAAAAAGATATATGCTTATGTAGTAATGGTTGTTATGAAAATTAACAGTACTCAAGGAAATCAACTCTTAAATGCCTGTGTATTCACAGAAGCTGTTAGATATGTATAGTTTCTCCAATAGGTGAGAATATATACTTGCACGGATAATTGGCTAAGTCATATTGTTAAGATGGTTATGGATATGATACAAGGGACAGAGTGCTTCACATATTAAAGTCTTTATGAAGTGTCTGTATAATGCACTAACAGACAATATGGAAATTAGGAAATGACTGAATTATATTATTAACTCCCTATGAAATGTCCTGATGAAAAGGTAAGAACCTTATGGCCATATGATGTAAGGTACTGAATATAAGATGCATTACATGGTATTATAATGTAATGCAAATCCCCTCTGGTCAAATCTACCCAAGAAACCTCCATGATAGCTTTGCCTTATGGTTTCTATAAGTCAAAAACAACTTGAAGGAACCCAACAGCAACAAAGGAAAACTTATAAACTTGTAATTACTGAATAGGATATTAGCCTACTTCTCACCTTTCTCCTAGCGCAGGACCCAAGGCATCTCAAAGCTTCCATTATCTCTGCTAGTGGCACTCTGCACAGCTGCTGTGGCCCAGTGTCAGGCACATGAATTCTGTTAGTGATGTAAGTGCACATATCTTGGGGTTGCACATATGTATGTATAGTTTTGGATGTTATGAAAGAGCTGTTCACTAGCTCCTTGTGCGGTGCCCAACCACAACAGCTATCAAGCCCTGTGGGGGCCCACTTCTTCATACTTTGACCTAGGATCTTGCCGTGTATTTTGTAATGACAAAGGTCATTTCCACATGGGCTAATAGAAATGGTGCAGAGCATCCTCCAGGGAGGACGTCTGCACCTGGGAGTAGACTGAGTCGGGCCTACTTAACATAGATCCACACCTCAGCCCACTCCGGAATGACCCCAAGTGGTTGTCAAGTGTGCTTTTGAAAGACCACTAAAAAACAGGTCTTTCAAAAGCACAGAGCATGCCATTCCGTGCCTGCTCTCTGGTGCAGATTTGCAGGCTCACACCAGTTGGTTGAGGCCCTCGGCCAACCAGAAGCTGCCATTTTCGTCCACAGAGCAGTGTAGACTGGACCGGGGAGCCAAGAAGTCTGGTAAGTAGCGGCACGGGGTGATTCCCTCGCCCCACGCAGAAATGGCCAAAGAGTGCCCAAAGTTAGAAATCATAGAGGGCATCCTGGAAATATATAAATGTGCAGTATTCCAAAGACAATAGTGCTATCCTCAGAAAAACTACCACTTAAGAGAGGACAAATAGAATCCACAAAAGGTATGAGAAAATCTGAAGATTAGTGTTGGGGGAGGATTGCAATATATCAAGCTGCCCTAGTAGTTATATACGAGCTTTCCTTCTCTCCCCTTTTGTGGAAAACAATTGGTAAGGTGTGTGGGAGAGGACTACCTTAGCCCAAAATGGAGAAAGTACAATGACATGTCCTTATGTTTTAAAATCCTTGCCAGAGGTTTGACTGACAGTAGAGCAGCTGGAAGTATTCCTACTTGTTTGATAGCTAGAAGATCTCTTTCCATTTTCACTGTTAGCTGACTTATCAAGTCATTTTCTTCTTGTGCTATGAGGATCTAACTTATTTATATATGAATTGTACACACTGCCTACCAGGCGCTTGGAGCAATGTACCATAAAAATAATTAAAACTTCTCATGAAATATAGCAAGATGAAAGAGAACAACAACAAAAATCCTTTTAAAATTTGTGAGTGACTTTAAAAAGGAAGAGCAATTAAAACTGGTGGGAAGGCTTACGCCACAGCTCTTCTCTTCAGCCTAAAGCATACAACCAGTCTTTATTTTATTAATTCAAAAAGTTTAGCCACTGGTTCAAAGAATAATCTATGGATTTAAAATGTTTCGCTAGCACAGGCATTCAGATACAAAATTTTAAAAAATATAACATAGCTCCTGAAACATCAATTGTGAAAAAATCAGCTTAGCCTCCATAAAAACTTTAGGTGAAGGCAACCTTCTAATCAGACTTAATTTTTATCACCATCCTTTCCTCCTATTTGATCCTGCTTATACATTGTAGACTGAAAATGAGGCAGTTCGTATGGTTTAGTTTTGTATGGTTTGGCTCATTAAGCTGGTCGTGGCTACTTTTCTGTAACGGATGAAAAAAGATGCAAGAGATGACCATATTTTGTTGATAGCTGCTGATGAGAAGGAGGAGAAAGAAGAAGAAGGAAAACAAGAATAAGAAAAGGAGGAAAGCATGCATCACTTCTTAAGGAAGTAGCCAGGGATGTGAAAACTACCAAACCATCTGTTAACTGTACTTCTAAGATTGGTTGGCAATGTCCTTGTTCAAGTCAGGGCTATGGAGAATAGAATTTCACCACCTGAGGATCGTGCTGTATGTATCCATGCAGACACTATAACAATGCAAAACACTAATTCAGGGTTGAACTACTGCCTGGAGATTGTGGAAGGGGAGCTGCATTAGCGCCCTGTGGGATCTTGGAAGACATTCCTCTTTGCCACACCTCCTCTTTTCATTTTTTATTTTTTTAAAAAAATTAGATGTTGTAAATAAAAGAGGAGGGCAATATTGCAGTGTTTTGACAAAATAATATTTGGGGCTGATACTCTTACCATTTTGGACATTTTCTCATTAAGCAAAGCAATCACAGCTGAATTATATACATGTCAACACAAAAGGAAGTTCCCATGCAGTGCTTTTAGGAGCTCAGTTCCATGCAACACCTTCTCCAGTTCTAAACAGTCTCTTAACTCTTATCTCAAGTCAGTGACTGGAGATAACAGTCGAATAATCTTGCAAGTCAACTGTCAACTCTCACCATCCCCATGGTTGAATCCAGCTTGTATGCTGGAATTCCCTTTCCTGATCTACCTCATTGTAGCTGCATTCTAGTAATCTTGTTGCTCCACTAGCAATTCTCTCTAAGTTGACTGAAACTTTATTCCCCATAAAGTATAGTGCTCCTTAAAACTACAAGAACCAGAACATCATTAACACTGCAGCCTGCTTCATAAACAAGAATTAAATAATTCTGATTGGAGTGGCTTTCATAAAAGCAAAGCATCTCCCCAAAGGCTGCAGATGTCTAATCATTGCAGGAATTGCTTGTCAACTGTGCCAAAGGAAGTATTGCGATGTCACTTTCTTTGGGAGGAGGCCCCCCAGAGTATATATTTATGTTAATACAGTATAAGAAAATAAAATTCAGAGATAAGAAAAGTGATACTATAACCTCATGGCAGAGAACAAATGTAATAGCTAAAGCAGGGACAAAACGCAGCTGAGTCATATTGGGAATCTGCATAGCGAAAGGTTTAGGTCCAGGTTTTCTGGCAGAACATATCTCCCCAGGCAAGCTTGCCCAGATCCCAAGATGCTCAGGAGAGGCCCTTTGCTCATTTCCATCACCTTTTCAAGCATGACTGGTACGGATGGGAGATAAAGCCTTCTCAGTGGCTGCCCCAGGCTCTGGAACTCCCTTCCTAGGAAGGCCTCTCCTTCCAGTTCTTCTTTGGCAGGCAAAGACATTTTTGTTCTGACAGGGTTTTGAAAACAGGAAGTGTTTGGGTTTTTTTAAAGAGCTGTTAGAAGGATGATGTATTCTTTCTATTACTTTAATTGTATTCTTTTAAATCAGTTTTTTATTATTTTAATTGCATATTTTAAATTGTTTTGAATGTCATTGGTAATTTAATTTCACTTTAATGTTGCTTGTCTGTGTGCTTTAACCAGGTTGTTGTTGTTTTTGCCTTCAAGTCATTTCTGACTTAGGTGACCTTAAGGCAAGCCTACCATGAGGTTTTCTGGGGCTGAAAGTATATGACTTGCCCCAGGTCACCCAGTGGGTTTCCATGGCCAATTGGGCATTTGAACCCTGGTCTTCAGAGTCATAGTCCAATGCTCAAACCACTACACTCCATACTGGATCCTTGCCCTCCTGGCTTCTGAAAGCACCTAGGGTAGGACTGGCCAAGTGGATAAAGGGAGTGGTGAATGTCTCACTGCAGCAAGGAAAGTTTTCCTCATGCCTAAAAGAGGCTGTGGCGAGGCCATTACTAAAAAGAAAGAAAGAAAGAAAAAAAGCAGGCAGGCAGGCAGGCAGGCAGGCCGGCCGGCCTCCTCAGATCCCACCATTCTGAATAACTATCAGTCAGTCTCTAACATAACATTTTTGGGCAAGGTTCTAGAGTGTGTGTGAGGCCTCCTAGCTCCAGGGGTTTCTGGATGAGATGGATTATCTAGATCTATTTCAATCTCGCTTCAGCCTGGTTATGGGACAGAGACAACTTTAGTTACCTTGTTGGATGACCTTGCAGGGAACTGGACAGTGAGAGCATGTCCCTGTTGGTTCTGCTCAGTGACTTTCAATATTATCAACCATGGTATCCTTCTGGGCTGAGTCTCTGGGATGGGACTTGGGGGTACCGTTAGGCAGTCGTTCTGGTCTTTCTTGGAGGAACAAAGTCAGAAGATGATGCTGGGAGACTCCTGGCTGTTGGCCTGTGGGGTCCACCAGGGTTCTGTTTTGTCCCCCATGCTGTTTAACATCTACATGAAACAGCTGGGAGAAGTCATCTGGAGTTTTGGGGTTCAGTGTCACCAATATGTTACTGGTACCCACCTCTACCTCTCCTTTGCATCTCATTCCAAGGAAGCTGTCTCAGTGCTGAACCAATGTCTGTTGTCAGTAATGGACTGGATGAGAGCTAAGAAACTGAAGTTTAATCCAGACAAGACAGAGGTGCTCCTGGTCAGCTGAAAGGCAGATCAAAGAATTAGGACTCTGTCTGCACTGGATGAGGTTACACTCCCCCTAAAATCTCAGGCTCACAGCTTGGATGTTCTACTGGACTCAACTCTGAGCCTGGATGCCCAAATTTCAGCAGTGGTCAGCACAACTTGTGTACCAATGTACCAGCTGTGTCTGTTCCTTGAGACATCAGATCTGGCTACATACATGCTTTGATTACATCTCTGTTGGACTAGTGTAACATACTCGACATGAGATTGCCTTTTGAAACTGTTCAGAAACTTCAGTAGTGTCAAAATGCTTCAGCCAGAATGCTGACTGGGGCGACTTATAGTGAGCATATAACTCCCTTGTTAAAAAAGCTTCACTGGGTAATCGTTCATTTCCAGGCACAATTCAAAGCACTGATCATGACCTACAAAATCCTATACAGCTTAGGTCCAGGCTATCTGAAAGACCACATCACCCTAGAGGAACCTGCCAGAGTTTTAAGAGCTGCAAGGGAAGGCTTTCTCTCAGTCCTGTTACCATTCCAGGCTCACTTGGTGAGGACGTGGCTTCTCCCACTCTCTGGAATTCTCTTCTGCAAGAGGCTAGGCCCACTACCTCCCTGTTTTCTTTTCACTAGCCAGCAAAGATGTTTTTGTTTAAGCAAGCTTTTAATATAAGCAGGAGAGCTTTTTATTGGGATGTTTACTTATTTTTTAACTTTTGTATGTTTTAAAAATGATTTTATACTGTTTTTATGTGGTTGATTTAACTGTTTTTAAATTTTATTGTAGATTATTTTTTAATTGACTGATTCTGAAAGCCTCCTTGAGTCTCACTCTGGGAGAAAGGAGGCATACAAGTGCAATAAATAAATAAAATCTCAGAGAATGGCACACTACAACTTCCAGGTTGCTGGCCATGCTGGCTGGAGGATTCTGAGTTTTGTTGTCCAAAGCACTCTGCCCATCTCTCTCTCTGTCTCTCTCTGTCTCTGTCTCCTGTTGTGCATTGTTCTGGCAAAGCAAAACGAAACAGTTTCGATGTCTGCCAAGGGCAAGGAATATTTTTTTAAAAAGGGTGTCTAATCAACAGCTAATCATAAATATGAGGGAAAGAATTTGTCTACATAACTGCAGAATAAACTGCTGAATAAATGCATTTGGCACTGAGTAAATATGGCTTGCTCTCACACTACTTGGGGCTAAGTAAAGAGCCTAGCTTGCAAGCGTGTTTGAACCATGTCAGTTGTTAGATAATCTGGGACTCTAAGAAGACTGGGAATGCTTAAAGAAAATAACTGTCAATGATGGGATACACTGCAGCAATGAAGCAACGTAATGGATTTTGCAGTGACAGATGCCTCAATCCAATCAAGTGCCATATGCCAGTAGGCAGATTGCAATAACAAAGACAATGAAGACAATTATGCATGCAGTTTCCTATAAATCAAATATGACTTAGATCCCAATATTCTTTCACTTATTCAGGATGGGGAAATTTGCCAATTCCCTTGCCCTTCTACATCTCCCAGAGGCTTGTGCAATCCTCTAGAGGAGCATTTGTAAAGCATATGGAAGGCTGAAGATAGAGGAAACCGACAACCTCTCTTTTATTGCCTTCAGGGTGCCCAACAGAATCTTTGGAGAGATGTTATGCCATTTCTATGTAACATAAGATAATATACGCTGCATATATTGACTTACTGGGGGGAAAAGCCACACACAGGCAATCTTTAAGTACTGCTAGCCTTGTCACAGAATGACAAATAGATTGTTTTTTGTTTAGAGCCAGATGACGGTTGAACTATTTTAGTTGATTAATCACATGCATGCTAATTGATTAAATATAAATTAATGTGTGTGTAACCAGAACTGTAACGGGTATAGCTATTTGTGATCTTTAAAAAGTATGTGCTAATTTTCAAAATTTGTTATTCATTATTAGTAGAAAAATTCCTATTTTGGTTAACTTTTGATGAACTGATCCTACTGGAATTCAGAAGAGTTGGATAACTGATTTACAAGTCCAATTGTATAAACTAAGGTAAACAAAGCTTTTGGTTTTCAAGGCTTTCAAACCATGGCTGAGCAGTCAGTGCATGAATGTTACTGAAGAGTAGTTTCAGAAGATGTTATGGTTAGATATAGATACAGATATAGATACAGAGACACAGATTTTCACCGCTGTACATCATTATACATCCTTCTTAGACTGGTTATCATCACATATGTTTTGTCTACAAATTTTATGGCTGACATGGGCCATTTCCGCACCGGGCTTTCAAAATGGGGTAGAGCGACCTCCAACAGAGGTCTTCTGCACTGTAGAGTGGACTGGGGTGGACTACTTTTTGTAGTTCCGCACCTCAGTCCGGTTCTGCACAACTGGAACTGGTTACACAGTGTGCTCTGTCGCCGTGCTCCGGAGCAGATTTGCAGGCGTGCACAAGTGCGTGCCTGCAGATCTTCCGGGGGCGGGCTTTCAGCTGGCAAGCTTCTCCGGTTGGTGGAGAGCCTCCACCAACTGGAAGCCACCATTTTGGATGCCAGAGCAGTGCAGAGCGATGAGCTCGTGCTGCTCCTTGTCCCAACGGACTCACCCGGATGCTCAGGAAATCCGGTGAGTCCCGTTTTCGTGCGGTTCCCTCCCCATGGATTCTATTAACATTTGAGCTGGTGACCAACCTATCACTGCAAGTGGAGGAGAAAAGAAGACCAAGAGATGAACATGATAGGTATGTTGAACTATAGAAAAAACTCTGCAGAAGCCTATTGCATATTAAGGAGATAGGATTTTTAGGCCTGAATTTTATAGTACAGTTTTAATGCCTGAGTGTCCGTAAAAGCCTAAAGGTTAAAAACCTCACATTGTTGTGGCCAGAAAAGAGATGAAGACCAGGTTTTCAGGGAAAAATCAAAAAGCCTTTTATTGTTAACAATTTACTTGCGCAAGGACGACAGCTATCCCAGAACTGTCGTCCTGATTAATTAAGGTAGCATCACTATATACCTTTGGTCTTCCATGTCAGCAATCAATCATCCATTTAGCCAGCCCATCACAGAAGAAAAAGATTTTTGGTTAACTTTCCATTACATCATTAACTTAGCACACACATGTACAGAAGAGAACAAAGAGTTAGTTTAGAAAGTGATACAAGTTATAGCTCATGGCCAACGATCCTCCCGACGTTTTCTCAGTAGATAAAAGTACAAAGCGAACCTTTTTTGAAGAGCTCTCAAGGTTGCATCTGCAGGTCTGCAGAGAGCTAATACAGCAACTGATACAAGCGTAAGCAATTACCACTTTCACTTACTGAAGGGGGAACAAAGGGGAGCAATTCACACCTATTATCCCCAGCCTGCAGCCTTTGCAGAAAAAGAAGTTAACACTTTCCCTTACTGTCAATCCCAGCATTCTAACCTCATTCATCTCCTTCAACATGACATCTCAGGATTAGTGGTTTGTTTATCTCAGAGAGGATCTCAAACCTGTTTATATTGACCACTTGCTACTCACTAAACTTAACTCTGGGTGGTGTAAGAATTCATGAACATTGATGAGATCGAAGAACATAATTATCGCAACAAGAATAATTAATAGAGCTGTTGGTAAAGTGTGCATGTAGCAGCTAACGTTCTTCATTTTATAAACCCCAGCATTTTGCTCAGGTTGGACTTCAGCAGAGAACTGAACCAAAGAGCTGCTATGTGTTGGCCATCTACCTGGAGTTTCTTTACTGTGATTCACTTGGAGTTACTAAAACACAAATGAAGAAGTAGGGATGGGACAAATCCAGAATTTTCTGAATCCAAATCCAGATCCAGATCCCTTGAAGGTTCTGGGAATCCACAAATCTCATGAATCTCATATCTTTTGAATCCTTTTTTTAAAAAGGGCTTAAAAAGCAGGGGAAAGAAGGATAATCTTGGGCAAGACACACTCTCTCAGCCTCTGAAGAAATCTGGCCAGGACAATTGTCATAGTTTTGCCTCAGGATCTCCCCAGACTGAAAATGACATGAAGGCCCTTTCTACACAGGCAGGAAAATGTGGATTAATCCCACATTTTCCTGCCTGTGTAAACAGGGCCACAAACTACAGTCCAGAGATAAGCCAGGTCAAACCTGGCTTTTCTTTGCATAGCTCCTTCTGGCATCCTGGGGTTTGTAGTTTGATGATGCACCAGCACACTTTGGCAGAGAAGGCTGTGACACCTTGTAAAACTACAAACCCCAGAATTGTGTATGAAAGAGCTTTGCAAGAGAGCAATGCAAAGAAATGTTCAGCTGTCCTTGAAATCTCAAGAAGACTGTACCTTCCAGTCAAGTCTCAAGTCCTGCAACAAGGAAGGCACATAAAACACACACACACACAAACAAACGGCCTCTAGTCCAATCTCAGTTCTGCATCCTGCAGTCTCAAGAGTCAAGTCTCAAGTCCTGCAACAAAAAAAGCACTTAAACACACACACACACACACACATACACACAAACAAGCCTCTAGTCCAGTCAATTCTCTACCCTCAAGTTCTACAAGGGACACTCAAGTCAAATCTCTAGGCCTGTCCCAACAATTCCCAATCCCTACCCTCTAGTCTCAAATCAAAAAATAATACAGATTAATGCATGCTCAATAAACGATTCTGGAAGCAGTTACTGTTCACCTTGTTTGTTGTAGGCAATACACACTCCTCCTATAGAATCAGCTAGAGTAGAATCCCATTCTTTCCCAGCTTAAGTTTTTTGGCATTCATTGTTTATCACAGACATGCTGCTGCAAGACCAAAAGTCTGTGTTTCTTCAGCTCTCCTTTGCAACCTTTCCAATGGCAATGCTGCTTACAAACTTGCAGCTAGACAGAGGAAATGTAGTTGAGAAGCATAAAAAGACTTTCTAAAAGGGAGCTTCAAAACAGGTTAACTGAAGTATTCATGTATTCAAGACACAGAAACTAAGAGAGGAAGTGGCAATCATGACAATCTTAGTCCCAGCAGTGACCAAAGAAAGCTGGTGAAGGGAAAGTATGGCCGGCATGGTTTGCATGGAACCCCTGAACCCCTTTTTGCAGTCTTTGGAACCCCCTGGGACATTCCCACAGGCTCCTAGACCCCCACACAAATTCAGTGTTGCTCCTCTGTCTCTCACCTCCCAATTCCTATCCCAAAATTACCTTGCAGAGGCGGCAGCAGCAGGGAGAGGCAGCGCCAGAGGCACAGGCAGCAGGAGGGAGAAATGGCAGCCTCCAGGGCGTGCGAGGCTTTATACCAGTCTGCCAGCCAATCACCCATGCCCAGCTTGGGTGGGGAAACACGTGAGGAGCGGAATCGCATCCTGGTCCTCAGTTTTCAGGTGTCCTGGTCTCCCAGGTTTTCAGGCATCCCAGTCTTCCAGGTTTTCAGGCATCCCAGTCTCCCAAGTTTTCAGGTGTAATGGTCTCCAACAAACTGTTTGAGTGGCGGATTCAAAAGATTCCATTTGCCTATTTTGGCACAGGGATTTGGATTCCTGAATCTCAAATCCTTGCCAAAGATCTGAGGATTCGGTTGGCCCATCCCTATGAAGAAGTATTCTCACCCTGCTTAGGAGATTTTGTTCTATTTCTTTGTATCACCTTTGCTTTCCACTTAATAAAATCTTAGACTTCCAGCTCACTTGTGTGCTTATTACCTCTGAATCCTCTAAAGAACCTTTGTCTCTTGTGTGCGGATATTACGGATGAGGTCATATGAGCATGCTGAGCAAAAGCTGAATGCATCCATTGATTCTGAGATGATTTGTTATTCTGTGGTTATGGATCTGAACTTTTAAACTGATTCATTTCATCAGCAAAGGTTTAAGTAACAAATTAAGGTAAAACTATTCTCATCTTCTGCCAGCAGTGGAGTTTTTCATTTCCTTGATTATTCAAAGGGTGATAGCAAGCAACAATCAAGCATGTGCAAAAATGACAGTGTCAGGGTGCTTTGTCATGATACTACACAGGTGAAGCAGGTGCAAAAAAACAAACAGCTAAAAAAACACTTAAAGCAGGATAAATCCTGGTTTGAAATACATCTTTTAATAACTTCAGTGGATCTGAATTATGGTCAGTGTTACATAACTGCAAGTAACCTTGATAGCTGATAATTACAGTATGATATCATTTGAAATAGTCTTTAAAATACTGCTGTATCATTAATTTACAGTGTCACTGATTAAATGTTTTGGTTAATTCATTTACCACTTAAAGCTGTAATCCCTTTGTCTCCAGAATGCAAAGCCAGAATATGAACTGGAAAATCCCCTCCAAATTTATCAAAAACAATTGAATCTCAGAGGTGGAGACCTGATCTCTTCTCCAAGTCCTGTCAACCACTGCACACATTTCATTCCAGAATAGAAAGGGACTAGAATGCCCCTTCCCCCAAGGTGTATTGAGGGCATGGATTTGCAGGACCCATTGTCATAGAATCATAGAATCATAGAGTTGGAAGCGACCACAGGGGCCATCGACTCCAACCCTTGCTACAGGAACATGCATCAAAGCATTCCCAACAGATGGCCATCCAGCCTCTGCTTAAAAACCTCCAAAGAAGGAGACTCTACCACACTCTGAGGCAGCATATTTCACTGCCGAACAGCTCTGACCATCAAGAAGTTCTTCCTGAGGTTCAAGTGGAATCTGCTTTCCTGCAGCTTGAGTGCATTGCTCCTTGTCCTAGTCTCTGGAGTCCTCTTAATTCTAAACTACACTCCCAAAGCAAAGAGTAACTTTAGAACTTTACTTTTCTTCATAATTCCTTGCAAGAGGAGGAACTTCCATGAAAGGGAACTGTGGGGGAATTAAGCTCTGCTGATACTTCCACATTGCTGCTAAGGATCTGGATGGTATAGCGTTTCTGAGACTAGACTGAGGCTCTTTCCACACCCTACCTTATCCTGGCAGCGTCCTGTGGAGATCCTGGCAGCAGCCCCTCCACACCAGCTGCCTCCATGATCTAGGAAGTGCAAGGGCCTTGCTTCTTCCTGCTGCAGGTTGTGCTGGGGCAAGAAGTGCAGTCATTGTGCTTCCAGACCCTCCACACACCAGATAAGTGCAGGATGGCAGTGCAATCATGGGTCATTAATGTAGAAATCCCATCAGTGATTTACTCCATGATTGTGCCACCTGAAAGTGAGAGAAGGACAAAACCCATCCTTTTCCTATCCTCATTGCCGGATGACATGTCCAGAAAAAAGGGCCGTAGTATCTTATCCTTGCTGTGTGGTCTGAAACCTAAAGTAATTTAAAATGCTGCATTCTAGAATAAAATACTTCCCTCACAACATTTCTTTTTGTCAGTTTTGATGACTTTATGTATTTATTGTCACATGGTGCTCCAACTCCACAAAGAGTAGATAGAGCTGCTGTTGTTGTTACAGCTTTTCCCCAAAACTGGGATTTCAGGTAGCTTCCAATTGAAAAAGAATAATAACAGGTAAAAAAACAAAATACAAAAATTGAACATTAAAACGGAATCAAACCATTCACAATATTAAAACAACTTAAATCTACTCTCTAAAAAAGATAAAATGGAATTAGAAAGATAAAAAGCATTTAAAAACAGTTGAATTTAAAACAATGTAGTTTAAAACATTACTAAAAGCTTTTTAGACTTTCTCCAGAAAGCAACGCTGTGAGACTCAGGCCATTTCCGCACTACATTCTTATAGCGCGATTATTCCACTTTCAACATCCTATGGAATCCTCGGGTTTGCTGTTTAGGGAGGGGCCGGCCGCTATAAGAGTGTAGTGCAGAAATGGCCTGATGTGGAGAAGGAGTGTGTTACCCTAGTTCCCTCTATTCATGTTTCTCTGCTCTCCCTTTCTTGCATTTCCCTCTCCCTTGTAAATGTTATTTTATATTTATATTCATTTTCCTCTCCTTCTTCCTTGTTTGTGATTAATTGAAATATTGCAATAAAAACATGTTAAATTTCTTATTAGATATTTAATGCTCTCAGTTTTAAAAATGTTTTCTTGCCAGGGATAAAAAGGATCCAACGGAAATGATTAAGAAATGAAGTTCCAAATAAACAGTTTATATTGTCACTTGTTTTTAAAAAATCAGAGGGTATTGTGTTTCCATTTTTTTTATTATATGTATAGAATATAAAATGTTTTATAATTGCCACAAATAGTAATACATCTAGTTGCTAGCAATCTTGAGATATTTTTTATGCCATGAAACTGTAAGAAGAATTGGACACTTAACAAACTTTGCCAATGGCTTTTTGCGTAATCTCTATAATGGCTAATTGGATTGGGGGGGGGAATTCTCCAAAATTCATCTTAACAATAAAAGCTTTGCAATTTTTCAACAAACCCCAGGATTCCATGGGATGTTGAAAGTGGAATAGTAGCATCATAACAGTCTAGTGCAGATATGGCCCAAGTCTACAGCACTTGGTATTCATTAGCAGTGTTCTCACTGTCTACAGATCTCCTCAGTGACAATTTAGACAATACTGTTCAGATTCAGACGGACTTAAAAAAAACCAAAAACCTGTGGTTTATTTGTTGTGAAAATTTTTTCTGATGAGGCCAGTAAGAAATTAAACTGTACTTAGATGCGACAACAAAGTGCTGTAGAATAATGGAGAGTGCAGAGAAAAATACATTTCTATTCCCTCCTTAGCAATTTGCTGAAAAATAAAATAACACAATTTTATAAAATTAGTTTCGTCTCTGATTGCTCTGCAATCCCCTCATGTCAGTGTTTTGTTTCCTCAGTAGTGTACTTGTGAAAACAATTGGGTTTCCATTTACCGTCGTCTCTCATCTTTTCCCTTTGATTTCCTCAGAGGATAATGAATCATTTTTCTTCACATGCCTGTCATATTTGCAGCAAGGCTCCTGCTGTTACTTTCAGTTGCTCTTGTGGTCTAAAAAGTCAGTTTAACTGTTGGTCATTTATCTATCTTCTTCAAACTTTTCTTACAACAGGAAGAAGAATTCAGGAGATAGAATATATGTAGTGCAAACTCGGGATTTAATGATAAAATGCTTCTGAAGAACTAAATATACTACCACCTAGCAATGATGGGATATAGTAGACTAAAATGTAAATCCTTGCTTGTTTTGTTCTCACACGTGAGAATGAGAAATGAGAATTTTTTTACCCAACTGTGAGATATTTTTCTTCCTTTTTCAGCAAGAGTTCATGCATTTCTGAAAGCCCTTCTGGAGGAGTAAGAAGTCTCTAAAAGTCCCATGTTTTGTTCTCATTTTATTCTGGGGATCTGCATGATATTTTTCTTTATCCCTAAGTATTTCCTGGGAACTCCCAACATTAACAAGGACTTTTTCAAACCTGCTTCCCAGATCAGTTGAAATTAACCTAGCATATTCTCTACTTGGTTGTCCATTAGAATTATCCCAAAATTAGCTAAATTAGCTAATATGGCCACCACTAGTGAATACAGCCATTGTTTCCAGAACACAGATTCAATGGGTATCAAGTGACGGAAAAAGGAACTTTGACAGAGACTGGAAATTTCTTACTGTGTCAATAGTCTCCTCAAGAACACAGAAAACCTTCATGAATAATCTTCATATCCGTACAGTGGGCTTGTAAGGAAATGGAACAGAAGTAGTAGCATCGCTTTCTGCACTTCACTATCGATAAAATCCTGAGGAAACAGGATATCAGTGGCAGGAACTCTTCACTTCAGCTCTTGAATACTAGAAGGGAAAAGATCTTCCAACACTATAAGAGTCAGTTTATTTTAGACAAGCCCAATGCCAGTGTCATCCAAGTCCAGCAGTAGGACCTGACCTAATCGGGGAAGGGGAAGGTAGCCAGATAGCTAGCAAGTGGTTTTCCCAGGACTTAGAGTTCAAATATGAACTACTGTGCAGTAAGCAGGGGACACAGAACAGTGTCTATGACAGTGAACAGTGTCTATGACATTGTCTATAACATCTTGAAGTTCATAACAGTGCCAATGGGTCAAAGAGATCCAAGTGACTCAAAGAGTATCCACATGAATAACTTGTCTAACTTCTACATTTTTCTAAGGTTATATGCTCCCTGGGTCTTTTGTCATGGGTCAAGGTATAGTGGGATGGTTGAGACTCATAGGTACTTTAGCTATGGATTCCAGCACTGGCAGGAAGTTGAACTAGATGGTTCCCTTTCCTTTTAAATATGTGCTTCTGTGTTTCTATGATTTTGATGGAAGATCATCACAAAATGTAATGAATGTGAAATAGAGCACACAAAATTAAATGAATTGTGAAACAGAAAAATGAAGCTTGCATAACACCCTTGAAAAGAAGAAATAAGAAATGTGTGTGTAGGGTTTTAGATTAGTCTGCTTTGTTACACCACTACAGAAAGAATGGAAGTGTGTACGCTTTGTTATACAGCTCAGAAAAAAGAACAGCAGAGGTAGTTATGGAGCTCAAGTGATACGTTTTATATTAAAAAAGGGAGAACACAGGCCTGAAAAATGGAGGGTCATAAAAACTTTTTTAAAAATGTATGCTGGTTTTATAGGAATTTGGTGTTCTAAATCCAAAAATGACCTCAGATTTTGCTCCACCACATAACAGCTTTTTCACAATTTGCTTTGACATTTTTATATTGTAATATGTGACTAAATGAAATCACTGGTGAAAAATTACCACATGAAACCTATTTTTGTGGCAAGTTCTGAATATATTTATTTATAAAAACTTTGATGTTCCTTGATCACAAATTCCCCATAAATAATAGTGAAAGTTTTCTGGAGTGTTGGCACATCAACAGTTAGCCATGCTGCACAACTTACTGAAAGTACTGAAAATGAAACAAGAGTCTCAAAAGAAGAGAAAGAAAGGAGTTAAAATCTTCTTTCTAATAGACTTTCAAAGCACTTTAATTTGCTGATATGAAGCACAAAAGTCCATTTGAAAGCACTAAAGGAAATCACACTGGAATATCAGTGTCCATACTCAAAGCTGAGTAACAAGTAAATTGATAAAAATATCAAATTTGTGAAATAACTGTATGTGGTATGATATTTTTATTGTGTTTTTCAAATTCAGTACCCCAAAATACATTAAAAACAGCTACAATATTGAAAAAAGTTTTTTTCTCAATGGCCTGTGGAATAGTTTGAATGATAAGAGTTATAAATGATTTGGTGTGAAAGTGGGGTTTTTAAGTGGGACAGTGATGGAAAAAAATAAATAAAAAGTTGATGAAAATGTATGTTTTTCAGCAGGCACAGGCATTTTCCTGAGGTCTGAGTTGCATTAACCCTTTCCCAGAACCTATCACCCCTGCACCACAAGCAAATTTCTCATAGTTGCCACCCCACTACTGAACTCTGAATTTGCAGCTCTTTATCATACATCAGTACCACAGAAGTGAAGAAAGGATGCATGGAGGAGAAAGGAAAAAGAGAAAAGGCACAAGTCATGCTGTTGGCCTACAATGTACAGATTTCAAGTCAATAGCCAAGACAAGTCTATAGTGCAAGTGACTGGAGACAGAAGAACTGCCAGTTTTTAAAGGCAAAATTTTACCAGCATGGGTGCAAAACAGCCTTTGGGAAAACTCAAGAAATAAAGTTTGTTTATAGTAAGATCTTTTTTAAAGCTCGGTTGGACAATACAGACATGGTGGTATTACATACATGAGATTCTGTTATCCTGATTTCTGGGGTCCCCTGCGGGACACCTTAATGTGCTCCACGTGATAGGGACTGGAAACTAGCCAGAGCACAAGCAATAGCAATGCAAGAGGGAGAGTAACCTAGCGGGGTCTTTTTACCCAGTTTTTACGGGGTCAGGCCAAGCCAAAAACCAAACGAAAATGTCTAATGAATTATTTTATGATTGATTTAATTGATTTAATCGATTTAATGATTTTATTGAATAAAAGCCTCACGCACCAACGCAATCACTCACATACACTCACACAATCACTCACTCAAGACCTATTAAGAAGCAAAAGAGAGGAAACTGGATAGGGGAAATATTGAGGGGATTGTAGCTCGAGTAATACTGCACCTTTTCCTGAAGTCCTTGGTCTGGGAAAAACAGCGAAGAAGTGGAGCTCAGGATGGAGAGGGCTGAGAGGATTACTCGATGGACGGAGAGATGGTCTGCTGGTATTACCAGGAGTGATCCAGAAACTGGGGTTATTTGTAGGGAAAAAGGTATGTGAAGGGCTAATCCTTTCCCAGGGAGAACAATGGGTGTTGCAACGGAAAAGAAGCTCCACAATGGCAACTCCTTTTGCATGATGGGATTATGAGGTGTTGCCAAAGTTTCAGGATCTTCAGCTACTTTGGGTTGTGGTATGAATTTATGTAGATGGTCCTTGCCTGATAGGATTTTATTGCTATCGGTGCTCAACTTGGGGGAAAGCACATTAATCCCCTCAAGTTGGCTCCTCAGTGGCTGAGGACCCTTTGTTTACTGTAGGCTTTCACAGCTTGAGGTCTCCTAGGCCTATATGATGGGGGATTGTACTGGCCTGACCTAGTTTTCGATCGCTCAGTTATTGCTGCCTACATGCTCATCCGGGTGACCTCTCAGGCACATTGAATCATATTTTAATATCAAAATTGTAGACCCCAGGACAGGGTTTACCGGTGAGGTAACAATATGTTGTCCCCATAATGTGCCTTTATCTTTTTATACTGTAGTACAGTGGTTCTCAACCTGTGGGTCCCCAGATGTTCATGGACTTCAGCTCCCAGAAGGTCCAGCCACTATGGTGAATGCTCAGGGCTTCTGGGAGCTGAAGTTCACAAACATCTGGGGACCCACAGGTTGAGAACCACTGCTGTAGTACCTTGGAAAGCGTACATAGCTTCAGTTTGTCTAGCTTGGTTGTTTTGTAGCAGTCTGGCCACAGTGACAGTGAGTGTGGGATGGGTGAGGAAGCCCTAGGGAACACCTTGAGTCAGCTTGATTATGAACAGTTGCTGCCCATGACTTCATCTTATTGCTGGCTGGCTTGAGTGAGTTCCAAAAGCAGGCAGACTTTCAGCCACTGAGGCATCCTTCCAATAGGGATAAAGAAAGCAGGTAGAAGCTCCACTTTGCTTTTCTTCAGATGACAATAAACTCTGACAATGGATCCTGAAACAGGAGAGGGAAGCTCCCCATCCACCCCGCTAAGGCTAAGCTGGAGGCTGAGTCTCCTCCTCCAAAATGATCAGGAAAAATCAGAGCATCAAGTCTCTTCTGTAGTTAATTTATGAACTTATACAATCTTTTAATATTTTATTGCCATCAACCAATGTAACCACCTCACTATACCACACTTACTCCAGGTTTTGCACCAGGAGGTTCTTGATACCTTATGCTTGGAAGAATACATGCCTTGTATTTCCTGTAATCCTGTTAGCTTTTAACCTATCTCCATACTTTAACATATCTCCACAGGGTTTTTTTTTTCTTTTAAAGCAATGTACATGTTGGCAGGTGTCTTATAGATACCTTTGCACTGACTGAATAGGGTTTGATGTATTTCTCCCTTTGCTTGATATGTTAATTGTATGTATTTATTCTTTTTCATTTGCTCAGTTTTGTAATATTTAACTTATTACTTGGCAACTGCTTTCATGATAGTCCAAATATTACCTCATTCATGTGGTGGTAGTCATTATTGTAATGCCACTTATTCTGTGTTTTCTTTGTTCTGAAAAATACTGGCAAGTAGGAAAATTAACAATGAGCTGCTTGCTAGTGTTGAACCTTATAAACAGCTCCAGCTTCCCTGGCTCAGATCAGTACTGCTTCTAATCTAGCCCTGCAAGTCAGGAAAGAGCCCACCCTCCTTGACCATTATTACCTGTCTCCAAACTTTTAGGATTCTGGGACCATTTAGCTGGCACCAGAACCCATGTGCTTTTGGAAGCTAAGCAGAGTCAGCTCTGGTTAGCACTTGGATGGGAGACCAGCAACAAATACCAGGTGCTGTAAGCTACATTTCAGAAGAAGGAACTGGCAAAACCACTTCTGCATATTCCTTGCTTAAGAAAACCCAATGAAATTTATGGGGGTCCAATAAGTTTACAGGTGATTTGAAGGTGCATGCATATGCATACACACACACACACACACACATATTTAGTTTTTCTGCTTGTTTCTTGTTGAAGTTCCTTGATTTGTTTTAATAAAGATGCAGCCTTCAGTCCTGTACCTTCTGGCTCTCTGTCGTTCACTTTCATCTTCCTTTCAAGATGGAGAAACAAACTTGAAAAGATTTTATATTCTTGTTCAAGATGCAATTAAAATGTCTACCTTCCCCCTTTCCGAAATTAATTTTGCCTTCATTTTTAAAGCATGAGCAACACCTTCTTCATCACTTCACATGCCAAAATTTTAAATGAAATTCACATTTCGAAAAGAATGTTCCAAAGCTATGAGGGCAGCTGTCAAGATACGTTTTCTCTCATAGATCAAGTTACATTACAATACACTGTGTCTATTGCACAATGCAATAGACATTTAACTTATGCAAAATAATGCATTTTAATTTATGCAGAAATTGTTGGAAATGGATAATTTGGAATACTGAAAGACAGAACACTGGCAGCGTTTTTTTTTTTTTCAAAATCTGGCCCTTTTAGAATTCATTACTAACACTTCTCTATTAACTACAGTTTCAATACCACTACTTCTGTGCCTTGTTGGCTGACCTTGTATTTTTTTTAATCAATATAGCTCTAACTCAACGGGTCTTTAAAAGAAACTACAAAATGCTGGCATAAATGAGTGCCAAATACCTGGCTTTAAATTAGTGTCCTGTATCCAGAAACAACAAATCTTTCTTTGTATGCAATAAATCACAGCAAATTGGTATGGATAATTCTGTTTAAATTGAAACAAGACATTCAGTAGTCACAAATCAACACATCAACTTGGATCATTAATTTTCAGCCTGATAATAATCTTCTCTTTTTTTGTGCACAAATTCAATATGGAGAAATACAGCAATATAAGAAATAATTTGCTTTATTGATTAGAAATATTACAAATGGATGCCTTGCCATTTATCACAACATTACAAAAGAGAGAGGGAGACAGAAAGTGATATTTTCTATTCTCTTATCCCTCCCCAGCCATAAAGTTTATGAAAGCTCATTCAAAAAATACAACATATGCTATATAGGTTTTTACTCATATATTTTTATTTGCCTGCATGAGAAAAGAACTAAATTCTGAAAGTACGAACAATGCTCAAACAAATGAACAAAACAAAAACCCTGTTAATGATTTTGATCTCTTGGTTTCTGAATACAGAATGGGAAAAATCTTGAAGGTGGATGAAACACTACATATAACTAACACTTTATTTATTTATATGTTTAAATAAATACTAATAAGAGTCTTAACTATATTTTAGGTTAAATACTGATAGCATGAGAAAAGACCCATACTCTCCAACTGTCCCAACGTGGCAGGGACAGCCTGAAATAATCTTGTCATCCCACCTTTTCAAATGCTTTTAAAAATGTCCTAGTTTTTCTCTCCTCCTCCCATTTTCCTCCTTGACTTACTTTGGTTTGCACAAACTGCATTCAAGATGAAATGCAGTTTGCACTAGGGGCCAAATCTTACCTTTCCCTTTTCACAGTGACAAGTAAACCACAGTTAGTTTGTTTTTTAAGTCAGTATGAATCTGAACAGTATTGTCTAAACTGTCACTGAAGAGATTTGTAGACAGGCATGATGAGATTCTTCCCAGTGGCCCAAGCAAAAGTAAACTGTTGGCAGCCTCCCCTAGCTTGTGTTTTCGTCTTCATTATTAACATTTGCCATCTTGACCACCACACCTGTTCCAGTTTTATGTTGCATGGACACATGTGAAAAATTTGGAGGATATCGAGATGGTATCCAGTGGGGGTACAGCACGTGGGAGGCGGGGAGAAGGTTTAACCATTCCCTCCCCAGTCAAAAACCTAGTGAGAGCCACCACCCATAGTGAACTCTCTTTTTCCCCTGCCTTGCCTGTCAGTTTAACTGCAGTTCATGAGATGGTGGCAATCATTCATGGCTGAGAACAAACCTTATACATGTCCTTATGTGCTGAAATCTTGATTAAAATAGTCCACCTCTGCTTAGTACTGGATTGCTGTAAACCGTGAGTTGACAAGGTGTAGTTCGGCTAGTTCCTGTGCTCCCCAAGGCCTTTTTTAATGGTCTCAGCCCCACCCCACTCCCCAGACTAAGGTTGCAAGATCTTAGAGCCTGGCCCGCAGTCTCAGGACTGACTGTTCGTTTACAATCCTCAGAGTAAGGAAGAGAAACCTTAGGGCACTAGCACTGCCTTCAAAGGTATACATATGTATAGTTTACTCATTTGTTATACTGGGTATTATTTATGTGAATGCTGTACTTTGTGCCACTGTGATTGATGCACAATGCATCACGCATCAGCAGGGGTTCCCCCATGCAATATCACCCCAACCTTCATGACGTCACAAGGGGTCATTCCTAGCTCTCTGGTTTGGATACTGAAATCATAGGGCATAGGAACATCATAAGCTGGCAGTCCTACAAGACTGCCCTTCCTGTGCCTTCCCCAAAGGATGAATTGCCAGTCCTTCAAGCTTCCAGAACAAACAATTCACTTTTTTTAAAATAGATTGCAACTTTCCCCTGCACTGTTTTTTTTTCAAAAAAAAAACCTCAAAAGGAGAAGTAAACTTCTGAGTATTTTTCTTCCCCGGCATTTCTGGCAGTTTAAACAGCCCCAAGAGAGTAGCAAGTGCCCTCTAGACTACTACAGTTGCCCACTCTATTTTAAATCTAGGCATTTCATTACAGATTTAATGAGAGGTTTGAGCACCGCAGAAGGTCCTAAACATCATTATTTCAGCATCATCTTAGCTTCATGTTTTGCTTGCTGAATAGTGATGAGATTATTACTGAGTCTTTTTAAGACCAGCAGAGCCAGCAACACATAGAAGAGAGAGAAAAGCTCTATAGTTTGTTAAATGATTGGTCTGTTTGAAAGAGAATGGAAAGGTGTCACATCACTTCCAGTAACTTTAGGCACATCGGCACTACCTACTGAGGAGTGAGAGGGAGAAAATTGGCCTCCACCCCTCCACAATTCTCTCATGTTAAAGAAACCTATAAGTGAAGTTAATAGATAGCCCAAACAAATTTCCTGTAACTATTTTTTCTTACCCCTACATTTTCAAAAGAAGATGGCACAATTCAACCTCATTTTAAAGTCAGTCACAGCTCCCCCAGTGGTATATGAAAACAAGCCACAAAGCATCAAGGTGTACAGCAAAAAGCCATGTTATTCTTCACTCTTGTCCTGAAAGCACAAGTGTGGAGTTTTGTGAGTAGAAAAAATAACTTGGCAAAATAAGAAACTGGGGTTGGGTAAGGAGTTCAACAATCACTGCATTCGGAAGACACTGTTAAATATTTGGCTACAAGTCAAGCGAAAGTATTATACGAAACTTTCAAATTGGACCTCACCACAAGAAGCTTTTAAAATTTCTCCAACAAAACAAGGAAACTTATTAACATATCAAGACATATTGATATGGGAGGGAGATATACCTAAGATGCGATCTGTTGAAGATTTGAAGGCAGATGGACATGAATTAAACTCGTTCTCTTGGCAACAACTCAAAGAAAGATTTAGAATGGACCAAAAAGTGTATGGATTCAAAAGAAAAGAAAATGAATAAGAAGAGTATCTCTAAACTTTATAAACTATTGTTGCAGAGAGAAATAGAACCAGATATTATTAAAGATACAATGGTTAGATGGGCTCAGAATGTGGGGCACCCAATTGAACTAGCAGCATGGGAAAAGGCTTGGAAGATAGATATAAAATTTACACCAAATTTAAACTTCTATAAGATGCTTCACAGATGGTATTTGACCCCAGAAAGATTACAAAAAATAACCAAAAATAGAAATGCAAAATGTTGGAAATGTGAAGAAAAGGTTGGGTCTTTTTTTCATTCACGGGTTTCACTTTTGCAGATTTGGTTAATTGCAGGGTGGGCTTACATCCTCCATCTCCCCCTCCCATTCCCTGGCCTTTTGCCCAGGGGCAGGGAGGGGGAAAGATCATCGCTTTCCCTGGCCTGTTGCCTGCTAGGGCACACTGGTAGCAGGGGGCAGGAGCTGTGAGAGCGGGTGCACTGGTGGCAGCCAGCAGGGGCATGCAGAGGAAGCAATCATCCCTTATCTTCGCACCCTCCACCGCCGTGGGTGTGATTGCCCATTCTCTGCATGCCTTCAGCCATGCCAGTGCAGACGTGCTGGCAGCAGCTGGCAGGGGTGTACAGAGGGGACTATTGCCTGTTCTCTGCACACTTTCTGTCAGTACAGGCAGTCTGGAGGTGGCCTGCAGGGACGTGCAGAGTAGGCAATCACCCATTCTCTGCATGCCCCGGCCACCACCAGTGCAGGAACCCTGGCAGCAGCCAGCAGGGGCATGCAGGAGTGTTGATTGCCTGTTCTCTGCAAGCCTGCCAGTGTGGTTGGGCTCTCCCTCTGCCAGCCTGCAAGTCTGGTGTGATTGCTCCAGTGGTGGTGGGGGAGATGGCAAGTGGGGAGGAAAAGATCTTTTTCTTCTGCTTGCCATCTGCCCGCCCGCAAGTCCGGTGCAATTGGTCCAGCAGCGGGGGGGGGAGATGGCGAGCGGAGAGGAAAGATTTTTTTCTCACTTTCCCATCTCCTGCCTGCTGCTGGCGATGGCTGGCATGACATGTGGTCAGGGAAGGAGGAGTGCTGGGGGGGAGTTATTTGCAGTTATTTCACTTTTGTGGGGGTTCTCTGCATGTATCCCCCATCAATGTGGAGGCCCTACTGTATACTCTGAAACTGGTTATTGAAAATCAGATGTTAATTTCCTGTAGCCCTGTGTTGTGTTTCCACTAGTAGTTAGTCAAATGTCATTCAAATTCTGAATTAGAACTGGAAGGTGAAACTGTTGGCTGTTTGTCTCCAGCATCTAGAATTTTAGAAGTATATTTCTCAGATTTTTAGAAGTATATTTCTAATCTAAGATTCTAATCTAAGGCCATTTCCACACTAGACTGTTATAGTGCAATTATTCCACTGCAACATCCCATGGAATCCTGGGGTTTGCAGTTTCGGGAGGGGCCATCCAGCCCCTCCCGAAACTGAAAACCCCAGGATTCCATAGGATGTTGCAAGTGGAATAATAGTGCTATAAAGTCTAGTGCGGAAATGACCTAAGAGTCTCACAAACCTAATTAGGAGGGTTTTAAACTGAGTTATTGTGGGGAGGGAGACAGTATTCTTGAGGGCAAGAGTCCATCATGTGCTGGAGATAGTAGCCCAAATTTTATAAGGAGAACTGGGCAAAAATTCAGAAACCCAACAGTGAAAGAGAAAGATATTTAAATAAACAGCTAGGTGGAGTAGCCCATGGTCTCAGATACCTCTACACTAAGGCACAGAGCACGGGAAATATACAGGATGAACTCAAACTTGTTAGCATAACAAAGTAACTATGATATAATAACATCACTGAAAGCTGGCAGGATGAGTCTCATGATAGAAATGTAGCAATAGAGGAGTATTGCCTGTTTCAGAGAACTAGACCAAACAGGAAAGGAGAAAGAATAGCACTAGATGTCAGGGACATTTGCATCCGTGAAGAAATCCATGACTTAAATCCTGGAAGCCAGGTTGAAAGTATTTGGGTAAAAATTAAGGGGGAGAGAAAAAAACAATGATATCATTGTGGAGATCTATTACAGACCCATAAGCCAGACTTGGGGACTTGGATGATGCCTTCCTAGAACAGATGACCAAACATTCAGAAAGGATAGCTATAGTAGCAATGAGAGATTTCAACTATCCTGATATTTGTTGTTCCTAACCAACAATGATGACCTGGTTATTGGGGTAAAAATGGCAGCATCTTTGGGTGGAAGTGGCCCATGTTCTCCTGGAGTTTATTATGCTATGGAAAGGGGAAGGCAAGCACAGTCAGAATGCATTCTAGGCTTTAAGAAAGCTGATTTAATTGGACTTCGGGAAATAGTGGGAGTGGTTCCATGGTTAGGAATACTACAAGAAAAAGGAGCTCATGATGGGTGGGAGTTTCTTAAAGGTGATATATTTAAGGCACAATTTCAAACAGTTCAGATGAGGAGGAAAAATAGGTATTGCCTAAAGAATCCAGGATGTCTAAGGGACTTTCAATGGAGCTAAGATTTAAAAGGGACATGTGCAAGAAAAGAAGAGAAGTCACTAAAGAGGAATTCAAACAAATAGTCAGCAAGTGTGCAGAGAAAGTTAGAAAAGCTAAAGTGAGGAATGAGCTTGGGCTTGCTCGAGAAGTTAAAAAATAAGAAGGGTTTTTTTGATTATGTCCTCAGCAAAGGAATAATAAGGAAATGATAGGGCTTCTGCATGGACATGGAGCAGTGGCTTAAAACTTCAGGGAAACGGATTCCATCTAAACATTGGGAAAAATTTCCTGACAGTAAGTGCAGTCTGACAGTGGAATACACTGTCTCAGAGCGTGGAGGAGTCTCCTTCTTTGGAGGTTTTTAAACAGATGCTTGATGACCATCTGTTAGGAATGCTTTGAGGGTGTATTCCTACATGACAAGGAGGTTGGACTCAATGGTCCTTATGGTCTTTTCTAGCTCCATAATTCTATGATTCCAATCACAAAAGGTCAACGTACCCATCATGGCTACTAACTTTCGGCAGACCATTACTTCATGCGTTTGTCCAATCCTTTTAAAAAATAAGAATATTCTTCTGAAACCATGGTTACAACAATCCCCTTCACCCTGTAATCAGCTTGCATTTCACTACACAAATGAAATGATGAAGTATATTGTGCCACAGGAACAAATACAGACATGTATTTTACAATATGCTCTTCAAGTCCAGCTTTCTTCATGTAATTAATTGTATTCATTTGATTTGAAGGATATATCAAAGTGAGATCTGTTTGAAAAATTATTAAATGTGATTATCAATCCATTAAATTTGTTTGTCTCCAAGGCCATTGTAATACATTTTTGAGAGGTGAAGATCTTAATCAAATGAATTACAAAGAACAAATTCCCACCTTATTCAATCAAGAAAGTTGCCAGAACAGCTTATATTTCTTCATTTGTAAGATTAAGTAAAATATAAGGGTCAATAACTGTATTACCCTTACCAAAATGAACTGATTAAAAATCATCATGGAACCATATAAGACTTGATCAAGTGGAGATCACAAGTCATTACATACTTGTCAGTGAAAAATGCATAATAATTGTTACTGTTCGTTTACTGAAATCTCTAAAGCAAACCACTTATTAACAGTTTAAAAAATCTTCGTAGAAAAAACAGGGCTGGGTCAATAACAATCCATACTATCATCTATCCAGTGCTGAATTGTTGGATAGATTTCTGCTTCAGATGATTCTTGTTTTAACCAATGCTTTATTTCCACTTATGGTGAACTTCCCAGTTCAGAAATATGGCTGAGAGAGGTCCATGTGAGGACCATTGGTTTTTATGCTAGGCTTGGGCAAATGAAAATAGAAGGGACAATCTTCTACTCCTTACTTGCAGCCTCAGGAGGCATGCCACAGTGCCAACTGCCACAGTGCCAAAATCAGTCATGGCCCTTTTACTTTCATTTTTGACCTTTTTGGGGGAGGGCATTGGGGGTTGGGAAATTGGGGAGGGTGAGGAAAGCAAAAGTGTGAACTTTACAGCATTTGTGACCCCCTTTAGCAGCTTTGGGGCTGAAAAAATTACTTTTATAAAAGAGAAATGTGCCTTTTGTACAATATCCAGGAAAGCATTCCAAGCATGGCTGAACTCATGACATTTTGCAGCCTGAGGCAGAGTAGCATTAGGCCCCCATCCTAGAAAAGCCCCCAAGCATCTCTGTCTTTCTCTGAGGGTAAAAATACAGCACTAGCACCGCAACAGTAATAGTAACTTGTAATGCATTAATCAAAAAATCATTTCCTGACACCCAAAATCTGCTGCATGAAGAACCATCTCACTCTGCCAAAGGGTAGGGCCATATGACTCCAACATATCTTTTTTTAATATATACAGTCAGCTCTCCACATTCACTAAGGTTAGGAGTCCAAGACTCCTACAAAAGTGGGAAAATCACAAATATCAAAATTATGTGTGTCTGTGGGAAGGGGGCTGAGCCATGATGGGGAGAACAGACACCCAGGTCAGGGAAAGGAGGGGAAAGGGGTTGAGTCAGCAGGGGGCTCACTATTTCTCCCTCTCTCAGATCCATCTCCTTTCTTGGGTGTAGGGGGGCATTGGAAAGGGTTTGTGATGCTGAGAAATTGGGCAGTGAGCCATCCTTAGTTGGCCAGACAACTGCTGGAGGAGGAGGAGGGGAATCAGAGGCAGTTTTTGAAGGTCTCCTTGGCCTGATCAGAGCCACTGAGAGGGAAGGTTCCCCTGGAAAAGAAGTGCCTGAGATGAGGGGGCAGAGTTTGGAGAAACTCACAAATAAATCTATGAAAGTCAAACTCACAGATGTGGATAGCTGACTGTGTATTCTTTGTAGAATATTTTGGGATTAGTCTTCTTTAACCATTTTATCTTGGTTGAATGAAAGGAGGGAAGGGAAGGGAACCTTGAATGTTTAGAGATGGAGGAGTTGATCTCTGTTCCCCCAGGAGGCATCACTAGATTTAATTCAGTTAAAACAAAAGATAGTAAACTTTTTCTAAAACAGGAGACCGTGAGACTGGAGGTGCTCTAGTTCTGGTTTCCTTGTAATGGGGAGGGAGTTAAATTAGGTCAGGGTAGGGAAAGTGTGCCCTGTGGCACTTCGTAGCCTCCTAAGACCATTTTTCTAGACCTCAGATCCCCAAACCACTCCAAAATATTTTTGAAAAAAAATGAAAAATGAGATGACCCTAAATGCTCTGCCTTGCTTCTCAGGGGGCATGGAGGGCAATTTGCCACATTTCCCTTCTGATCATTTTAGGTTCAGGAAACCCATTTTTCAACAGGAAGTGACAAGCAAATTCCAGATCACATCCTGTTGAAAAAAGACTTCTCTTGGGCTTCAAACAGCTCAGAAAAAGCCAGAAATGTGGCCAAATTGGCCCCTATGCCCCTAGGATTTCTGGAGAGGGGAAACAATTTTTTCATGGGTGGAGGGAGCCAGTGTGGTGCAGTGGTTTGAGCATTGGATTACAGCTTTGAAGAGCCAAGGTTCAAATCCCCCTTGGCCCTCAAAGCCCTTCGGATGATCTTGGCCAAGTCACATTCTCTCAGCCTCAGAAGAAGACAAAGGCAAACCATCTCTAAACAAATCTTGCCAAGAAACCTTTGTGATATGTTTACTTTAGAGTTGCTGACAACTTGAAGGCACACAACAAGGGGCAGTAGAGGCAGTCCCCCAAAGTCCTGGGGGTGGACAATGACTCCCTCAGTCTCCAGTAGTTGTTTATCACTACAACTCAGCCTTCAGCTCTTCAGAATTTTCTAAATGGTAGAGCTACTCAGTTCTGGAAAATGCCTTGTTATTGAAGGCAAATAACCAACCATTGTAAATAAACAAGATAGCTGTACTGAAAATGTTTCCTGATCCAACTGAATCACTTTGACTGTAAGACACAAATCCAATCTGGACTTCATTTATTTAACTATAACAAGTCCGTGTATTTGCATATGGAAATCAAGTGATAGACTCACAGTCTTCAAATAGATTTATATACTCTTTTCAAAATAAGCAGATTGTTATTGCTCAGCTGAATTTCTGAGCACATTTCTTTGAACTTACTCTGCCACTTTTCCTATAATGAGACAGTTTCCAATTTCTGTGAATTTCCTTCATAAATATTTCATACTTCGTTTCAGCATCATAGGAAATTGGGTGCCAAATGTCTTTATTTACAGCTCAACCTTACTCTTTTTTTTTTCTCTTTCTTTTCTCTCAGAAGGCATAGAGAGTGCGATGTTGTGGATAGAATGTTGGATTGGGACTTGGGTGATCTTGCTACAAATTATACACAGATCCATGAAACATATTCAGGGGTAGCTGTGTTGGCCATGCAGCAAAATATAATAAAATCGAAAATCCACAGAACAGTGGTTACCTTTACTGGGCCAAACAGAAAGCACAAAATACATCATGCAACAATTCAAAGCTTCACTGGCTTGTTCATCAGGCAAACATGTAAAAAATCATACAGGAGAAGAAGTGATCCATGAAGCTCACAGGGTAGAATGACCTTGAACAGCTCCTATTTTGTTTTCTTTCAGTGGCAGGTGGCAAGCAAGTTAAAATCAATTTTTAACTAAGTGCTTTTATCGAGCTGTACTGTTTTTAATCTTTGTTTTTAAAGTAAAGGCCTTTCCACACTACACTGTTATAGTGCTATTATTCTACTTTCAACATCCTGTGGAATTCTGGGGTTTGTAGTTTACTGAGGCCAAAGAGCTCTCTGGCTGAGAATTCTAAGGCCCTTTCCAGATCCAGGCAGATCCAGGCAGCATCCTGCAAGGATCCCTGTAGAGCCTGTGCTGAGAGGGGAGCGCAACAGGATCGCTCCCCTCTGCACCAGCTGCCTGCAGGAATGGAGAGGGGGTAATGGCCATGCAGCGCAACTTCTGCAGCACAACTGAGCACTGTCCCAGGCTGCTCCAGGGCAGGAAGTGTGGCCATTGCATTTGCTGACCCTCTGCAGCTCAGGTAGGGCAGCAGGAGGGCAGCATGATTGCTGGTCATTGACAGGAAGAACCCATCAACAATTTGCTGCACAATCGCACGGCCTGGGGATGGGAGAATGACAGGACACGGACAACGTCATGCAGAACCATCATCTGGGTCCTGTAGTTTTCCCATCCCCAATGTGGGCTGACAACGTCGTGTGGAAAGGGCCTAAATGTCTCTCCCTAAACTGCAAACTCCAGGATTCCATAGGAGGTTAAATTTGAAATAGTAGCACTATAACAGCTTAGTGCGGAAAGGACTTCAGATCTTAAATGGTTTTTATGCTGTTGCTATTTAATAGTGTTTTAACCTTAATTTTTATGTTTTCAACTATATTTATTTTTGTTGCATTTTAGGCAATTTGGTAAGCCATGATGAGACCCAGTTTGGGAGAAAAGTGGGATACATGTAAAGGGAGGGATGGACCTTGGGTCAGTCCCTCTTTCTAGGTCTGACTGCTTTATAAGGTTGTGAGGATCAGGTGAGGAGGACACGAACTGTGTATGTTGTCTTGAGCTCACTGAAGGTAAGAAGAGATATAATGTAACTAACAAGCAGAGACATATAATTGTTCCTCTCCCTTTCTCTCTCTCTGTTTACGAGACAGTAACAGCAGTTCTGGTTATTTATTTGCTGCATTTCTCTGTGTATCATGTTCTCCAAAATAGTAACAATAATAATGACGAGGAGGAAGAGCTGGAGGAGGTACCTATGATCTAGTTACTATGTTAGCTTAATTTTCTAAAAAATTATCATGGCTTCTCATCCTTCTGTGGATCACATCTTTTCTCACTTAGAGATAAGAATGAACTGGACCAGTGAGGAGAATGAAGGAGAGACATCTTTTAGCTGTTAATCCTTCTGGTTTGTCTTTCAACCAGCAGATTCCTGGCTGTCTAATGGAACCCCACCAGGTCAAAAAGTGCTGCTGTTTAATCCTACGATGTGGACTGGGAAGAGCTGGTTGATCCTGATTTGATTCTGGATGAGCAAGCTGATCTTGAATGTGTGACTGAAACCTGGTTGACTGAGGAGAGATGTGTCAATGTGACCCAGCTGTGCATACCAGTTGTTGTTTTTTGGAGGGGGCAGGTGCAGCAATAAGCAAGATATGATAGGGAGTGAGGGACAGTTGCAGTGACCTGTTATGAGTTTATCCACCTTGCATTCCCCAAAGTTTGATTGTATGTACCAGGTAATAGGGGAATGAGACAAGCTTGTTGGTGTACTGTCCACCCCATTGTCTCCTTTTCTGAGCTGGTGCAGCCAGTCTCAGAGGTGGTGTTTATTTCTCCCAAACTTGATGGAATATGAAGATGACCTAGGCAATTGATGCAATAACTCTCAAGCATCCTTTATTTGTGGGCAGAGCATAGGCTCCTCGGTGTTGTGAGGAGCTCAAGACAATAAAATGCTTAGGTAGGTACTAGAGCAATGATGGAGAAAGGCTTGTAATGAATTTGATATTGCATTGATTAGAGACCTACTCTTCAGAGGCAAGAGAAGCAAACAAACAGTTCTTTACTGCCTCAGCATAATCTCATCCAGCATAGTCATTTCAGGCAGTTGATAGAAGTATATCCAAGACCTCAGATTGCTGAGGAAGAGGGCTTAGAAATATGTTGTGACAAATTTGCTAAATATTTTGCAGAGAAAATTGCTCAGCTTCATTCTGATTTGCTCCTCAACATATCTTGGCCAGGATATTTTAAAATCTGTCTCTCCCCATATTTGCCTACCCAAAATATGAGATTCTCAGTGAAGGATCTGTTATACAGCCTGCTACCCCATGGGGTTAGGTTTGTGGGTATATGTGACAAGGCTTTCTTATGTCCTCCAATTGTCCAGATTTGTCAGGGACAGCTCTGATTAATCGGTGGTGACCCATTTTTCCACCAGATTTTAAAGTGTCCCAGTTTCTTTTCCTCCTCTTCCCACTTTTCCCTTTGTCTTCTGCTTACATCAACAGCTGCAAATTGAGGTCAAAGTATAGAAGTATTTTGCACTCAAGTCAGCAATGGGGAGAGGAGGGATTGGAGTTTTGCTCAGGGCAAAAATCAACTGCTGCAGCTTCTCTTAGCTTGTGTGTTCCTCCTCATTAATAACTTCTGACATCCTGACTATACTGCAATGCTATTTGGAAACACGTCTCAATTTTCATCTGTGAAGTGTTGGAGGATATGCTTTATGTGCAGCAGCACGCTTGATATGAAATTCCGTATCAAGACAAGTCTGGTTGGCTTTATCCCTTTCAGGTTTCTGGTGGGTGGCTAGAACTGTGTGGTCTTTGATTCTTGCCTTTGATCCTTGAAACTGCTCTCATTGTTTTGACTCTCTAGTATTAAATTATTTTGAAGTGTTTTTAATCTGCTTTTAAGCCTGTTTCTATTTTTTTTATTCATATCTTTAATGCTTCAATTGTTTTTATATATTGAATATTACCTTAGGGGCCCTAGCGATCTGAGAGGCAATACATAAATAGTATAAATGATCAAAACAGAAAAGACCTCTAGGGACTTACCCTGTGGGGAGGTTGCAGCTCAGGCCAGTGAGGTGACAAACACGGCCCTGCCAGCCACATGCAAGCAGGGGCATCTGCTTCTGCCTTCCCAGAGGCCCCTGAGAGGTATGGGAGGGCCCTCCTTGGTAGGGTGGCCAATGGGCTTTCTGAGTGGCAGCAGCTCATTGGCTGACCGAAGTGACCAGCTCATTGGCTGACCAACAGGGCTTTTCTTCCAGCTGCTGGGGAGCTCTTTGTTCCAGGTGCAGTCAAGAGGAGCAGTAGTGTGGAAGTGTCATCCTACCCACCTCCTCCTGAGGACACCGTTTCAGTACTTTGTTCAAGTTGCAACTCTATTGTCACAACTTAAAGCAGCAGCAGCAGCATGGGTCCTGGATATGAGATAGTGGTTCCTAGGCTGGGACAGGGAGTTCTGGAATGTTGGGAGTACAAGAGGAACTAGATGTACAATGAGATTGGGCACACATCCTCTGTACATCTTGGTGGAGGCAGGTGGTCCTTGGGCCTACCACCAGGTGGATCTCCACCTGGGCTGGTTTCAGGTTGATCAGCCAACAGGTGGGTTGGCCAATGCTTGGATGCAGACCCTTGCACATGTCAGCCCTGTCTCATCTATAGTCAATAAAGTTGTGATCTTGGTTTCTCAGCAAGTGGTGTCTCTGTGGTTATTGGGAACAGCTAGCTTGGCCCTGAGTGGACAACAAAACATTTTCATACTGTGACTGCTGAAATATTGTCTCTTTCTTTATGCACTGTATGCTACAATCATAGTTATTGTCATGTCTTGCCTTGGAGACCCTGGCAGTGAAGAGGAAGATTTTGAATCTCAGGCAGAAGTTTCCCCAGAAGTTTGCTCAGTGGAAAATAACAACCAACAGCAGGGGCCTGAGCAGGAGGAACAAGTATCAGAAGATGAGGCAACATAGACTCTTGCCTTGTGAGAGAGATGATGCCAGACAGAAGGTCTCAGGTGTTCAGCTTGTTTAAATAACAAATGGGTTTTAATGAGGGAACACCTGTAGCAACAAAGATACACAGTTGTGAATCAGAAACTTTAAAAATCCTATCAGGGTGAGCAATGTATTGTTAAAGAAGTAGAAATAATTGCTCCCCACCCCAAAAAAATCAGAAAGTTTGTACATTTCTATCCTCCTACTTCCATCTATCCAGGAGAGGAAGGGGGAGAAGGCCATCAACATTTGCCTCAACCCAAGAGCACACTTGCTTTGGAACAGGGCAGAGGATGGAGACAAGCAGGGATGGCTGTTCTTTGGAGTCCAATACAGCATCTCCTTTCTTGCTTGGTCTGGGATTTCTTATGGCCTGATGCCATAAACATCATATATTATTTGCCCAGTGATCTTCCCCATGCACTATTCTACGTACAAACTATACTTCCCCCAGTCCAGGTCAATAACAACAGTGTACAGGAAGAAAAGTGTACGCAAAAGGTCATTTCTACATATCATCTTACTAGAGGAAATTGCTTTCTCCTCCCCACCCAACCCACAACCAACAATGTGACAGAGCTGTGTGAGCACCATATTAAGGGCAATTTGGCAGAAACAACCTCTAAACTGAGAAGGGACAGCAGCAGCTTGGACATTTAAGCCACATGAGAGGTCTCTGAAGACTTCACATGACTCATGGGCCAGTGATTGCCCTTATGTGTCTCACAGGTTAACCTCTAAGTACTTTAGACTCTGGGTCCCAGAAACTCCAGCCAGCATGGTCAAAGGAAGGAAGAATAGGAGCTGTACCCAAAATGTTCGAAGGTCTCCTAGTTATGAATGAATAACCACTGCACTTACATAGCTATGCAGTGGCTCCTGGCCTGACCTTGGCCGAATGCCCACCTACCAGGCAGCAGTCACTTCAAGCAGCTTATGTTCCCAAAACTTCCCATGAGCAATCTCCATTGCCACAGGTAAAAGCAGGGTTCCTGTCACAATTACCCCTTGCACCTGCAATCACTTGTGTTGAGGGGGAGAGGGCTGTGTGTGGAATGTAATTCTTCTACTTTCTGATCAACAGGGGACTAACCACCCCATCATCACAGTGGTTTCTGGACACTAAGTGGGGACTGGAGGATTAAACTAGTGAATATATACAAATTGTGAATGCAAAACAATAACAGTGCTTACCCCTAGGTTATGAATTTGTAACTGCCCAACTGAATTCTGGCCACTGATTTATTCTTACTAGTTCTTTGGTGCCTAGAAGCTATCACTTCTTTCCATTGTAACCTTTGTTTCTTCCCTGTTGAACCCCTTTTTTCCATAAAGTCTTTTCAAAAAGGAAAATCCTTTCAGTGAAAGATGTACATGCAGTGTTGCTGAAGTCAGGAGAAAATGATCATCTAAATGAATGCTCGCCCACAGCTTACTTGGCAGACCTAATTACTGTCACTTGCAAAGTAATGAAGCATGAAAAGGCTATGAATGTTGTTCCATCTTTACAACTCTCTCTCCATGCATTCATAAACAAGGCCAGTTCCTTGTATAAGCTTGTTTTTAAGCTTGTCATTTGCTTGATTCAGTCAAGCAGGTTCTGGAAGAGCTCACACAAGATTGAATATTTAGATCATTGATCATTTCCTATACAGCTTAATGCTTATGTTTACAGAAATTACAGAAATCACTGTGCTTGTTCTCTCCTCTGTCAGCTACTTCAGAGGTTAAAGTGGCAAAAGATATAGATATCACATTTTGCTTTCCAGAGATGATTTACTAATTCCACCAACAGAACAACGGTCCTGAACAACAGGCCTTGAAAGGCACTGGTATCTAGGCACTCTTATGTTCCTTCTTCAGTAACTGCTTCTCCAAGCATCCATTTTTGAAATTCCATCAATGATGACTACATTATACCAGTGATGTAGACTTGAGTCGACTGACTCAGACTCAAGTCAGATTTAAGTCACTTCAATGACTCGACTTGGACTCGACTCATAGGATCACAGAATCATAGAACAGTTGGAAGAGATCACAGGGGCCATCCAGTCCAACCCCCTGCTATGCAAGAATACCCATCAAAGCATTCCCAGCAGATGGCCATCCGGCCTCTGCTTAAAAACCTTTGAAAGAAGAGACTCCACCACACTCTAAGGCAGTATATTCCACTGCGAAACAGCTCTGACCATCAGGAAGTTCTTCCTGAGGTTCAGGTGGAATCTCCTTTCCTGCAGCTTGAATCCATTGCTCCTTGTCCTAGTCTCTGGAGCAGCGGAAAACAAGCCCATTCACTCCTTGACATGACATCCCTTCAAATATTTAAACATGGCTATCATGTTCCTCTTATCCTTCTCTTCTGCAGACTGAACATCCCCAGCTTCCTAAACTGCTCCTTATAGGGCATGGTGTTACTGCAGTTTTCTGGCCCGGATTTATGGGATACCAGATATCATTTGATATCAATAATTTGGCCTTCTTTACCTATTCCTCTCCACGTGCTTGCGAGGCCCCCGGACAAACACGCATACAGGCATGGCCACAAATCGCTGAATATTCCAAACTAATACAGCCAGGCCAGAAATAGCCAGACTGCTGCTTTAGGAGACCTCAAGGCAAGTACCACATTATGTATGCACAGTACTTACAAAGAACTCCCTGCCCTGAGCAGGTAGCTTGACGAGCTGAATACTCAGTTGTCAGGCACTCTGCGTTTGCATACTGGCTACTCTATTGACAATGCTGTCTTAACCCAATCATGGAAATCACTGACCTTTCGGAGGCTTTGTCTCCAGCCTGAAACTCATCGTTATCTCCGAGAACGGACTAGCTTGCGGCCACATTTTCCCCATAAGACCCCCGACTTTGAGCGCTTCCTCAGATTGCTCTTGGCTTCCATCCCACCTTGCTGTCGCTTCATTCTATGAGCCTTCCCCTCAGCTCCCCTTCCTGAGAACTCTACTTCAATGGACCTTTTTCTTCAGACTTTCCGGGCTTCAGGACAGGTGTAGTATTTCCCATACCAAACCTCCTGTTAAAATCCCTCTGTCCAAGTCCTACCTTTATTTCTATAGTGCTCTGTGTGAGTATGTTGCATATACATGTTTGACTGTATATCAATAAAACAACAATTATTATTTACTTCTGTTTACTCCTTGACTCAGCCTGACCCTGTAGACATTGGGTAAAAGATCTTGCTACGTTGCCTTGCCTCTCGTAGTGCTAGCTTGTGCTCTTTACTAATTCTCAACTTTGTAATATTTGGAGCGCATTTAGGTGTCCCTCACGGGACCCCCAGAAATCAGGGTAACAGAGTGGTGGAGTAACGTGGGCAACCCCTGTACCCCTAATTTGAGTAGGAGTCGCGAACCTTCTCAAATCAGGCTGATGCAGACTTAGAGAATGACCATGGTCAAGTCTTGAGGTGTTAGGAACACGTGTGCGTGAAATCTGTGTGCTTGAGCTCCAGGAGCTACTGTATCTTGGCTGGAAATCTGTACACCTTTCTTGCTTGGTTTGTGTGTGTCAGCTGCCCCGGCTTGGTCAGTAGCTCTCGGGCAGTGAATGAAGACCGATAGCAAGGGGTATGCACAAACTGTCTTGGGAATCACATCCCTAACTTGGGACCTATCGTGGGCTGGGATCCGAAGTGCGAGGGCATTAGGAACAGTCCACATACATCCAACATTCTAGCAGCAAGGCAGAAAAGCACTTAGGGAAAAAATCCCCCCCAGGGTAACATGGGTGCGTCCCATTCTTAGTGTAAAACGTGGGTGCGTCTCGTTTAGTAAGTTAAAGCACGGGTGCATCCCAGCTGAATTTGAAATCGGGTGCATCCCAACTGCTAGCGAAGTAGGTGTGGGTGGTGAGTCCCGACCTAGAATAGGGTTTCAGAAGGTTTGACCCGAGGTGGAGGAAGACACCCCTCACCCAAAAAACTGTTAGGGATGGTTCAGTTTTGGTTCCTCACCCTTTTCCCCCACTGCTTGGCCAGGTGGCGCTGTAAGTTCCACTGGGTTCGTTTTCCCCCTTCATCAACAGGCAGAGTACTCGTGAAGGTTTTCCCCAGAATCTAGGTGACCCTCCCTGTCCCTGAACCATTTCCTCGTCCTTTGTCCCTAAGCTGTCGAGGTGGAAGGCCGGGCTTAGACAGACAAAAGTGACTTTTTCTTGGACAGGCTGGAGTTAGGTTCCCACACCTCTTCCCCACTAAGTTCCATAGAGTTCATTTCCCTAGAATCCCCCAGGGGTCTCGGTGATCCTGCCTGTCCCTCCAGATCCTGATCCTACTTGTGAGTTTAGAATGGCTGAGAGCAGCAAGGTAGAAGTTAAGGACCTCATGTTAGAGAGGGAGGTCAAGGGAAAGTTAGAAAAATGGGTGTTGAGCAAGAGGAAATGCCCCTGGAAGGAGACAAGCTTCTAGAAGGCAGATCCCTTTGCCACTTTAAGGGAGGCGTACACTCAGGCGCGCCAGTCAAAGAACCTATTCTAAGGATGCTTTGGCCACATGGGGACTTTGGCTGACAGCCAGAGATGCCTCAAGAACCCTGGTAGAAACCAGAGCTAAGTTAGGAGAGTCAGAAAAGAAATTTGCCTGGCTTCATGCCGAGATGGAGGCTCTGTGCACGGACAAGGTAACGTTTGTGTCTGTCGTGCAGACCTCCACACAGAAATTGAGTGCTGTCACTCTGCAGGCTCAGATTTGGGAGGAGAGAGCTCACACTTTAGAAGCTGAGCTAGCTCATGCCAGGTCTGCGGCCAAATTCATGGTAGGGCAGGTCAAGGAACAGCAGGAGGCTGTTAGTCACGTGGCTTGCCATAAGCAGATAGAGGTGTTGGAGAGCCAACTTAACACCAGAAGGGCATTGATCTCTGCGGTCTGCCCTGAGCTTCTCCCCTCATTTTCCCTTGAGGAGCCACTGCCAGAGGACTCTCTGGCCACCCTTCCCCACAACCCGGACTGGAGTGACCACAGGGTCCCAGTCCAGCCTGTTGAGACCTGTTCCATGACAAAAAGGATGGCCCCCTCCGGAGAGGGAGGCGTAGAAAGGGCAGAAGTGCGGGAGACCTAAGAGATAGAGACCCGGGTCCCCTGGAGAGCTACAGAGGCCAAGGTGATCGCATATCAGTTTGGACCTCTCAAAAAACAGACCGGGATCATGTGGCTCAATGTAGTGATCCACTCCCATCCCACAGCCAATGGCCAGGACTTAACCCAGCTGGTCCGGTTGTGCATGTCCCCTTCTGAGCTCCCCACACTAGAATCAGCCATGGCGGCTCGAGGCTTAGTGAGACTTGAGGCCCACGACTGGATGAGGGATGTAATTAGGATTTTGTGGCCCGGGCAGAGCGCTAGCATTCTGTATGTCATGGAGCAACAGGGTCCTCGAGAGAACCCTGAAGCTTATGTGGCATGGAAGCAGCTTCTGGCCGTGTTAGCAGAGAAGGTCCCTGTGGCCCCAGGAGGGTACAATTTCAATCATGTTGAGTTTAAGACTCTCCTTTATGGAGGTCTTAACCATGAGACAAAAATGGCCCTGGGCTTAGTGGACCCCACAACCACAGGCTGGGAGGAATTCAGAAACAACTTCCGGCAGGTCGCTGACCTGCTCTGTGAGGCTGGAGCCCTGAAATCCCCTCCAAAAGCAAACAGGAAAGAAGCTGGGAATTGGGAGCCCATACAGGAGGTAACTTACTCCAATTATGGCCCCCACTCCCTGCATAGAAAATCGGCCCAGACTTCAGTCCCCAGAGGGAACTGGAACTCATGTCCTGCTCCCAGACAGGACAACAGATCGAGACAGGAGCATTGGCAGGCTAGGGACTCCCGTAGTCAGCCCAACAGGGCAGGGAATTCTGCTCCCCCGCCTTCAGCTCCAAACCAGGCCACAGACAATGGTGCTCCTAGGGAGACGTCCAGTGGCTATGATCCAACTGCCCAGACCTCCTCGGCTGATCGAGTACAGATCTGGGGAACTTTGAGGAGGCTTGGACTGGACATGAGACACTTCGATGGGAGACCCACGAGTGAGCTCCTTGATGCCCTAGATAAGCAGTTACAGCTGGGAAGTAGCCAGCCGGTGAATGCAGTGACCAACGATCCCCCTCCAGCTGGATACTATCCCACCTTGGAGCTGCAAGAATAGGGGTGCCCTTTGTCCCGGGATCTCCCCCAGAGGGTTGTGGCTCGACTGAAGCCCAACAGATGGGGTAGATCTAGGGTGAAGGCAGGCACTGGGACCGATAGGGAAAAGACCCCTACCACCCCTCTTGCAGACTCTGGTGCAGTACTAAAAGTACTGCACCCTAACTTGATAGGATAGGGTGAGCCCACCCCAGACACTATCCGTTTGACTGGGTATGGCGAGGGAGGAACCCAATCTAAGTCCTCTGGAAGGCACAAGCACTTAGTGCGCACTAAAACCAGGCAGACTGCCCCTCCTCCTGACATAGCCCCGAGTATGAATCCAACCACCTCTGAGACAATCGTGCTTTCTGAGCACCGAGAAGGATCGCACCAGGCTAAGGTTCAGGAGGAAGCCCCCACCAGATCTGACAAGGCACAGAACATTGCCAGCATATATGAGAGCCAGGAAGAGGAGAGCACACAGCCCGGGGAAGCCAGCCTCAACTTCCAAAGCTCGCCATTGTCCCTGCTCTGAGCCCCCGGTTAGAAACCTGCAGTTTCTCCTGAGATTTTCTTGATACCTTGGCAGCGAGAGTCCACCCTCTCCTTGCTCTCTTTCAAAGGAATTAGAGCACACATGCACTCACACACTTACACTAGAATTGTTCAGGTTTGAGTCTCCTCCCACACTTTATATGGGTAGTTACTAATAATGTACTAATGTACTAATAATGTAATATTTATAGGCCCTTTCCGCACCTTACCTTTTTCCAGCACTGGGGTGCGAGGATTGCGTGAGCAGCATCCGGTGAGAGGCTCTCGCATCCCTGCTGCTTCAGCTCTGCACAAGCTGCCTGCTCATGCGAGAGCCCCGCTGCGCTGGGGCTGCGCTGGGGCAGGAAGCACAACCAGCACAGCTCCGGAGGCTCCGCATGCCAGGTAAGCACGTGCGGAGCCCGGGAGCAATGCTCAATCACGCACCATTTTTGGCTTCCAGCCAAAAATAAAAAGGTGCGTGATTGGTTTCTGCCAGCCCCTGGAGCATTGCGCGATTGTTAATGCGTCGTGCAGATCGCTCCTCACAGTCACACGCAATGCTCCAGGCACCCTTTTGCATGGAAAATGCCATGCAAAAAGGGTCATTGTAATACCCATCCAGTGCTCCATTTTCACTCTCCTATAGCTGGCTACTCAGTAAATGTTGCTATTTGATTTGCATCCTGTTGTTCTGGACCAGGGTAACTCAAGGACTCAGAATGCTCTGAGCCCCACCCGTACGACACAATTATAGTGATCTTTTCCACTGCAACTGCCATGGTTCCACTCTGTGAAATCCTGGAATTTGAAATTTAGAATTGTGTTGCGTGAATGGTCCACAGTTCTGCATCTGAGCCACTTCTTCAAATCCTCTACATCCATAAATTATGGCTTTTGGAAGAGAGCTCCCTGCTCTGTTGGCACCTAATCTGAGAAATGCTTTGCTTCTTAAAAGTGCAGGGCCCTGATACTTGACTTGTTCTTCTAATATATTACTGCCCTTTTAATTCAAAGACATAGCTGTGTTAATCTGGACCTGTATACAAAGGGTTCTTATAGCACCTTTGACACTAACTGAGAGAAATAAAGCATAACTTTTCATAGTCTATTGGAGATTTTACAAGTTTATGCTATCAGCTTCTTTCAGTTAGTCTCAAAACAGGGGAAAGTTCCCTTTGCATACTTCCCTTTTAATTGTAGTACACAAAAAAACTGACTCTTTGATGCTGGCTTTTTGGTTAATGTTAATAGGTTGTTGAAAGAATGTTTTTTTTCTTTGTTTGAGACGGCACACAAGATGCCCATTTTTAAAATATTATGTAGAATTTTCCTTTCTTTTTGTCATCCTTAATTCTTTTCGTCAGAGAAGCTGTAAATTTAAGAAAGAAGGAGTACAACCAGGCCATTGTGAGACAGGCAATAGAATCTTAAACACCTTTACCAGTGGGTGTAAATCCCACTGAATGAGTGGGACTTATTGGTGTGGAAACATGCAGTCTTCATGGAAACACTGTAAAAATGTTTGAACCTCATGCAGTGGGATGATAAAAAGTAATGGGTCCACTGTAAATTCTCTCTCTCACACACACACACACACACACACACACACACACAAATCAACGTAGGAATTCTAAGACACTAGTTGGCATTCTGTTAATGGCCTAGATGTATAAAAGGGTAGCTTTTTAGATGGGGCCAAGAAGGCTGTTCTCTAGTCCTTGGTACCTTGTCTTAAATCCACCCTTCCCGACACACACACAGTTGTCAAATCTTGGGAAAGACTACCACTGTAACTGCTGAACAGTGAGAAGGGGAGAGGCAATTCACATAACGAAAATGTAGCTGGTCTGGGCTCTGAAGGAAAGGGAAAGGAAGGTGCACTCCATCTGGATGCCAAGAAGACACCTCTGAATTTGCAACCCTGCAATAAGAAAAAGAGCAGTGTTGGAAGGAGAAGGAGAAGCAGCAGCAGCTTGAAGAGGCATAAATAGGAAATGCTGAGCAATTAGCCACCTTGTATGTCAAGGTCAAGTGGCTATAAGTCTCCCAGCAGTTGAGGGAAGTTCTTATTGCAAGCAACTGTTCAACAAACTGTCAAAAACTCTCATTTGCTGTTGGATTCTTGACCCCTTGGAACAGCTATATCTCTTGTTCTTCTTTTCTTTTTCTTTTTCTTTTTTTTTCTTTTTCTTTTTCTTTTTTTTTTTGGCTTTGTACATCATGAGCACTTGCTTTCCAGGGATTGACTTTGGAGCATTTGAGACCCTGCTACTATGCCTGCCCTCATTCTAGGATAAACCTTTAGGTTGCACATGTATGATCTACACTGGCCCGATTCTTCTGTGACTGCTAAACCTACTAAAGTCTGACTTCCCTGTTATTTGCTGCTTTCAGACACAGCCCAGCTGCCAGCTTGCTCCAGATATAGAACAGCACAGGCAGAGTGTTACACTGCACAGGCAAAATATTATGCTCCAACTTGCTTGGTGCAAGATCTTCACCACTGTCATCCGCACAGTTGTCAATAATGTCCCCATATTTTATCCACTTACCACATCTAAACTTTTCCCTATAAACCCCCCTGCCAAAAAGTCTGAGGTAAAGAATATCTAAATTATCAGCACCATCATCACCACTAGGAAATGTTTTCATCCCAGCCTGCATAACATTGTTGTTGTATGCCTTCACTTTGTTTCTGACTTATGGGCACCATGGGGTTTTCTTGGCAAGATTTTTTCAGAGTGGGTTTGCCTTTGCCTTCCTCTGAGGTTGAGAGAGTGTGATTTGCCCTGGGTTTCCACAGCCAAGAAGGGATTCAAACCCTGGTCTCCAGAGTTGTTGTCCAAGGATCAAACTGCACAACACTGTCTCTCTCTCTCTGTATAACATACTGAAACAACAGATGTCCTATGCTCTTCCTTGGTGAACTTTGTTGTAACAAACCCAGGTGTGCTCTGGTGTTCAATAAGTCAGCCCCATTTGGGGGGGAAATTGGAATTCACTTTGATCAGGAAGTATGCTGAAGTATGAGATGTGTACATTTAATCTTTTTTTTTAAATCATATTTTAGATTTCTTTTATATTATTCACCTTGTGTTTTCTGGCTCTTAGAAGGATATATTTTTAATGTTGTATTTAATTTAAATTTATTTTATATCATTCCACCTCATTTCATTTTCCTTTTTTTGTCTCTCAGTATTTGTATAAAACACAAAATTTTCCTTTCAACATGCAGAATTTTTATACTCAACAAGATATTGGAACTCACATTAGAGTCACAAAACCACCCACAGCTCATATTTTGAAAGTTTGCTTTATCTTATCACATGAGATTTAAGAAAGAAACAAAGAAAATTGGTGGATCATAATTTGTACAGAACTCCCTTAAAAGAAGATCTTTGAAAATACAGTCCAACCAGAGACTGTTCACACTACGCAATTACACCATTATGATTCTATTCCAACTGCCATGGCTTCTTCCTTTAGAATCCTGGGTTTTGTAGTTTGGGGAGGCATTGGAGCTCTCTCTCTGGCTGAGAATTCTACATACCCCATCTGAAACTGCAAATCCCAGAATTCCATAAGATGTTGCCATGGCAACTAAAGTGGAATTACAGTGCTATAATTCTGTAGTGTGAATGATTGCTGGTCATCCATTCCTTACTCTAGCTATGGTGATAAGGTTAACTCAAGAAACAAATCCCATCCTGTGTGGGCATTTCGGCTCCTCTGACTTAAAGCTCTCCCCACCTCCAGGCTGAGATTCTACATCACTTCAGTGTAATGTAAATATCTTCCACATAAGTTACATGAGTACTCAGGGGCTCAACTGAGTTACATGAGTGCTGAATACCAGTGTAGTGGAATAATGATCAATGTCCATAGCTGACAACCCATTGTGCTATTGTAATGCACAATGTGGAAAAGCAATGGAGAGAAGCACTGTGCATCACCACACTCTTCTTTCACATGCACAGTTTCATTTATGCCACTATCAGCTGAACATTACCACTGTGCATTGTTCTCTCCCACTCTCCCCCCCAAAAAAAAATCACCCTGTATGCATAGCACAGCTATGTTGCTAACAGGATCTCAGTCCCAGTATCCTACAGTCTCTGGTATCCTGAGACAACAGATAAATCCATATGCAAAGATAACATTTTTATTAAAACAATGAGTAATGAGAGAACCTTTTGACAAAGCAGTGAATTGATGTAACATGTCAAGCAGCTTGTTTTTGTTCTACCTCAAGAAATCACACATTTTAATGATTCATCTATCCAAAAGAAGACAGAACATTTCCAAATACTGATAGCAAGTTTCTCTGGTTTGACACATTACATTGCTTTCCTAATGCATTTATCTTACTGAGTTCAAAAGAAACTTATTTCAAAAGGCTAGTTCATTATCATAGGAATATTTTCGCCTCTGTAATTTTCAGTCACATTTTGTTCTCCCTTCTACTGATGTTAAAAATAATGCACGTGGACACTAGCCCAAGTTTCAATTTTCTTCCTTCACACTAATTGCTGTGGGAAGGCCGACCCCTAGATCTTTTCCAGGACAGTCTACATTACGGACTACTAATACAAAATGACCTTATGGCCTAGTCTATGAAGCAGCTGATCATCTGCCTTCTTACTTTTCCTCTCAGTGGTGGTATAGACAAGATTTATCAGGGTGATACTGTAACTTGAATCCTGCTGGTGATCTGTACTAGATTCCCATTATACCATCATAGGTACTTGTTCAGTTATTGTAGAAGGATCCCATTAGAACTATTTTGCTGTCATGTTTCATCCACGTTCACACTGGTGGAACAGGCACAATTACTATAATAAATAAAAGTAAGGCACTAGAAGCCAGAGCATGGAAAAGTTACCATTTTTAATGGCAGCTCCCAGAATCCCCAAGTCAATAGGGCCAGGGAGATACTGGCAGCTGGAGGTTTTTTAAACATTTTTAACCTGTGCTGGAAGCTATGGTAAACTATACATTCACAGTGGTTTGTTCAACATTCAGAAATGAGGGGGAAAGTGGCAGTAAAAAAACTGAATGCATTGTTTTCACTCCAGAAGCGAGGAGGGTTGATAAGAGTCAGGGGAAGCCAGTGCAAATTACCAGGGACCAGTAATCAGGAAGGGACCAGTGGAGTAGACTGCATTGCATTTTTTTGTCTTTCTTGGTAGTATCATTTGTCAATTGTTTTTAACATCCATTATAAACTTGATGATTTCAAAGAAAGTAATAACGTTATACAAAATGCTGCCAGGTATTGGCCAATGTAGATTGTAATCAACCAATGAACTACTAATTACATATTGAGAACAGAATTTAATTGTATTTCAATTTAATTCTGAACGCACAGTTCCGAGTAATGGCTTATGAACAAGCAATTCCAAGTAAAGATTTTTAGGCAATCCACCCTTACTGGGGCTTGAAAAAAAAATTCACTGGTTTTGAGCCCTCTCTTGGCTGCTCTAGACCCAATTTTTAAAAAATAGCAAAAACAAAAAATTCTGAAATGCCTCAAAGTGACCTCTGAAGTAATGTTATGAAATCTAAATAAAAAAATATTAAAAATAGATAAAAACATAAAAACCCACACAAACAATTCCAGGGCACATTGGCATATCAGTTTTAAAAAATCCAGAACTGCAAACTGGAAACAGATTTCTGATCGCTGCCCAGTTGCATTCTTGGCCAGTTTTTTGGTTGAAAATGAGCTAGTGCAGCACACCGAGAGGGTATAGGAGCAAAACATGTCCCCCATCACCACTGCAGTTGCTGTCCCCTTGGTCTAAAGAATAATATGAAAATACTCTGTACCAAGAAAAAAAAAATAAGCAGGAAAGGATATGGGTGAGAGATTTGGAGGAAATGACTTTAAGAGATCATGCTGAATTTGAAGAAGAATATAATGAGCAACGCAGGCGTTACTGTCAATCAGAGCTTGAGTAAGTTGCTTTTTGGCTACAGTTCCCAGAACGCTTCCACCAGTATGGCCATTTGGAGAATTCTTGGAACTGTTGTCCAAAAAGCATCTTTTCCATTCTGTGATTTCAGTTTTGAGGCTGGAGCCAAGTCTCAGATGTCCCATTTCAGACCAGCATTCTGATAGTTCTGGATGCAGGGACAGTGCTTTTGGATTTGTAGATTTTCTGAGAAAATCCTTGCCAGCCAAACAAGCTCTTCTTTGACCCAAGGCTACAGTATCTTGCAAATATATTCTTTGATTGAATCTGGAAATAATCCAGGGAGCATTTGGGACAGGGAAAGCTCAGAAGTAACCTTAGTGCTGTGGTATCAAACTCATGTTAGAACTTCCATCTATTAAACTTCTGTAAATGGAGAGGTTAAAATGAGGAAATGGATTTTAAGAAGCCGTTTGCTTGGGATATTATTGCAGGTGGTTCTTATGTGTCATCTGTACATAAGAACCTTTCTTAGATGGTAGGAACAGCTTATATTATTTGATAATGAAAGTATTTCTTTTTTCTTTTCTGGGTTGGTCCTACCACCTTTAGGCAGAATGAGCCAACATTTCAGGTAGCAGACTGTGAAGGCAGTAGTGACAAGCATCCAGGTATTCTCCTCTGCTTCCTTCCTCGGATCTTCCTTTAGTAGCAGTATACTGAAGGGCCTATTTTGATTATCCAAACTAGACCACTGTCTCAAATGTGGTGGAGGATAACATTCTACCAGCTGCCTGTCCAATCACCTTACAGATGTGGATTGGGGGATTATTTTGTCCTTTTCCTCAGGCAGCAAAACATCTTAGAACAGCCTTATTTCTTTCTTTCACACCATCTAACCAGACAAAAAGGGTGCAAAGCATAAAGATCCCAGTCAGCATGAGAGTAATGACTGGAGTAGACCAAAATGGTACCTTACTTCCAACCTCCAAGCTGGAATGTCTGCTTTGAGGCATTCCTTCATACATGTTCTTTTTACAGTTCCATGTTTTGGAGTTCCAGTCCATTCAGAAGCAAGCACTGAATGGCTTTGGGTGAGTAAAATCAACCCATTTGCTACTCTAGCACCACCTCAACAATAAATATTACCATGGTAGTTAATGAAAGATATAATATATGGTAATGATATGTGCCCTAATGTGTATATTACCATAAACTTGAAGGTGAAATGTAGATTGTTCTCCTGTAGTTTCTGAAACACCAGCAATTTCTTTATGCAGAATTAACTTCAGGGAATAATTTCCTGCCTCTACCACATTTGAAAAACTAATTAAATCATTGAGTGGTACCTGCAAAATGATGCATATTTATTTGTTAACTTTTCCCCTGCCATTCTGCCAAGAAGCTGTGAGTGGTATACCTGGCATTCTTCCCCTGTAGTGCTGTGAGGGTGGTTAAGATGAGAAAGGGGGAATGCTGGTCACATCCATCTGAAAATCTCAGTGGGTAACTTGAAGCCAGGTTTCCATTGCTTGAGGAGAGCAATACATATACCACATTTGCTCTAATGTACAAACTCACTAAAGAGAACAATTTTAAAAGATTTATCCCCCACCCACCCTCTGTCTCTACAAATCATGTTGATCCAAGCCAAGAGAAACAGTGGAAAGGATATGGAGAGGGTATCTTCTATTGGAGCCAATTTTATGTATAACATTCCCAGAAAGAAATTATCCTTGACTTATGAAAGGTGTGGAATACAATTATCCAAAGATTTAGTGGCTGTTTAGATCATTGTTTGTTTGTTTGTTTGTTTGTCTGAAATAAGTCTATTATGTCATCCTAAAAGGTAATTTCTATTTGCTGGCAGAGAAAAGAAATTTGAAAAAAATCCTATTAGTATTGTTTGGGTATCAAACTGATTTCATTCCAGCCTAAACAGAATGGCCCCACCCCCATTCTTGCCTTCTCAAGAGGGACCAAAGGAAATGTGTTTCTCAAAGTAGCATTAACTATCACTGGATAATTCTACATCCATATTCAGATGCTTTCAGGGCACCGGTCTCACGAACACTAATTTGAGTACTTCTTATTCTTGGTAAAATGTTCACAAATATTATAAGCCATGGAGCACATGGCAAAGCCTCACCATTTGTCCAACACATTTTACAAAATTTTCTCCAGCTGTTTTAGGCATTCTTACATTCCAATGAAGAGAGCCTTGATGAGCTGTATAGCATAAGCATAGGGCAGGGCAACTGTAATTTGCTTGACAGTTCTGAAACCAGAACCCAGGCTACTTAGCATTTCCGTGGTCAGTTGCGCAAGGTGACTTTTGTTTAAAATTCTGTAAGGATGTAGAAACAGTGTTTAAAAGAACCACTATATTGGACATAGAAAAATTAAATGGAAAAAAGCATTTCTTTCTAGAGATTATCAACTATATATGAAAACTAATTCTTGGTGACTTTTTTTGTCTCCTAAACCTCTCCTAATATCTATACTATGGGTGGATAGTTCTCAAATTTGGGAAAATGGCGTTCAATCTATTCTGGTAGGAACTCCCTGAATTTCCAATTATAGCAAAAATAAGTTTTTCTGTGCAGGAAATAATATTTGTGCATAGAAATACTATTTTCTCAGCTGAAAAATATTTCCTGTGCAGAATAACCATGCACGAATTTTGCACAGAATAAGTTCCAAAACGAAAAGTTTCTTGCCAGCCCAGGGTTTCTCAACACTTGAAAAACAAGGGGTTTTTTTTTTTGACAATTTTTGAATATTTTCAAATATTCTTTCCATACATACCTGTAACTACTAGCAAGTAATTATATTCCTTGTAACTTATTACTTTCTATCTCTAGTTTGTGTTTATGGATTCTGTGTGGAATGACAAAGTGGGCCCACAAAGCTGGATATTGCAAATGCAGCACATCTCTTTAGCACAGCTGCATACTACAACACTGTTTTAGAAGAGGCATGCTTGTCCCACTCAACATATTATGAGAGTACCTTTACTAGGGCTACAAAAAGTTGCAAAATACATTATGCAAGCCTTTGATGCTCATATGGTTCTTCACTAGGCACCAAAGTCATATTTAGGGGAAGAAATATGATGATAGAGAGCCACAGTGCTCCATCTTCCTTGAGATATTAAAGCTGAGTTTCAGACGGGAGTGGGAGGGGGTTGATGCAGTCAGAGGCCAAACCCCTTAGAATCATAGAATTTTACAGCTAGAAGGGGCTGCATGGTCTGCAAGGGCCACATAGTCTGACCTCCTTCCACAGAGGCATACACTATTAAAGTATTCCTAAAAGATAACATCCAACCTCTGTTTAAAAACCTCCAAAGATGGAGAGCACAATGCCTTCCAAATTAGTCTATTCTGCTATCAAACACATTCTTACAGCAAAGAAGGTCTTTCTAATGTTTAGGTGGAATCTCTTTATAATTGGAATCCATTGGTTCATGTTCTGGTCTCTGGAGCAGCAGAAAACAAGCTCGTCACATTTTACATGGCATCACTTCAGATATTTAAAGATGGTTATCATGTCACCTCCCAGTCTTTTTTTCCCCTAGGGTAAACATACGTTTCCAGACCTTTGTTCATTTTGGTCACCTTTCTCTGATCATGTTCTCTTTTTAAAATGGTGTGTGTGAGTTATCCTTGTTGGCCATGAAGCCTCTGAGACACAAAAGCTAAAGAAAGGCAGTATTTTTCCTCTATTGTTAGAAACCAAGGGAGTTCTTTAGAGATCTAGACTATATTTGTCCTGTGAAAAGCTGGATTTGCTCTCACACCCACTGATTTGTCTTTTTGACAGTCCATTGTGTCATTAGAACTCTTCTCTAGTATCACATTTCAAATGAATTGGTTATCTTCCTTTCAGCTTTCTTAATTGTACAGCTTTCACAACTATTGTAATGGTTGTCAAGTCATTTCACACTTATGGAGACCCTAAGGTGAACGTATTACAGAGTTTTCTGGGGCTGAGTGTGAGTGACTCACCCAAGGTCACCCACTGGGTTTCCTTGGCTGAGTGCAGAATCAAACCCTGATCTCTAGAGTTGTAGTCCAACATTCAAATAACTACACCACTCTGGCTCTCAGCTTCAACTCTGCTATATTTTAATATCTAGTCTCAATGGAGAAACCTATGAGCTTCAGTTTTTCATAATTCATTTCATATGTTTTGGTTGGCATCACTTTAGTATGTTTGGGAGATTTTATTACATTTTGCTGCATGGCCAACATGGCCAGCCCAGGATATGTATTTTGTCCCAGTTTAATTAACTTTCTAAAGTAAAATGGAAGCCAAATTTTGTGCTACAACCATGTATTTCAGAGAAACTATGTCTTAAAGAAAGTCCATTATGTAAATCTTGGTGCTGCTGGATCGTCCCCATTGCCTTCCCTCCTTTGTAAATTTTGTTTACTAAATCCATTTCATGCTTAAATCCTGTGAGGAAAATGAAAGTAATGTTTGCTTTCTAATGAACTATATGACTAATTTGTTTCCAGGTTACAGAGTGATTGAAACAATAAATGAATCCATTAAGAATAAATATGAAGTGAAAGGTTAAGGAATGGTTTTGTTTTTCTCCACCCCGCTTTCTCTTTTTCATAGCACTTCTTTGGGAATTTTTGACAGTGCCATAATAGCTGCCTTTTCTTCAAAACATTTAAATAAATAAATAAAAATATATGCCTCCTGCTTTCTTGAATGCCAACAACAGCAATCAACAGAAATCAGCCCTTCGTAAAGGAACACATTCTGTAGCAAAGTACAGAAATGCTGTTTCTTTCCCATTACCTTCTTTTTTAAAAAAAATCAGAACACAAGTAGAACAATGTTTGAAACATTCCAGACTGAGCCCTTGAATTCTGTGCATTTTGCCATAAGCCTTGAGAAATTTTGAATTACATGAGCAGTACCAGCAGAAAAACTATGCTGCTTAAAAGAAAGCCAAAATCTTTTTCTTCTGTTTATTCTACTAAAAAAAATGTAAATCTGATGTGGTTGGTAGTGTCTGTTCTATCTATTTATCCACTTTTTTTGTTTTGCTTTGGCAGCTCCACCTACTTCATTAACAGTATTGTGGTATAGCTAGAAGTCAAGGGTCAAAGCACTGGGAAATTCTGATTAGGATGATCAATGACACCACCTCGTTTCTCAAACAACACACACACACACACACACACACACGAGTTCCCAATTTCTTTAGCTACAACCCTCATAATACCTGAGGAAAAATGAACTTCCTGACAACAATATATTCTCCTGATCTGTCCCAGTTGTAACACAAAATGCTTTGAGGCAGTTTACTTTTGAATAAATAAGATCCCTTAGTTTTACAAAAGACTGGCTGTTAGTGATGGAGGAAAACTACTAATAAAACAAAGTTGTTGATAAAGCCCCATGTCTTACACACCTTTAGAAATGTCTCTCAGAAATGACCCAACCATTTGGCACTGAAGGTATAGTTCAGATCTATGATATTCATTGTCACTATGGTGGCCAAATAACAATTGTGGAGAAAAATAAAAATGAAATGCATCAGTGTCATGAAAACACAGTTTCCTATCATTTGCTTACAGATTCACAAACAGAATGAGAACAGAGGCCTAATTTTCACTTGCACCTGAAAGGACTTGTCTAGGTTTGGTCAAGGCGATAGTCATACCTTGGGAGCATTTCTTCCATGAAAACTAGCACAAAGTCTCTTCAATGGTTAATTGAAACCATCATGGTTGCTTTGTTTTATGAGTAGAAAAGTAGCTTTTACTCTTTGCTTATTATGTCATGTTTAGTAACACAGTTTAATACGTTTCTCTTACAGCTCCTCAAATACTCTATCCTCTTTTTCTGCAATTGCTCAGTGAGTATGACTAGGTATGGAGGTGTATTTTTTTCATTTTTGCCTATTGTATTATATTTCATAGATTATGTTCTGGTTGTAAACAGCTATCCATTTTCTATATCTCTTGTAAATAAATCAATTTCCATAACTTGTTTATGAGTCTATCCTTTTCTGAGAATCATTCAGTACTATGTCTAGTCCTGGCTAGCTGGTCACCTGCTAATGTGTAAAGCATTTTTCTAAGGCTCACTCTCTAGATCAGTGGTTCTCAACCTGTGAGTCCCCAGATGTTTGTGGACTTCAGCTCCCAGAAGCCCCAGCCATATGGTCAATGCTCAGGGCTTCTGGGAGCTGGGAAGTCCAAAACATCTGGGGACCCACAGGTTGAGAACCACTGCTCTAGATCCTGAAGTACCAGCTTGGACCTTTTGTTCTGAGAATCTTACAAGTGTTGTGTTTATTTGGTTCCTCAAACAGTCTGAGTGGATGTTTTGAAGAAGTAAAATTACCACCTTTTAGGTTTTGTACTCTTGTGGAGGGAGTCAGAAGATTGGTGGCTTGGGGCTGGTGTTCTAGGGATCTTCCCAACCCCTCTTCCATAACACTCACCAATAAAGAGGAGAATGGAGGACCCCAATTTGCATATAATTTGCATGTGCTAATGTGTATGTGCAGATGGAAATGTAAAAGTAATTACTGTAATTTAAACAGAAATACAATACACTTCATCATAGCAGGAAGAATTGCATCTAGGTGACCTGTTTGTCTGCTTAGTCAGCTGTGGGTGAGTGACTTCAAGGTCTCTGCTCTCGCTTCTTACAGTTTTTTGTCTTTAAGCTAGGTTTGGACTGCGTGCTACTTCAAATAGAGGGTGCTTACCAGTACTGTCCTCTGACAACCCCCTCAGATACTAGTCTGCCCTTTCTAAAGTAAGATGTATGACTCCTACAAGTGTCATTGAATGGAAGCAAGTAGTTTGGTATATAAAGTACTAGTCTGTAACATTTTGCACTTAGAGAGAAGACGCAGTAGTTCTCAACCTGTGGGTCCCCAGATGTTTTTGGACTTCAGCTCCCAGAAGCCCTGAGCATTGACCATAGTGGTTGGGGCTTCTGCGAGCTGAAGTCCACAAACATCTAGGGACCCACAGGTTGAGAACCACTGGATAGAATTATCTGCCTCAGGTACCAAAACATTTTGGCTGGCTTTGGGTAGTATAAAGTACCCTCCAACTATCCTTCCCTGGTAGGGGCAGCCCTGGTTGATCTTCTGCTCTCCCACCTTTTCAGCTGCTTTTAAAATCTTCTGGTTTTTCTCTCCTCTTCTTGCTTTTATTCTTTGTCTTCAACTTACTTCAATTGCTGCAAACTGAGTTCAAAGTAGAAAAGTAGTTTGGCTCAGGTAACTCAAAAGGAGGGAGGAGGAGAGAATCTGGTTCTTCCCAATTGTCTAATTTAGGTAGGGTTGGATTTTTTCTTTTTTCAGACTGTCCTAATTCAGTACATAAATTCAGGACTTTTTCTGCTTTAAATAGAGGGTTTTCTTTGTTCTTCCTCATTAATAACTTTTGCCTTTTGCTGCCTGGTGAACCCTTTTGACCATACTCTGACATTGCTCAGACACTGTGTCCCAGTTTTCATCTGTGAAAACTATCTGTACACTTTGACTTGAACACAGGGCCTAAGATTTGAGGGGAGTGTACACTTTATTGAGGCCTAGAGATCTGAGTGGGGAGCAGTCCAGTCTGCAACTCGGTTAGTACAAGGGGGGAAAATGACACTAAATTGTAGATCATGTCTAGGTATAGTTAAGGAAGCTGATTTCCTTGCATCTATAGCTATATCAGCACTAACCAATTGTATCATTTTAACAATTTCTTCTTTGGGCCAAGGAATTTGGAGATTTGTAGCTTAGTAAGATAGTTAGAATTCACTATGTGAGAACTATAGCAATTCTCATCCTACAGTTTGGAAAGTACCATGAGAAGATGGACTGAGGATACCTTGGGAACTATAGTTCACATGAGTGTACTAGAGCTCTCTAGCAGAAAATTCTAAGAATTTCACTAAACTAAAAATTCCAGCATTCCTTAGATTGAAGACATTATGGGTAAAGTAGTATAACTGTGTTGTGCAGGTACAGTGTGCCTACAGACCAAACCTTGTGAGAATCACTGGAGCTATTCAGAAGCACTGTTAGCAACTTTCTGAACAGTGAGTTTCTGACCTAGTTTCTACTGTTAGAGCAGAGTGTACACTTGTACTGCTAAATTAGGATCTATTGCTGGAGAGATATTTGTGTTTCCCTAACTGACAGGCTGTTTCAAGAACAAACCTTAATTAGGACCAATCAAAAACTGGAAACATAGCAAACTTGGTAGGAACATTATATAGTCTGGAGATTAAGTGGTGCTGTCTGGTGGCATCCATGAGAGTTAGGCAGTGAGAGAGGAGACAGCTATCCAAGGTACTGAATCTATGTGCAGGGCAGTGGATAGGTTAATGCTACATTAAACAAAATATATATCCTCCGCCAGTCAAGATTTGGAAGGGACAGTACCAATTAATCTGCTGTGATCCCACTTTTCAGCTGCTTTTAAATTGTCTAAGTTTCTCTCTCCTCTTCTCACTTTTCCTTTCTGTCCTCAGCTTATTTCAGTTGCTGCAAACTGAGTTCAAAGTACAAAAATAGCTTGCACTCAATTTAGTCAACAAGGGGGTGAAGAGAGGGCAGAATCTTGTCCTTCCTAATAGGCTGAGGCAAAAGCAAACTGCTGCAGTCTTTCCTATCTTGTGCCTTCTTCATTACTAATAATTGTTGCTAGCTTGACCACACTCTGATGCTGCTTGGCCACGCACATTCCATTTTTTATCTCAGATGTCAGACAGTATGAAAGTAGCCAAAACAAAAGTAGGCTGTGTCAAGCATGGTGGGAAAAAACCAAGTTAAGCCATGATATAGTATCAGAAATGTAGGAAATCTAATTTCTGGATTAAAGTAGATCTTTTCATATTTCATTAAATATAGCACATCTTTGTGGTATGTACTGCAGAATTAGAGATGTGCTAAGTTTGTACTACTGCCCAAATATAATACTAGGGGGGAGAGATTTCTACTCCACTTAAATAATTTGAGATCGCCCTAAAATAACATCAGCATTTTATTTATTTATTGTGTTATATTTCATGAATTTTATGAATTGTACCTTCTGCCTAACAGGAGCCTGGGGTGATATGCAATAACAAAAAATACCATACTTTAATGAACTTCCCATGATAAAACAATAAACACAGGAGCCCAAACGAATAAAATATGAATAAAATAAAAGCCCAAGAGCTGCAATTAGAAAGCAAGATAAAACATCACGCAGCATTAAAAGCTAGAATGTTGTTGAGAGAATGAAAATTTAGATATTGGGGTAGTGTATGCACTTCTCAGGAAAAATATCTGAAAGGACAGTAAGGGGGAATTAACAAATTTCACTGCCTGACTGTGGGCATACCTTCCAATATCTCGCACCAGGACATGTATTGCCAAACAACATAAGAACATGGTCAAGATGGTAAAAGTTAGTACCAAAGAAGAACAGATAAGCAAGGAGAGGTTGTGGCAGTTTATTTTTGCCTGACCCTATAGGGGAGGGCAAAATTCTGCCCTCCTCTCTTGTCCCCTGAGTTAATTGAATGCAAACTAATTTTGTACTTTCAACTCTGCACCAATTGGAGCAAGCTGAGGACAAAAGTGGGAGGAGGAGAATGAAACTAGGGCCTTTAAAAACCTGCTGAAAAAGTGGGATGACAGTGTATTAGCTAGGACTGTGCCTACCAAATCAAGATAGTTGAAGAGTATGGCTTTGGGTGGATTTCAAGATAACTTGTGGATCTACCTGCCCTAACACAGCCATGAGGCAAACACAGCTAATAGTCAAGAAATCCTTAGCCAGTTCCAAGCTTCTGCAGCCATCAGGCCTTATTGATGTTCAGTGTAGCTGTGTCAAGGAGTCTGCAGAGAGGGAGAAATGCTGGGGAGGTGGGTGATAACATATTGGGCCTGAATCCTGTTGCTCATCTGTACTAGAGCAGACCAGTTTAATCAGTAGGATTTAACTATGTGATAACTTACCATTTAACCATTGCTTCAATGGGTTTATTCGAGTTGGGACTAATTAACAGGATTCTGGTCTGTGGTGTGAAAGAACTAAAACAGTGAATATAAGCAGAAAAATGTGGTTCTACGCATTTGGTTCAATGTTAATTCATTCAGGAAGGGCACTATCCAGCATTCTGAAGTTTAATGTTAGCAATAAGTCATCCTCCTAGCTGCTGAAGTTTAATTAAATTAAAGAATTTAATTATTCAGTTAAATAAATGCAAAATCAAATACATGCAAACTTCAGTCATGATTAACTGAAGAATAGAAAATATATGCTTTAAGTTATATTTCCATGATAAAATCAGCCTTTTCCTTCAAAGCAGCATAGGGAATCTTTGGCTTAGTTAAGCTATAATTCTGGACATATTCTGATCACATGAGAAGAAGCCACAGAAAGTCTTGAGTTTGTAAAATTCTCTCTTAACGCTCTCCCTTTAAAAAGAAGGTAGGTGGAGACTGACGCTTCCATGTTGTCACTTGGACAAAACTGCAGGTTCCTATTAAGTCTGAACTCTGCAGAGTAGTCAAAGTGTAGCTCACAGGCTGCATCCAGCCCCTAGACCTCCTTTTGTGGCCCCTGAAGTCCTCAGTCCCCCAAAGTCTTTATTATATTCTGAGCCCCCAAACCATGTAGTCAGCTCCCCACAAATGCACGAAAATACCCCCAGCCCAACCCCACAACCCTCCCATAACCCCATACTAAGCCCCAATACCTCTGTCTTGCTCTGTAGTCCATCTCAAAATGCCAGCATGCTGACATTTTGGGAGGAACAGAAGAGGAAAATGGAGGTGTTTGGGTTTGTTTTCAGTGTGCATGGCACACTGGTGGATCTAGGGAAAAAATGGTCCCTGGTCCCCATGCAGTTGTCCATCCCTGCTGTGGGCCATAATTTATTTTAACCATGGTTACTTAACTAACCAGGATTTAAAATTATGTAAGTCATTAAATCAGGGGTGGGCAAATGTGGCCTTCCCAATGTTCTTGGGAATGTAACTTCCAGAATCCTTCACTATTTGGCTATATTGGTTTATGGCTAGGGAGGATGGGAGCTTCTGCCCTACAGCACCCAGAAGACCACATGTTCCTCATCCCAAAACTAGACCTATAGACCTTTATGTGGGTATACTGTATCCTCCCATTTGAATGTGCTGTCCTGCCAGTGAAACTCCTCTCTGTTGGAATGCCTGCAGTCTGCCTTTGGCTTTAGGATTCCCATGCAGTTCAGTTTAACCAGTTCTACAAGCATGATTGTGTCCTAAATAAACAGAGATTATCTACTTGGCTTCTTTAAAGAAAAAAAAAATAGAAATAACTATTTTACTTTGCTAGGGGAGTTTGTGTAAATAACAATAAAATCAGTGTTCCAGTAATTTGCCTTCAGTGTTATTATTTCTAATTTTGTTTTAATCCTGCTATTTTAATGTTTAATCTAATTATTATTTAATATTAAGTAGATTGTAGAGCAGTTAAAATGCAGAGCACTGGGCAAGTGTAAGTACTAAAATGATAGGGAAGCAATGCACTGTAAATATCTAATTTGAAGTTCTCTTGAAGTGACTGTTAACTATGTGTATAAAACAATAATCAGGTTTTTTTGTTATTATATAATCAGTGTCTTGAAGACATGTCTTCTTTGTACAAATAAAGCCAATTATTATCTGTATTTCATCAAGAGTTTCTTTCTTCCTTCATGAATTTTTTTTTTTAAAAAAAAACAAGTGTCCACATCTCATTTCTGTTTTGTCTATGTGAGAAGACAACTATCAAAACAATTTGATAATATGGACAACCGGACAGCTTTCACTGATAGCAATTAAACACTTCGTGCTGTTTCAGCCTTTTTTCCCAATAAGATATCACTCCTGCCCAACAGACGATTTTCAAAATATTGTCATTTGCTTTGAAAGGCTCTGTTCAAATCTCTCAGTTATGGATCTGTCAGGAACAGATGTAACAGACATTGGCCTAGTTCAAACACTTAGTAGATTAATATCCTCATTTGGTAGGTGAGTAGCAGAAATGGATCCATTTCCCTTATCGTACATTTTAATATAAGGTAATGCTTGGTGCAGGTATTGTATGTGAGACCATTATGTGTAAAGAACTTATTCACATGCTCTTCATCCTCTTTTCAAATTGAGGATATTTCATAAATTGGACCATTACATATATAGAAGTTTTCATGGAGTGCCTAAGACATTATGTTCAAGGTAAAGTGGAGAAGCACGTGCTCTGTCCATCACCATTCAGCTCACACCCAGGAAATTGGGTATCGGAATATATTTTAGGTGGTAGTCAGAGTTGCCTTATTAAGCCCCATCAAACACATGGAACTCCTAAGTAAACATGCATATGATTGTGAATTGTAAAATGGGAGCATCTTACATTCCTTCAGTAAATAATTGCACAGAAATGCAATACAGAGTTACTAGTATGAGCCAGGAGCTCATATTATTTACTGTTTTTGTATTATATGTCTAGACAGGTACACCTCAGTTAACAATGTTGAGATGTGCCTGAGCATTACTTCTTAAACAGAAATCTTGGTACCAAAAGCAGAAATAACATAGAAAGAATAGGGAAAGGTTCCTATGCCAGAAGAAAAAAAAAAAAGAAAGAAAGAAAGAAAGAAAGAAAGAAAGAAAGAAAGAAAGAAAGAAAGAAAGAAAGAAAGAAAGAAAGAGCAAGCTAGCTGTTAAACATGTTTCAGCAAACTTTTTATTCATAACTAACAACATGCACATGTGAAATGAAACAACTAGGTTCAGGTAAGCCTTGTCTAAGTAAACAAAAACATGAACCTTCTAGGGATCATTTGAAAGCTTCTTATGAAATTCACCCATAGATTTTTTTTCATTCATTGGATTCCACATCTTTTGATGGCCCAGTTTACAGATTAATTCTGGGGTTTAGCTGGTGAGGGAGATTTCTTTTTTTTCCCCTTTTTCTCTCTGTTTGGCTGCTTATACATGCTTAGTAAGGGATTCTGAAGACAACTGCTGTTTACCTTGGTTGTTGTAGGCAGACACATATAGCTGTAAGATACTGTACATATAGGGCAATCTGTAGGAGAGCAATATCTCACCATTTCCCAGCTCAAGTTTTTATTGCGCTGTTAACTGCAGACATGCTTCTACAACCGGACATGAAAAGTCTTCAACTTGTAAACACAAAGTCAACTGGAAAAATGATGCTCGGAAGCGAGGAGGTTTTTTTTTTTATTTTGAGTAAAACTTTAATAAAAATATACACACACACAAAAGTCTTCAACCCCCGCTTCACCGTTCTGCCAGGGCTGATGCTGCTAAAGGAAACCTTCCAGCTAGACAGAAAAAGGATGGGCAGATATAAAAACACTTTGTAAACATGAGCTTCTTTCTCAGAAGCATTGTTAACTTACATATGCCTGTACTAATACTTATAGGAGACACGATGGAAGCCAGAATAGCACAGTGAATGTTGGACTGGGACCTGCTCAGACACAAATATCCACTGGGTAGCTTAAAACAAAGCATGAGGGGATCCTATGAAAAAACTTTTTGTTTATGAAGTAAAATTTAAATATCATCAAGTGTTTTATTTTGAGATAGGAACTGATGTTTACAGGGTTAACTGAGAAGAAAGAAACAATCATGTCTCTTAATCACATCATTTAGGGATTCGACTTAAATCAGGAATGCCCCCGCTGGCTGCGTGTTCCATTTGTTTCTGCACTGGAAGTCAAGAGGGGGAGTATAGCTTATATGAGACAGGCCCAGTGGTACTGAAGACATGAAGGTTTGGGCCTCCTGGGTCAATTAAGAGCCACAATTGGTCCAGGGACATGATACTTCTGGGAGCACAACTGGCATCTTTCAAGTTTGTCTTTTGGATTTTTTCCCCATTCAGATCAGTTTAGTTCCAGCCAACAGGGCAACAATTGCCCATGAGATTTCTTTCAAAAAGGGGTCAAGGGAAGAATCCTGGATCTGCCTTCCAGCACCAATATGTGGCTTTGGGTGGGGAGACATTTCACTACCCAGGAAGTGCAATTCTATTTTTATTGCAATGAAATGTTCTGATACTGGAGTGCTTGCTGCCAGGTCAGAAACTAGAATGAGATAATGTGTCCTGCCCTCCATCTTTTTATTTTTCACCATAACTCTCCCATTTCTAGCAGTGGAAGGGACAGCATTTAGATCAGGTCCAGAGGCCTCTTTTATATTCTGAGACCCTCCAGAGACTGCATGGACCACTTAAAAAAACAAACAAACCACAAAGTGACCAGAAGACTACTTCTGATTCTCAAGAATAGGCATTTTCAAAATATTAGACAATACAGGGAAACATGGTTGTTGTTGTTTCTATCCCACCTTTTTTCCTGTTCCCAGTACAATAAAAAAAAATTAAAACCAGATTAAAACATACATCATTAAACACACACGCACACCAGCACAACAATTAGCAAATCCAGTGCATCATTTAGGTGAGACAGGCCTTATATAATCACTCATCAAATGCCTATCAAAATAGAATAGTTTTTACTTGTCTGTGACAAGAAAGCAGAGAAGGCACCAGTCTAACTTCTCTGAGGGAGTCTCAGAGCCTGGGGACAGCCGCTGCAATCTGTTTAAAAGATAAATTGTTGTTAGGACAACATAGACAGATAAGAAGGCATCAGAAGATATTGTTATATTTGACAACAGCAGCGAGGTTGTTATATGCACAATATTAGAAAGAAAACAGAGATATAAATTTAGAAGAGTGGAAACTAAAAGTTCTGGAGATGGCAGAGATAGAAAAATTAGCATTTCCTTTGAAAAATAAACCTATACAGAACTTTGAAAGAGAACAGAAAGGTGTATTGGACTGGATAAAGATATAAATTTATAAGATGTATAAGAAATGGAACAAGATACAATGTAATTGTCTTTTCCTTTGTTAATGAAAATGTAATCGCTCTTCTTTTATGCAAATAGAAACAAAGCAGTTTCAACTGGAGAACACAAGCGCGGAAGTGGGGGGGTGGGAGGGGTACATTTAAAAATGATGTAACCCACTCATTTTTCTTTTTTTATTTTTGCAATTAAACTTTAATAAAAATATTTTTAAAAAAATAAATAAAAGATAAATTGTTGCACCTGGAGACAACTTCTGGCCAGAGAAAAGTTGGCCTGTAGATTCTAGGTATATGAAATGCCACAAATACATGATTGGGAACATGTCCCTTAGGGACACACTTGGTCAACTCTGTTTTAGATCAGTCAATTCCAGGATGATCCAAATGTTCCCTCGCCTTAGATAGGCAAGGTTGAGGGCTGGGAGGGCTTTGGAAATTATGAATCCAGAACCTCCCTCCCTCTTCCTGTACCACATCACCCCTAGACGTCAGAGCTCTTATGTCAAAGAATTGCCCCCACCTTTGGACACTTTCCACAGGGGCAGGGAAGGGTAAAACCTGAGGTTAGTCCTCCTCGTCCTCCAAGAATTCTATCTCCAACTTTGACCTTAAACTGTCTTTCAAATGTGCAGAACTGTTTGCCTTTACATTGTCTGAAAAAATTCAAAATGTTCATCTGGAAGATCACGAGAGGTTGTGATATTTGTTGTGCTGAGAGGTTACAATATTTGTTTCTGTAGCTCATAGATTTTTTAAAAAAAAATAGTTAAATTATGTTTCTGTTATACCTTTTCTGGCAATCCCAACACCAGCTGCAACATTTTATTCCAACTCTCAAGGGGGCTTCTTTTTAATTCCAAGACATATTGGAACTTGCTCTCTTCCCTTTTTAAAAAATAAGAATATATTGCATTAGGGCATCAGTACATGGGAGTTGCTCTTTCTGAGCACAAGAGGTTATTGCTTTGGCATTCAAGCACTGGAGTTTTTTTTTTGGGAGGGAACTAAAGCATCATAGTGCTAAGGTGGAAAACTGTAACAGTGCTATTGTTTGTTTCCTTGGAGCAAGATCATTCTCTCTCTCTCTCTCTCTACTCACACACACACACACACACACACACACACACACACACATTACACATTGTGTAAACTGAGACATTGGAGGAGACTATCTTGAGAGAGAGTATGTGGATACGTGGGGGTAATCTTCCTCCAAAGAAATAAAAATAGCAATAATATCCTGGCTGTGTTGTAGTGTGCCTTCAAGTTGTTTCTGACTTATGGAGACCCTAGGGTGAAACTATCACAGCATTTTCTGGGGCTAAGAGTGTGTGATCTGCCCAAGGTCACCCAGTGAGTTTCCATGGCCAAGTGGGGAATCGAATTATGGTCTTCAAGGTCATAGTCTAGGCTCAAACCACTACATCATTACACTACTCTGGCTCTCATTACAGCTTAATATTTTAGTGCTATATCTTTAGAATTTTTTTCTTTAAGGAGACAGTAGACAGGAGGAGAAACAGGATTATAACAATAAGGATTGTGACAATATGGAAAAAATGTATAGGGAAACTGAAGTTGTTCAGTACATTCACATCTAACACCATGACCTCTATCACACATAAAATGTGCACAAAAATGAAATGAAATTTATCACCTTCCTACTGATTTATTTTTCAAACTCAAGAGAACATTTGGACAAGAAAATAACAACAAGGAACGGATTAAATAGTGCAATACAAATTGGCGGAAATCACCAGTGTGTATAAGCCCAAGTACCTTACCCTTGTAATGTTTACACTAACAAATTTTATAGGTGGCTACTTGATTAATTATTTACTTTGGCATATGCTTTGAAGAAACTGTCTGCCAGCCAAAGTGGTAGAGAGTACAATAATTTGTAATTTGACAGAGAGCACAATAAAGGAAAATCGGTAAAGAAACAACTAAATTGTTTCTCAACCCAATTTCTCCCTAGATTTCAGTATTTCAAATTCTGTGTTTTGTTTGCAGTGTGCCTTCAGGCTTTTGGTTTTTCATGTTCCATTTTGGACATTCTACAGATTGCTAGACTTTGTGGGACATGCTTTGTGCAGCTTTCAGCTCCTTCTGTTCATTCACATCTTTTTATTGTTCTGTCCATGTTTCCAGTTCACAGAAGAATTGATAGAAAACAGGGAAAACCCCTATGTTCATGCAATGGTGCATGCAATTCCACTGAGATAGCTTTTTGTGGTTTGTTTCATTGCTGGCTACAAGTGCATCAGAAACAAGGGGCCCTTTCACACTACATATTATTCCAGCTACAATTCTACTTTTAATTGCCATGGTTGCATCCTATAGAATACTGTGATTTGGAGTTTAGTGAGGGGCGTTTAGAATTTTCAGCCAGAAAGCACTAGTGCTCTGTAAATTACAAACCTCAGGATTCCACAGGGTGCAGCTGTAGCAGTCAAAATTGAAGGCACAAAACAACAACAACAACAACATAGTATGGATAGCCCCCTGGGTATTTTTTAAAATGAAGTGAGTGAATGGAAAGAAAGATACTACAAACCACAAATGCAAATGCATTTTGGAATTATTTTTTGAACAGTTCAAATGCATTCTCGAATGTGAGGCAGGGTAACAGCAATTTACAATGATGGAAAGGAATTAGAAGGGAAACCGTGCATCCCTAAAAATTAGCAGTAATGTTCACGTGCTAAGAAACCAATAAGGGGAACAGTGAACTTCCTCTCACATCGCAGTGTCACCATTGCTGTAGCAAGTACACAGCTATAAGAGGGAAGGAAGAAGGAACTAAATATAAACCAGAAAATAACACAGAAAGATCATGCTGACCCTCACACTGAAAGTGACAAATAATGATTAACCACAGTGTTTCTTTTGATCTGGGCATTTGTGAATTTCCTCAGCATTTTCAGCTCACAGTTAGATTGGTTTGCAGTGGAAATGTGACACATATATTGGCTAGAATGACAATTCATTTTCTCTTTCACATTCTGTCCCACGATTAACTACATTAGCAGGTAGCATAAAGGGTTGCCCTAACATCTTTTGCTGCATGGCATAATGGACAAAGTGCCTTCCCATTGGTGAGACAATTTACCCCAGGCCCATTTTGGAGCCAGGATGAGTGTGGCAGATACAGCAACTGTGGCGGCCAGAGAAACAGCAATGAGGCTGCCAATGCTGCCGCCCCCTGCCCCAGCATCTCCGACCTGAGTTGAGCCTCTAACTCCATTGATGTCCGGTTGCTTCCATGTCAGTGGGTCACTGAATTTGCTCTGGATTTTCCACTGCACTTAAGGAGCTCTCCGAGGTTCTCAACCTATTGGTGGACAGAGTTCAGCACCTTGGATGACTCCTTACAATGTGAAGTACAATCCAGAGTGGGGTTATCAGCCCCCTGAATAAAAGCCAACAGTGATAAAGGCCTCATTCTGCCTAAGGCTAGCTTTGGCCCCAGCACCAAATGAAAGATACATTTCATATTCACAAGTGAAAAATTCATGTCTCTATCTTAGAAAGATCTTATACCAAAGGGGAAGCCAACTCTTGGTCTCCTAGAAATTCTTGGACTGCAGGTCCTTTACCAATGCTTATGACTGATGGGTGTTGAAAGCCAGCCACATTTAGAGGTCCACAACTGCCAGCTCCTGCTTTATATGAAGGTCTTAATATTTATGCCTATCCTATGTTTGAAGTTGAATGCGCAATACCGAGTATATGACTCCCTCAACCACACAGCCAAATTGCAAGCCTTCACTTTGAGACAAGCAGCTGCTTAGACATCAACAAAAACTGAAAAGCTGCAGAAATTAGACACATCTGTGGTACATACGTCTCCAAAGCATAGCTGTTTGCCTTCATGGCTCTTGTTGCTCCTGCATGTTAATCTCTTTTTTTTTCTGTTTCTGTGTGAAACAGCTCCGTATTTGTAAAAGAAAGTACATTAGCTGCTGCCCTCTCCACCCTCCTTGAGGACACAGATGATGCCATGTGCATGAAACAGTTTCTGTGTTTTCAAGAGGTCACTGTGGTTCGATGCTTTGTAACAGACATTTGACATTTGTATTGCATTCCAGGAGACTATCTCAATTGGCATCAGATCTCCTGTCTGCTGAAAAGTATTCCACTAGTAATAGAAGGGGTTGGCAGAAGTTAATGCATCTGGCCAGTCACTGAGCTGTTGTAATTGCTGGTCTGCCCCACAGCCTGCTGTGCCATGAAGCAGACCGAAGATCTTTCAGTGTTCAGTGATTCCTTTCGTCTAGCACAAAGTCCAAGGATATGAGGTGTAAGAGATAAACTTTCAAATATCATTTCATTTAGCCTCACATTGACACACTGGATCAGAAGATAGCAGAACTGGAGAGGCCCAGAGATATTAAGCACCTATCTGTCAGAGGGATAGTGGATGATGGGAGCTATACAGAAACCTCGGTAGCACTTCCCTCCAGCACTGAGCTCTGGCAAAACAGCTTACCAGAGTCAAGTGTTTGAAAAATCACCATATAGCAGAGTTTTACTCACATGACTTAGGAGTGCCCCAGCAGAGTATTAGACATTAGCAGCAAAGCCCTGAAGCCAGGAAAAATACTCCCATGCAATGTTATCTTCCAACAGGAGGCTTTTACTTTCCAGTTACGATACATACATATATACAGTCCTTCAATGGAGTTTCAGCATTCCACAGCATGCAAAGATATGCATCCAACATAGCCTCTGGCCGCTCTATCAGACATCGAGAGGGCACAGTTGGCTAAAACACACCCCCTTATATACATACATTTCTGATGCAACTCTAGCCAACCTTGCTAGTTCCCATGTATGATGCAACCTTCTTCCCTGGTTACATAACTCAATGACTCATGCAGGTATTACATGGGATTGCATCATCCGCTTTCTTCCCCAGGTGCAAATCTTAATGTACATCATGTATATTTTATTTGGACTTAGGTTCTGTCCAACCTTTCCTCACACTGTTACCTAAATACCTTAAAGCACCAAATCCCATCTATCTTGGAAGGGTCAGGCCTGATTAGTACTTGGACTGGGGACTGCCAAGGAATATCAGGGGCTGTAGGCTGTATTTCAGAGGAAGGAACTGGCAAAACCACCTCTGAGCATTCCTTGCCTAAGAAAACCCCATGAAATTCATGGGGTTGCCGTAAGTCAACAGGCAACTTGAAGGCAGACACACACACACACACACACACCCCCCCTAACACAAAACAAATACTGGGTCTGTGTAGATGGTCAAATGTGTCCCTTCATAGGGTGCAAACTTTTACTAAACTGACAACTAGCTGCTCCAAAATGGTATGCCAAAACTGAATGCTTCTAAAATTTTTCTGTTTGTATAGAAAGCCAGCATGGTACAATGGCTTGAGTCTTGGACCATAACTCTGGAGACTAGGATTTGAATCCCTGTTTGGTGGTGGAAAATCAATGGATGACCTTGGGTGAATCACACTTTCTTAGCCTCAAAGGCAAACCCCCTCTGAACAAATCTTGCCAAGAAAACCCCATGATAGGTTCGCCTCAGGTTTGCCATGAGTTGATGATCTGAAGGCACACAAAAAACAAACTACCACTGTATAGATACTTACCATCCATTCCCTGGATCCATGAAAGTTTCAAATAGATGTTGAATACTATAGTGTTGGCTAGACAGGCATAATAACTAGCCAGGGCATAGAGACCTATGCCTACTGACATTCAACGTTTTTGTAGCATTCTTCTCTCAGGAAAAACACCTTTTAAATTATTATCATTACACTTCATTTTTATGAGCTAGACAACCTATTTATACGGCCTCATATAGCCTGCACTAATTACATTAATAATCTCATTTCAGAAGCATCCAAGAACAGTCACAGCCTACACAATGTTTTTCCCCTGTCTGCTTGTCCTGCTTGCCCCACCTTCATCCTCATTTTACTCACATTTCTTGCTAGGGAATGAACAATTGCTCAGCATAGCACATTCTCATCAACCCTGGATATTGCTTACATACCAAATGTTTCACAATGTTCAACCTTGAAAGGAAACAAGTCAGAAGAAAAAGTGACACAGGCTTATATTGTTCTCAAGACATGATTTATAGGGTAATGAAATTATCTTCAAGCAACATTTGTTGTGATGATGCTGTCAGACTGTTCCTGAAATTACCACTGATCCTTTTGTAAAAATAGAGATGGAAAAATTATACCACTGGAGGGTTGTGTGGGGTTGCTAAATCCCATCTCAAAAGCTAAATCTCAAATCTACAGGCCAATTGTTTATGTATCCCTGGTGGGATGCAAAACTACCTGCAATAGGAGGTACTACAAGTGTGGTTCCTGTCCACTCTCCAGCTCCTTGGGTGGGCTTAAAGTTGCCGGTTCAGGATTGTTCCTGGCCCTGAGATCTCCAGGCCAAAATCTGATACCTAGGAATGGCCCCTACTGACTAAGTCATTAAGTGTTAAGCACTAAGTATCAACCACAGAGAAAGAGAGAGAGAGAGAGAACATGTCTGCTTGGAAATTAAGACAGATTAATTAATTCATCTTAATTAAAAGAGCTATTTCCAGATCAAAGTGAAATTAGGGGATTATTCATCCCACCTACTTTGGGAGATGGGAAAATTTAATATAGCCTACATGCTTCTAGCCAATGGCAGACAAACAGCAGATGAGAGTGTGAGTCCTGTCACCACAACAGCTGAGAGGAGGAAAGGAAGAAGCTAACTGTGTAAATGCACAGAACTCCTCAAGAATCTTTGCAAGTTGCAGTAACCAATCAGTTAAACCTCGAAAACTGTGGCAAGCTGCTGTTCTACCCACTGAGCTGGAGACTTGTAGATATCCCTTTCTTCTATCCCAGAGATGAGACCACTAGAACATGAGAATCTACACCATCATCTCCTGCCTGGAGATGACTCATGACAACTGGAGAGTCAGGGCCAGGCCCTGAGATCTGACAACCCTAGATGGGCTACATAAGTGAAGCCCTGTCACATTAGCAAGATGTTCAGGGAATGTATTAAGAGTAATCACTACCTTTCTAAAAGGAGGTACGGGTATAGTCCTGAATGTTTTTTGTGTATACAGCTGGAACAGGGCATATAAAATTAGGAAGTAGAGAAAGAGAATGTTACTTCCTAATATATCATCCTCTTAAATCAGAGGTGGGGAACCTCATGCTCTGGTCCAAATCCATCCCCCTAGGATTTCCCAAATGACTATGCACCCCTTATCCATGACACCATCATTTGGTAGTTAACCAACTTTCATGTTTTTCCCCTGTATTTTAAAAGGCAATAATGCATCCTCTTAGGCTTAATTACTGACTCCAAGAGCTTTATAGTGAATTATGGTGATATTTTTTGCCTCATCTGCTGTATTTAGAGTTTGGAGTTCCTGAAAATAAGAATATAATGGCTTCTCAGATACTGAAAAGATGCAAGTTTAATTGTTTTACAGTTCCCCTTCACCCCAAGGCCACAGATTGACTGTTGTAGACTTAGTGCTCACACAACAGAAAACTGAGAAAGGGGGCATTGTCTATGCTTAGTTCTAAGAAACCTGGTTAAGATCAAGGAATGGATGTACTGCAATCATGACTCTACCCATTTGCTGTAACGTTGCCATTGAGAACTTTTCTAAGTTTGAATATGGTCCTCAGGCTAAAAAGAGTTCTCCAATCTTGGTGTACTTATGCTGATTTATATGTGTGGTTCCTCCCCTTTTTCCAGCTACAAGGGTGGGCCACACACACGGATCCCTGTCATGCCAACCAGATATTCAAGGGAGAGGCTAGACACAGTCACTGATACTGCTAGACATTCCATATGCATACAACTGGACCAGAGGTTATAGAATTTGAAAGGAGACTGTCTCCTGTTGAGGGATCCAGAAAGAGCCTTTGGGTCCCATGTGAGGCCCCAGGACCACACTTTGCCCACCCCGTCTGGATAATATGGTATTATCCATATTTTTCCTAAGTTGAAATATTTTTCCAGAACTAGCAGTAAATAACAAAGACTTGGAACAATTACTGAAGGAATTCAAAGAAGAAAGTGCAAAGGCAGGTTTACAGCTGAACATTAACAAAACAAAAATAATAATCAGAAATAATTTACATGACCTTAAAGTAAACAACGAAGACATTGAAATAGTGAAAGATTTTCCATACCTTAGCTCAGTCATTAATCAGAAAGGAGATTGCAGTCAAGAAATCAGAAGAGGGCTAGGACTTGGAAGGAAAGCTATGAGATCCTGAACTGTCAAGATATGTCATTGAACACTAAAGTTAGGATTGTCCATGTCATCATATTTCCAGCTTCTATTTATGGTTGTAAAAGCTGGAGAGTGAAGAAAGCTGATCGGAAGAAAATCAATTCATTTGAACTGTAGTGCTGGATGAAGAGTTCTGTGGATTCCGTGGACTGCTAACAAGACACATAAATAGGTCTTGAGCAAATCAAGCCGGAACTCTTCCTGGAGATCCAGATGACTAACTGAGATTGTCATACTTTGGATATGTCATGAAAAGACATGAAACACTAAAAAAAAAAACAATGATGCTTGGTAAGGTAGAAAGCAGTAGGAATAAAAGAAACCATGTCATAGATAGACAGAATCAGTTGAGGAAGCCATGTCCTTCAGTCTGCAAGACCTGAACAGTACTGTTGATGATAGGGTGACCTGGAGGTCTCTCTAAGTCATAGGATAAATAAGTCAAAGTCGGCTTGATGATAGTTAACAAGAACAGTTGTTTAAGTCCAATATAAAGCATTTATGACTAAATCTGGGGGCTCATCTGTGGAGAAGGGCAAAAAGCAGTCATTGCCTACAACAAAATTCAGCCTCCCAATTAAATTTCCCTTCAGTCCTCAAATTTCTAGCTAGAAAATGAAAATTGTTCACACTAGTGCTAGCTTTCTCATTACCTGTAACACATCAATAACAAATTTACCAGCAGCAAAAATCACATAGCATGGATAATTCCAGGCTGGATCCAACTCAAATGTCTTTAAAAATAATCATACTGTCCAACACTGGGAAGGCTGGATATTGTCCCTGAGATTATACACTGCAGATTCTGAAGTTGTTACTTCTGGCAGCTACAGATTTCAACAGAGACTGCTCAATGTCTTCCTGTGTTTTTTTAAAAAAAATTAATTCATTAAATGTACAGTGCTGAAGATTTGAGTTTCATTTGGCTGTGTGAAATCATGCCAGGATGGTTTTGATTCAAACCACTTTTCAAAGTAATGTGAAATACTGAACATTATTTTTTTGGAATAGATGTACGTCACAGACCTCATGCTTTTTAATGGAGTGAGAACAGCTACAAGCAAAATAAAATGAACAAAGGAGTCTCATTTTGTTACTGCTGGATATATAGAGTCCTTCTTGAGATTGGAATGAATGTATATTGGAGCATTTGCATCAGTAAGTAATTGCTGGTTTGGGAGTATAATTTTGCCTGGCATCAGATTTCTACTCAATGTCTAATATAAAATAAAAATGTAGCTTTCTCTGAATTACTTCTTAAGTGTCTAGCTACCATCGATTTCACATCAGTCGTTTCCCTTGATCCTGAGCTATTTACCCAGAAATAAATTCTATTGATTTAATTAGAACTACCAATTAAATGCACTTAGGATTATAACCATAAGATCACCAGTCATGTTTCCTATGGATTAAAATGTTAATGCTATCTTGACATCAAATTGATTTTTGCAAGCCTGCCCCAAGCCTATCTCACACACAATTAAAATGAGCAAAGCTTTAGATGTGAAGAATTGGTGAACGGAACACCTATTTGTAAGGAACGGACAAAAATAATAAGAATATTTATTAAAGTTCTTACGTTCTTAATAAGAAAAATGCTCCCCTCTTTCCTTTCACATTCCATCTATTTCCAATCAAAAGCAACTTTTGCTGCTGACAATTGAGGCACAGCAGGATAATGTTTCCAGCTTCCCTCCCTCCAGCAAATGAGGCTTCAAAAGTCAGAAGCAATTCCTCATCACAACCTCACTTGCTCATGAGAGAGGACTGGGTGTATCCCAGAACAGATCTTCATGACTTAGAGAGGCTACAGCCTGATAAAGTAGGTTTTGGGAGGTCAGACCAGGAGATATTACTTGAACATTTGTAGCTAAATCAGTGATGTAGGATCTTGGCTGAGGTCCCCAAGTTTCAGCCACTTGCATTGTGCAGAATACAGATAAATACAGCTGGGAAAATGTCCAAACAAATCTACTGCAGTTTGCCATTGGGGCATCCCCCCCACCACAAACCAACAATATAATATATAGAACAAAAAAAAAATGTTCCAAGCCATTTTTCAGTGAACAATGATGCCAAGATGCAGAAGTGGTATACTCCTGTTTTTAGCTGTGTGTGTGTGTGTGTGAATGGAGGGTGGTAGTGGAAGCCTCAGTGAGTTCAGAAATAAAAAAAAAATTATAATTAACCTTAAACAATGTGCATTAAACTGTTCATTAACCATAAGCATTACTCTAATCCTCAGTACACTGAAATTCCAGAGGTTGAAAGTACACCAATATTCACTCAGTGCAAACTTTTATATCCCAAGATTTACAAATGATAAGATACCTTCCACAAAATGTCCATGGTGGTGTATGTAGCATTTTAAAATTATAATAAATTACAATACAAATATATTCCAGAATCAGGACACAGCTACAGAGAAAATTTGTGAAGGCCATTCCTTTCCTTAGTGAACCAGTATGAATCTACAATCTAAAGAAAACCACATTGAAAGCGATACATTTTGGAGTATTTATTTGTACACATTTCCTTCTTTAGCATCCCTTATCTCAGATAGCAGGGCTGAGGAAAAGTTTGTGCTTAAAAGCTGCTGCTAATTCAGCTAAATAGTACTGGCAAGATGGACCAATGAGCTCAACAGCTTCATCTATTAATATATAATGTGGTCAAGCAGGTAATCTGATATGGCCAATAACAGGATTAGGCAATCTGGTGCCCTCCAAATGTATTATGTTACAACTCCCATAAACATTGCTAGCTGACAAGGATTACAGGAGTTGTAATCTAAAACTTCTGGAGGCCATCAAGTTGCTTACCCTGTCTTATATCATTTTATCCAAAGTACCCCAAATGGCTTTTCTGCATGCTTCAACAAAGCAAATTCTTATAGACGCAAGCAAAATGTGTATGGCTGAGATTCTGGATCGGGGAGACATGGTGTAAAGATATGCTAGGCAGAACCATACCACACCTCCTTCATGACCCTGCCAGAGCTCACCTCTTAAATGCTATAGCCTACAAAAATGACTGGTAGGAAGTGGGGGAGCAATGGAGAAACATCCAGCTGTCATGCTATCACTAGACACACAATGATGAGACATCTTCCATGACCTACTGGGGGGTCCTTCAGAGGCCATGAAGGATGACATCAGTGCAACGTTTCCAGCTGTAGGGATATAGTTGGATGCTCCTCCATTGTTCCCTCATTATCCACCAGCCACTAAATGGTTTTATTGATTGGGGATAAGCAACTAAAAGATGGAGCTTGGAGAAAGAATTTGGTGCTGGATGAAGTCAGTAGAGAATTCCAGCCTCCACCATGACCAAAACAATAACTGACAGAACATCAACTGTGCATTTTCATAGCAGTATTTCCATTGCCCTAAATCCAATTAGTCGTCCCAACTGGACCCATTGAACCAATTGCTGAACAGTAAGTCAACATTTGTGTAAATTCCATTGATTCAAGGGGGCTCCTCTAGTTAGAACTACCTATTGGATTTGGGTCATTATGTCTGCATGTGGTTCTTCAAGATGATTTCTAGTTCTGCTTGTGAAGCATGAAATAATGGTCTATTGCTTTTTGAGCCTTTGAAAGTGATGTGCTGATTCTCTTAACAGAAGTCACCTTTCTAAGGACAGAGCAGATAAAAGCTGCTTTCCTGAACCCATAAATGTCAGTCTTTGGAGCAGGAATTGGGAGACAAACAGTGAACAAATAGCTTTTGATGTCATTGGAGAGTTAGACTTTTGTTTTTAGAACCATACAAAATCCCACTCCTTCACCCAAATAAAACAGTTAAGCCCCTTAAAGCCCCAAAGGTTGCACGTGGGGTGTTATAGCCCAGTCTCGTGCATGTGTATTCAAAAATCATCCAGCTCTGTTCTACAGATCTTATTTACAGACAAGTGTGCTTAAGGTTATGTTAAGTATTACAATGCTTATGTTTGGATGGATTGTGTTTCTACAGCTTCTCTCCCTGACATTGACAGACTTTATACATGAATAAATGATACTGCATGAAAACATAAATATTTGCGGAGAGAGTTTAAAATTCCCCAGTGTGTAAAAGCTTAATGCATCTTGAAATTAACTAAATGCAAATATGAAGAAAAGAATACATTCAGGCTGCATGAATGTTAATGGTTTCATATGGTGCTATTAAAACATAGTTAGTCTTTAAGGGAATACTGTATGGATGAACTTCTCCTGAAAATACAAAAACAGCTGTTTTAAAACATCCCACTTCCTAATTGTTTATCTTCCAGATGGACTTCATCATGTTCACTTAGAGGCTGTCATTTCTTACCTACCTATGTAAAGGCTAGTGATATCCTCAATTACCCATTGCTCATGGGAAAGCAAGTGAAATTATGTGCATATATGCATCTGAAATATTCTGTTGAGTACAGGTAATGAAAGACAATTAGAATATTAATTATGTTTACAGAGAAAAGTAACTCCTTCACATTCAGTTATGTTCAACTACAAGGTAAAACTGCTTGGAAGCGAGGGTATTAGACAAAGACCATTTTCACACTACACTGTTAGAGTGTTATTATTCCATTTTCAACATCCTGTGGAACTCTGGAGTTTGTAGTTTTCTGAGGCCAAAGAGCTCTCAGGCTGAGAATTCTAAGTGATAGCACTATAATAATGTAGTGCAGAAATGGCCAAAATATTGTATGTATAATATGACACAACAAATCATTGTCCTCAAGCCAAAAGCCAAAAGAATCAGTGGTGCTGGGTTAGCAACACAGTGCCTACTCATGTACACTGTTGGCAGTATCTGCTGAGGCACCCAACTTTTGGCAGTTATTAATCTTCTTAATTTAAAACAATCATGCAAGATCTTGGATGAAGGCAAATATCCAGCTTCCAGCTGCCATGTTTAATGCTTCTGGGTTCCCTTAGGGAACAGCAACGTTTTAGGAAATCAAGATGGCAATATGTCGAGACATCCAGTGAAAATAAAACAGTAAATTTAAGTAATCTATACCTGGCTTGGGGGAAATCAATTCAGGATGGTAACAAGGGTGAGGGTCATCCAGCTTTCTGAAGGAGGATTAAGAGGGAATTGATTGCCAGTCTGTATTGTACATTGACCTGCCTGCTTTTGTGTATGTGTTTCTTTAAGAAAAGAAAATCAGCTTGTGATTATTGCCTGCTGATGGGATAAATGTATTTTAAAAGGGGCCAAGGAGGAAGAAATAGGGGGAAGACTTTTAAGAGGGAGGGAGAAAGAGGTGGCAAGGAGAGGCAATGTATAATATTTGCATATTTCTTAGAATCCCTGGACTAAGCACAGGTAGTCCAACCAGGTTTTCTGTGGAGTGTCTAGAAAGGTTAGAACAGTTGGCCTTGGACAGAAAAGGAGACATAGAATAAGAAAACCTGCATCTATCAAGTATCTGAATAGCCTATATTCTTAATTCTAAGGACTTGTTGTTCTGTGCCTTCAAGTAGTTTCCAACTTATGACCGATCCGAAGGCAAACCTATCACAGAGTTTTCTTGACAAGTTTTATTCAGAAGAGGTTTGAAAGAGTGTGACTTGCCCAAAGTCATACCGTAAGTTTCCATGGCTGAGTGGGTCTTCGGAATCAATGTTCAGTACTCAAACACTGGCTAAGTATTTCAGGCCTCTTAACATATCATTTTGGTTGTTAGATGAGTATGGATTGCTCTCAAATTGATTCCCATTTCAGAGAGCCTGGAAAGCTTGAAGACAGAAGTTGTCCCCTGGCTGAATCGGTGCCAGCTGAATCAGAAAACAGCCACCATTCATTAATTTATTGATGGCCATGTTGCAACAACTAACCTTTTTCCTGAATGACTGATTCCTAGGTGGCAAAGCTGGGAGACATTTCAGGGCCCATGAATTCAAGTAGCCCATGCTACTGACAATGATGAAAGAATCAGATAGTTCTGATCTCTGAAATAGGGCATTTTCACACTACACAATTATAGCACTATGATTCCATTTCAACCACCATGGCTCCATCCTAAGAAATCTCCGAATTTGCAGTTTAGGGAGAGTTATTTAGACTTCTCAGCCAGAGACTTCTACTGCCTCATCAAACTACAAATCCCAGGATTCCATGGGATGCAGCCATGTCAGTTAAAGTGGAATTAATATGCTATAATTGTGTAATGTGAAAGGGGCTCTAGTGTCTTGAGAACCAAATGGCCTATGAATACAGAATACAGAGCTTGCTATACCAGGTTACCCTAAAAAACTAATCCACTTCTAATGATGGAGGAAGTAATGATTTGTAATGGTATAATGGCATGATGATTAGAAAGCCAGCATCTTTTATAAATATTACATGTTGGTACCAAAAGTCATAGAGCTATTAGTCTGAATTCTACAAGCCATTCCCCTAAAACTCTTGCCTTGCTTGCCAGAAGGGAATGTATTAAACTTAGTAGAACCAGTTGGCCAGAGAGCTTTTACACACATCATATTTATACACAGCAGGTTTTAAGAATGTTAATCTATAGAAAAACTATTATTTGGAGACTGTCAATTTTCTGTCGAGCAGGTTTTAGAAATCAATATGCTTATTTCTGTTTTCTCCTAGATAAAACTGAAGAGTAATTTGAAACAATAAAGGGTTGGTTTCTCCTTCCCTATTAAGATACTTTACAGCGCTCTGAATCATTGTCATCTGATTTTCAAAAAATGCAATTAAATGGCCAAGCCCTTAAGGTCATTTGTGGAATAAAATTTGTCTTTCTTCCTTCTCTTAACAGGCAATGGATCCCATTATAAACTTAAATGAGATGGAATAAAATGCTACCTTGGTGTCTATTAACTTAGCTTTGCAACTCTAACTCAATTTGCTTCAGCCAGAGTCTGTGTCCATTATTTTCTATTAAACTAATCTGTAGATCAGCACGATACACTGTCCTTGTAATTCACTAATGTTGATTAGAGAGGGACTGGTCCTCAAGTCAATCATGTAATTCCTAGCTTTGCTCCCTCACCTTCTGCTTGCTTTGGCTGTTGCCTTGTTTAAAGATGCTTTCAGGGAACTGCTGCTTAGAATAGAAGAGTAAAATGGGTTGTGTAGTTGCACCCAAACAAGTATCATGCTTTCATTGCTTTGTACTATCTGTGAGCATTAATCATTATCAGATCACAATGCTTCTGGGGCTAAATCAGATAGTTAGTTATTAATCAGATGCATTCAGAACACCACCATTCCTCTAATGAACTGAAGGTGGCATGCATGCCTCTCCTCTTTCTTCTGTACTTTCTTTCCATCTCTTTCTCTCTCTGCCTGATTGATTGAATTTATATCCCTCCTTTCTCCCAAGATGGGATTCAGGGTAGCTCGCTTATGATCTTAGAATCATAGAATCATAGAAATGTAGAGTTGGAAGAGACCACATGGGCCATCCAGTCCAACCCCCTGCCTTGCAGGAACACCCCTCAAAGCACTCCCAACAGATGGCCATCCAGCCTCTGCTTAAAAACCTCCAAAGAAGGAGATTCTACCACACTCCGAGGCAGCATATTCCACTTCCGGACAGCCCTGACTGTCAGGAAGTTCTTCCTGAGGTTCAGGTGGAATCTCCTTTCCTGCAACTTGAATCCATTGCTCCTTGTCCTGGTCTCTGGAGCAGCTGTAAACAAGCCCTCTCCCTCCTCTATATGGCATCCTTTCAGATATTTAAACATAGCTATCTTCTAGCAAATGGCTATCTTCTAGCAAATAAAATTATAAGAATAAAGAATGACCCAAGATCACTCAATGAGTTTCAAGGCTGAGTGAGGATGTAGCTCTTCCAGTTCGTACTCCAACCTTCCGACCACTATTCCACACTGTTTATTTACTTGTTACAATTCAAGGTATTGGATATGCAAGACCCACTCTCCTTCCAGAAGTCCCTGAAAAGACATATGTCTTTTCTCTCACTGTTCCCAAAGTTCTTCCTCAGACACACGTTTTCCATTGAGCCTTTGGTCTTCCTCACCATTGGCTAGTCTGGCTATGGCTGCTAGAAACTGTAAATTAACAAAACCTAGACAGCCACACATTTTCCCTCTCTGCTGTAGTGCTGTTCATATACCTTTTCATGCATACTATGGATAGAAAAAAATTTCATTGGACTTGAGACTGTTGTTGGCCATACTTCCAAAGACTTGCTATGAGAAACTGTGCACCATGTCTTGAGTGTTCACAAGAGGATGCTGAGTATTTCATGAAATAAAGTAGATTCAAAACAATGTTGATATTTTATGACACACAGCTAAAGTATGTACAACTGGAGGAAAAAAAACACAGAATGATGCTTTGGACATTTGGAAAAGTTGCTTAGATTTGGTAAATTGTACTGTTACTCTGTTTGCTTAGGACTCCACCAATCTGTTTGTGATACATGGGCTTCCTTTAAAAGGATTCCCAAAAGCTGTAAAAATTGTCTCTTGTGGGGAAAAATTAGCTCAGCACCGCTTTAGACATGCAAAGAGGACAGGGTAATTAAAGGATCGTAAACCCAATGTATACCAGGTCAGGTCCATTCAAAATCACACCAGTTGTTCAAATCTAAGTATTTTATTAACATAAATGTAAAAATCCCTACAATCAATTAGCTACACTCACTACAACAAATATAAAAAGTTAAAGTTCTTACAATCACTCAGCTTCACACCCTACAATCAAACATGCAAAACTATAAAGTTAGCAAGAGATGAAAATTAAGAAAGAGAAAGAGAGAGACAGAAAGGGTTTGATGAAATACAATACCAATCCAGAAGTCTTCAGCTGGGAGAAAACATCTCAGCCCCCCCGCCGCCTTTGAGGGCTGAGGGGAGTTAGGTAGCTCCATTGTGTTGCAAATCTGAGGGAACTTCTTACTGTCCAAAAATAATCTCTCTAATTCCGACAAAAATCAGAAACTGTGTCTAGATATAGTGTCTTGAGAAGCCACATGGTTCCATCTTTTTATGAAGATGAATTGGTTTCTATATGTTCAAAGAGAACATACACCCAAAGCACCCTGCCAGTTCCTGCCAGATCAGATCAGTATCTCTCCAGAATTGCATGCATGCCTTTAAGTGTCGAATTCCACCCTGCTTGCATTGTTTATTTTCTCTCAGAGAGTAATGGTCCTGATGGCTGCAGAAACTCCTTTCAAGTTTGTAGCCAAATTGCCAGATACCCTGGTATGTAAAACAGAAGACAGAAATCTCCTGTTTACATAGTCCTTCCAGTATCTCTCCATGGCTCACTTATATTGTTTATAAAATAATTGGGATTCTCAGGACATGGTCTTTTGGGGTGTCAGGGGTATAACAGTACAAATAAGTGCACATTTTGGGATGATGATGATGATTTTGCAAATTTCAATGCAGAATGAAAACAAAAGTCTTCCAAAACAAGGAAGGAAAGAAAACATGAGTAGATTTTAAAAAAAAACCTCAGTGAGAACAAAATTGAGAGATTTTTATATCTTTAGAGTACCAACAAATGAGACTGTAAAATAAAGGAAGAGGACACCAGTATGAGTCAAGCCTTGCAAGCACTCCTTTCACACTACACAATATATCTGTTTTCAAAAGCTGAGGGGCTGATTTATTTTTGAGGAGAATGAAGATAATGACATGTTGAAGGGTTCCAGGTCGTCATCATCATACCACTGCTAAAGTATGGATGGCTTCAGCATGCCATTGTGCTGATTCTTCTTTAAAATAAGTCCCCAAGCTTTGGGTTGAAAAGCTTTCAGACTTTCAGCTGCTTTTTCACTTCTCGCTTACGTCCATAATAGATAGTTTCCACCAACAACTTGTGACCTCCCAGAATCTCAACTGTAAAGGAGCAGCCATAGGTCTAGTGATATAAAATGTTATCACAACAACTATGAATTTAACTTTCTCACACACACACACACACACACTCACTTACACATGCAGACAGTTTGAACTCTGGCAGCAGGTATTTGTTTATTTTTTCAAATATATTATTGCAGATTTTCAGAGCCTGTACCATAGTGTTGCAGGATTCTTTTTAGCCCAATTTCCACTGTTATGACTGGTTTACAGACTCCTATAACACAGCCTTTCCCAATCCAGTGGCCTCAAGAAGTCTTGGACTACAACTTCAATTATCTCCAGATGGGGAAGATGGACAAAGACAACTAGAGGTCACCAGTTTGAGAAAGGCTATCCTGGCATTTCAAATAGTACTTTGAAAAGACAAAGCAAGCTTCCCACAACGTGAGTAGTCTAACCATGGCAGATGTGTGATACAAGTGTGTGTAGTTGTCATAACTCCATTGGTAAGTGTCTGTGACAGCTCTGAAGATGAATAATATATCTCCCCTCCCATATCCAGGAAATTTTTAAGACAGTACCTTGTATTCTTGTGAAAGTTTCAATCTCAAACTTATAGACTTGAAAGAAAAGGTCATTCGATTAAATGGACTAGATTTTTAACAAGAACTGTCTTTCTAGAAGTGAAAGTCTTCTTCCATGGATAGAAGGGCTTCTCCTTCCAAGGCACAAGGCAAGCTGCATCAAACAGAAATTGAATCTACACGTTTGTGTTTCTGCAAAATGCTGCTCAGTCTCCTGTACAAGGTCATGCAGGATGGCTCAAAATGCAGAGCCATGCAAGAAATTGCATAAGATCTTGGTTACAGTGATGCACAAGATCTTCTGCTAGCTGTATTTTGAAAATAGTTCATGGGAAATTTCTACTTTTATCTTCTAGGATGCCACTAGGCCCTACACAGACTACCCCCCACCCCGAAAGAGATTGGACTTGCTAGACAAAACCTATAATTTGAAATGTTACTTTATGCCATTATCTTTACAGTACAAGGTTAACAGTTTTAAACCAATAAGTGCTGGGGTGAGATAAGTGCAGAAATTAATGGGGTAAGTGATCTTTTAAACTAGAGATTTCACAGGGTGAATTTGGGATCCCTGGCTCCTGTATACACAGACCAGTGTTCTACCGCTGAATTTTTCAGGCCACACTCTTAATTGAGATGGTGGACACAGGAAGGATTCAGTTGTGCAGAAAAGTATGCTTCATATGCTCAGAGGCTCTCCAACCAGTTCTGTTTAAGAATTCTTCACCTTTGATTTAGAGGTTGATCTTTGTAGCTATCTACTTATTGCTGTGGCAGATCAATGTCCTTTTATGCAGTGCTTCTTATGCTACAGCATGGTCCCTTCTCTTCTATGCTGGGGCCAACACCACATTTGTTTCCATAGACTAGGACTACTTCTTTCCAGGAAAATGGTTGTGGATGAGAAGCCAATAGGTCATGGACTGGAGGAGAACCACCATTTTAAGCGGCACTATTCTAACTGAAATAAATCAGTCCTTAATAAACTTTAACAAACAAAGCATTTGAAGCATGACTAAGCTCATAACATTAGTGGGCTGAGATGTTGAGATATAGGCCATTTTTGCACTACACTGTTATAGTGCTATTATTCCACTTTTAACCTCCTACAGAATTCTGGGGTTTGTAGTTTAGGGATGGGCATCTGGAATTCTCAGACAGAGAGCTCTTTGGCCTCAACAAATTACAAAATTACAGAATTCCACAGGATGTTGAAAGTGGCATAATAGCACCAGAACAGTGTAGTACAGAAATGGCCTTAGTTGACTGACAAACTGAATTGAAGGCTGTAGATGAGATCTCATATTTTGGGGCAACCACCCCCAAACCTGCCAGCTCCCAGATGTGTTGGACTCCCACCATTCCCAGGGAACAATTTTATTATGGACTATGTAGTATATGGAGGGAGGAATCTAGTTTGGAAGAAGGAGCTTCAAAAGGACCAGAAGAACCCTTTTGAAGGAGCCAGTAAAAAAGCATGCTGTCCCAGTAGTAACAGTGAAAACTTCCATGGCATTCACTGTAAATCCCATGATCTGTCCTGACACTACAGCTTTTATCAAGCACTTAATTAAGGCTAAATCAAATAATTAAATGAATTCAATTACTGCTATTCATTGTAGTGATTTTTCTCTCAAATGGTAACATTTAACATTATCTAATTAATTTTCAAACCCCACTTTCAAGCTATTGGTAGGATTAATATTGGTTTTGGACAAAAGTAAAAATCTATTGACCATCCAAATTGCAGCTCCCCAAAATTTTTATTACTCCTTTATGATTGCTAGGGTTCTTGGGACTTTAAATCCAATGACACTTTCAGGGCTACATGATTTATACCCTTGATTGGTCTCAAAACAAATAACAGGACTTCTTACTGGCTGCTCCCAGGTTTTGGAACTTGCTCCCTAGGAAAGCTAGGATGTTCCTCTCTTTGCTGTCCTTCCATTAGTAAATGAAAAATTTTAGGAACTGCTGGCCAAAGCTTTTAATGATGTGCTGCTCTGTTGATTTTTATCTTTCTATCAGATATGTTTTTAAATGCTGTTAATGCCTAATTGCTGTTTCTGGAAGAATGCTCTACATTTAACATTTTTTCTTTTTTCAATTGATTATTATGCTTTTACAATCTGCAGTTCTGATGTGATTTTTTTAAAAAATTGTGCTTTAATTTTCACTGTAAATTCTTAGCTGTCCTTGTTCTTAATTTGTGAGCCTTCTGGTGTCCCATGCCAGCAGAAAGTGTCATATAAATGAAATAAATAAATAAATCTCCTCTAATTCTATGGGTAGTTTAACTGCATTTTAATATGTTTTTGCTTATGTCTTTATGTGTGCTTTTATCTGTATGTGTTTGAGTTTTTATAAGCGGCCTTGAGATGATGAGGAGGACAATTATTACTATTGCTACAACTACAACACGTCCTATCATATCACACCTTTGTACTGTTCAGCTAGATGCATATGGAGGTTAGGTGGAACTGAAGTTTTGTCCATATTGTTCCTGCTCAAGAACATTTGCCAGTACTGTACATGACCTACTCAGACAATCAACTATAGCTGCTCTTTCTTCTGTGCTTGCATCCCCAAACAACTGGATGCCATTAATGCTGATTATGTCACATAGGTAAAGATTTCGTTATAGAATTTCCCAAATGTTATCTTAATACCATTTGACGAGCTGGCTTCTATGTGTAGCTTTCTGGGAGCCCAAGTACAGGCACCTACTGTAGACTAAATTCTACTAGCAGCACTAAGTTTTCTACTTCACACAGTTGTTCAGTTGGGCAAGGGTAACTAGTAATAAGATCTAGTACTTTGGTTGGAGGAGGGGTCTCAAGATGAATGAGGATGGCATGCAAATACAATTACAGAACACAACTGGAAGGTAAGAAAGGTGAAAAGAGATTAAAATCAGAGAATTATTGTCTTCTTCATTTTGATGGATGGACTAAAGATTATTTCAAATTTAAGAAACTGCTTCTAATTTCTCCCTTGAGGAGTTAAAATCAGTCTACCAAGTACAATATGTAGATAAAAACAAAAGTCTGCAAAATGTGTAGTCTTCCAAGTCCCAATCCAACCTTCATTAGAATGCAAAGAGATTTTACATTCAACAACAGCTTCTGCTTGCAGTTCCCTGTGGCCAGATTTAAAACATACTTCTCTGGCTTTTGAGCCTGCTGGGTTGTTTTCCATAATCCTTCAAGTGAGAAAGAACAAAAAAGGTACAAAGGCAAGCAAATGTCACCTCCTTCCTGCTTCCCTATTAACATTGGAAACTACTAAACTTGCAGTGATGGAAAGCAAGGTGTATAATTCTTCCTCTATAAAATTATGAATTCTCAAATATGAGCCCTGTTGCTCTTCATGGTGAAGTGATTTGCGCTAGACAAGATCATGAAGGGAGACAGATGAAGGGAAAAACTGGTATCAGAATGGAGTAGTAGGATATTTTAGCCCTAGTGTTCCATTTCTGCTTCTCTTGGGCACTGTATTAAAATCAAGTATATTCAATCCACCATAATTGGAGGCTCAGCTTCTTTGATTCAATGGCCACATATCACTGTCTCATGAATGAGGTTCTTGAACCTTGTTCAGAGTACAGAATTTCAGTCTTGGGGAAAGCGTCACATCTGGAACTGTTTACCACTAATCCATACCAAATGATAGGGATATAATTCTCCACAGATTTCTTTCTCACAGACAATAACAAGTAATTTTACCATTTTTCTCCTTGGTGTGAGAAAGCCATCAAAAATTGCACTATTTTTGAAGACTGTTCACAGTTCAGCATTTATTCTGTGCAAAAAGTGCACATGATTTTTCTGCACAGTAAACAGCATTTTCTTTACAGAAAAGATTGTTTTTGCACATAAAAATGCTGTTTTCTGTACAGAAAACAACATTTCTACACATAAAACAAGTTGCCTGCACATAAAACAAGTTTAAGAACAAGCGAGTTCTTCCCTGCACAGAAATTAACATTTCTGAACAGAAAATGCTGTTTTCTGTGCCAGAAACTTGGTTTCTGTGCAGAAATGTCATTCTGGGCAAAATAAAATAAAATAATAGAGAAAAAGGTCCGGAGCATTATGGCCTATCTATGGCCCTTTCCGCATGAGGCAGTTAAAATGGGCCAAGGCGTCCTGGCACGGAGGTCGTCTGCTCCTTGGATTGGACTAGGTGCAGACTATTTAACTTAGTTCTGCACCTCAGTCCGATCCAACCCGCCCTGAAGTGGTCCTCCCCCATGCTAAGTAAAGATCAGAAAAATCAGATCTTCACATTTTCTGGAACGCGCCATTGCATTCCTACTTACCTGTGCAGATGCACAGGCTTGCACCAATGCAAGCCTGCGATCAACGGAGGGCGGGCTGTGGGCGTGGCCAGCGTCAGCGGTTGGTCCACTCCCATGAAGACACCGGAAGCCGCCATTTTGAGCCGGAGCAGTGCGGATCTACAGACCTCGCACTGCTCTGGTTCGCCCTGCACTAATGGAGAAGCCCTGTGGAAGGGCTCAAGGGAAAGTCTGTGTTACTTCGGACCCAAGAAGAGCCGGTAAGTAACAGCATGGAGGGATTCATTTACCTCATGTGGAAAGGGCCTATGGTTCTTCTTAGGTTTCCTGACATTTGAGAAACATATTTTTGACCTTTTCTTTCAAAAAAACTGAAATGCTTGTTCCACGCTGAACAGATAACCAGCAGAGTTTGCTTTGAGGATTTTTCTCCACAAAGTTTATGGAGCTCACATTAGTGGCTTCTGAAAAAATTGAGTTGATGACAATGCAGTAGTGCCAGTGTTGACGTAGCCATTCCTTGTGTGAGGCCCCATTTGTATATGTGACTGGTTTAACTTCTGTGCCTTCCTCCAAATGGTGGCAGACATCAGTATCATTCCTACATTATCAGGGAGGGAATAATTAGATCTCTCTTAAAGAAGCTGACATTAAATCCTCTGATTCGGGATAATTACCACCCCATCTCCAATTTGCTCTTCTTCATCTGGACTCTAGGTGGTAGTATCTCAGCTCCAGGTGATCCTGGAGGATTTTGATTATTTGGCATCCAGCTTAAATCCACTGTCAATACTTGATAGAGGACAGAAACACCCTTAGCTATTCTTATGGCTGATCTATGACAGGAATAGAAAGGAGAAATGTGGCTCTATTACTTCTCCTTGACCTCTCATTGGTTTCTGACATTATCAACCATACTGTCCTTCTGCATACTTTCAAATATTGAAATGAAACTGCTGGGGAAGATCATAGGAAGCTTTGGGCTACAGTAGTAGCACCCAATTATATTTCTTGCTTCAACTTAGGGATTCTAAAGAATGTGTGGAAGTCTTAAATAGGTGCTTGCAATTTCAGCAAGATGGAAATGCTACTGATAAGGAAACTGATCAATCTGCATGGAAATATGCAGTCATTTTCCTCTGAAAGAATAAATTTGGGACAGCCTGGGGGGACTCCAATACTTGATATAGAGGAAATGAAAATGTGCCAGTTTCACAAATGGGGTAGAATCTGGAGTTCCCAAACTCTTGAGAAACTCATGTGGGAAGAAAGACAACATATTAAAAGTTCTTACAACTTTGCAGAAACTTTTTGTTTTGTTTTGTTCTGGGCATAACATAAACTGTGCACTTTTCAAGAACTGCACAAGAGTTTGAGAAACTGCACAAGTTTGCAGCAAAAACTTGCATTTGCTGTCTTTTCACTATGCACAGGAAACTGTTCTGATTTCTGAAGGAAAAAAACAAAACATTCACTTACATTGTGCTACATCCCTATACAAGCAACTTGGTGAATGATAGCATAACAATTTAGGATGGTGTGAAAAGTCACTGAAAACCAGAGAAAGAAATAGAGGGAGAGAAGGTTTGAGTTACTTTTGAGATTTTACACTTACACACACACTCATTTGGAATTGTTGGGGGGAGGGATGACAAGTAATATCACATAGAAGAAAAATCTGACTGAGGCTGCAGCCCTGCTAGTTTGAATGCTGAGCAATCCAGATGTTACATAGCAGAAAAGAAACTCAGGCCAACTGAAGCTGCAGCCCTTGTCCATTTCAATGCTGTAGAAATTCCTTTCTGTGCTGAAAGCTACAAAGTTTTGAGAGGGCGCAGTTCTCAGGAGAAGCTGCATGGTTTCCAGAAACTTACATAGGCATTCCAGGCAAGCCTCAAAGCTTTGGTAAAAAATTGTCCAGTTATCCATCATTGCAGGGGGAAAAAATTCCTGGGAGTCCCGTAACAATGAGACTAAAAGCTGAGTCATTGTTTTCAACAGCTGTCAGAAAATCAAGATTTATAATTGCTAACACTTGGCACCATTTGGGGAGGTACAGCTGATAGTGCTTAGGACTACTAACTGGCGCAACAGCTGTAGCCCATTTAGAGATGGTTGTTCCCATCTTGGTAGTCCAGCACTCCTAGGCTGGCAGGGTTTTGAATTCTGAACAGCTTCAGCTTTTTGAGTTGGATTGCACTATTCTTTAGGAACCTGTCTTTCATCAAATGTCTCATCTCACTCAGTATTCCTCAAACTGACAGCCAATGGCACTCTAGATGCTAGATATCTATCTAGGGATCTGAAGGATGGGAGAAGCTGGTTTATATTCATGAAAGGTCAGGTAAAAATAAAAACCAGCTAGTCTTAAAAGTACTGCCACATTTCTTTTTTTCCTTTTTCCTCCTCTTTCCTCAGGGACCGTCTCAATGCAAACCATATGTTTAACACTGGACTACATTCTTTGCTGTAATTCTTTCCAAAAGGCAGAGCTTTCCAAACTGTGTGTCACGACACATTAATGTGTCCGCTGCAGTGTGTAGGTGTGTCACATGAAGGGGTGCCTCTCTCGCTGTCACTGCCCCAGCTTAGGAAGACCCCCAGTGAGAGCAATGGCGGCAGGCCAGTCCTGGATGGAGGGGCTGTCTCTCCTGCTGCCACTGCAGCCACCCTGGCAAGGGCAGCAGCAGGCCAGGCTCGAGTGGAGGGGCTGCCTCCACTTACTGAATTATAGTCTGTGCTCCACATTTGCAGGTTTAAGTTTTGTGGATTTGATTATTCATGGATTATTCGCTATCACTTCTGCTGCCTCCCTATGCCATTTTTAATAGGGACTGCAAGCCTCATGAGACTCAGAAACTGCAAACGAGGTTAGTAAGTCCCCATTAAAAATGGCAGTAAGGCCCACCAGCCACCCACTTCTGCCTTGTGAAGGAACCCTGATGCCTCAAAGGAATCCACAGTGGGCTGAATATAGTGACCATAATTTTTTTGGGTGTTAAATATGGTTTGGGAGGGCCTAGAGTTATTCACATTTTTCCATTTTCATAAGGGTCCTGTGGCCCTAACCCTAGTGAACGTGGAGGCATGACTGTACTTACTGAATTACTGTGTTGCAAAATAATACATGTTTAAAAAGTCACCAACATGAACAGTTTTGGGGGGAGGGGAGGGGAAGCATTTGCTCATATTCATCTGTTTTGCTACTTTTACTTTTATGTAGTCAAAACTGTTGCTTCCCTATTTTGCCTGAAGAGAAAGTCATAGGGATCTTGAGATCATTCTTAAGAGATTTTTTTTTTTTAAAAAAAAAAAAAACCTAATTCCTGAAAGTGATGCAAGAAAAGGAATGGTTTTTGCATTAACTTTACCACGCTTTGCCCATCATTGACTTTGGTTTCTTTTTTTACTCTTCACCCTTTTATCTGAGGTAGAATTCTTTGCAATTTATTCCTGCAGTTTAATAGAGATACTAACACTGAAAGAAGAACATGAATACCAAAGGCCAAGCCACAGTGAAATTTTTCAGTGAAGATACAATAAAGTCTTCCTAAATAGAAATTTTTAATGTAGGGACTGAAATACTAGATGCAGCAGGTATCTCGGAAGCTCCTTCAACAAAGACAGATGCACATGCAGTAGGGGCAGTTAAAAGACACTGTGGAATTCTGGTCTATATTTCTAGCTCAGTGCATCTACTTTTGACTTGTAGTGGCTGTTTAGGGCTTTCAGACAAAGATTTTTCTCCCTATGTGGAGATGGCAGGGATTGAACTTGTGACTTTTTGTGGCTCAGCCCATGGAATAAAAGATATTATGTTACTGTGTCAAGTCTATTTCACTGTTCTTGTGGGGTTCTGAACAATTGTGTTAACCTTTCTAACAATGCCACACATTTTAACACCAATTTTCACTAACAAATTCATCAGACTCTACTTTTTAGCTGTCTTCAGATGAGTTGCTACTAGCAAAAACGTAAAACATTATTTGTGAAGTATTAGTAGGAGAACAAAGTTAATAGGTGGAACAGACAATTGGATCTGGATTAGTTTATTTTGATTTAGTCCAACTGAAATCAATAAAACAAGTTAGTGGTAACTAATTTAAGTCCTATAATTTCAACGGTAGCAAAATATAGTTTGCTTAGTCTGGTCCAACTGTAAACCTACATTTAAAAAATTGTACAACTTTGCATAAAACCTTTTCTGACAAGGTTACTCAAAATGCTCAAAATTTCTACAGCCTTATAGTGCCTGTATAACAATCTACCAAGCTCAAACAAGTTGAGAATGATTATGACATCTAGTTCTTTCAGATCAAATAGTAATAGTCTAGTCCATTTGGCATAAGTGCATCCAGCTATTTTTCTTATTAATGCTCCTCTCATCTTACCAGGGGGATGGTCTAGAGCAGGAGCAGGGAACCTAAATCTTTCCATATGTTGTTGTACTACAACTTCCATCACTCCAACCATTAGCCATGTTAGCTAGGGATGACGGGAGTTGGAGTCTGACAATGCCTGAAGGTTGTGGTTTTCCACTCCTGGCCTGAAGACACATGACACACTTCTGCCACTGAAACTCTGTGGGCCTGGATGGCCCCCAGAACTGCTTGAAACCATATATAAGCTGCTGTGAGATCACTGGGAAAAAAGTAGATCATAAGTGTAATAAATCAGCAATTCAGTTCACTAGATTGATTGCACCAGCCATGACAGATACATTAGAAGTATAGAAAAGGATACAAAAGTAGAAAAAAAATTATATGACAAACATTGATAAAATAAAAGAATTTGAAGATTCCCATCACGACGCTCAAGTTCAAATCAGCACTCTCAGTCCCCAGTACAATTTGTAGCACTTTTATTGAATTCTTTCTTTGTAATCCTTTTTTTTTCCCCTTTTACAAAGAGCCACTAAGTGTCACACCGCCACTGATATCACTCAAAAGAAATTGAACCATTTCTATGAGAGCATTCCTACTTTCATGAGTCAGCAGGGGTTGCGGGGCAGGGCGGGGGAAGCAACCTTCCCCAAAAATTTCAGCTTTGGCTCCCTGTGCAAAAGGCAAATCAACATATAATAAACAAAATATTTCACCTGATATTAATCATATATAATAATCCACATTCAAATAGTACCTTACTATAATGTCCATCTAGGACTGCTGTTGCTGCTGCATATATTGGAACTGCACTTTGATTAAAGCATTGCTTAGGTAAACTGGCATAAGCTGAGTCAAATAGCAGCCTTGGAGTTAAGAAACTGTGTATTCTATAAATATCTGCCCCAGTGTGGAAAAGAAAAGGCAACATGAAATAAATGATTCCTAATCATTGGTTTAAAGTGCAGACATGTAGGCATTGAATTGGATCATCACAACATAGGAGTTATACACTGGCAAAGAAAAATTTGGTTTCAGTATGCACCACATGATTTCCTTTCTATGTTACAGTACAACTACAGCCATTTAAAGACATGTCTCCCACATACCCCTAGGATAGAGGAATCGCAAACATCTTCTTCTATCCAATCCTTGTCTTCATCTGTAAGAGAGCCAGCACCGGATAATGGTTTGAGCGCTGGACTGTGAGACAAGGCCATGGAAAACCACTGGGTGACTTGGGGCATGTCACACACTCTCAGCCCCGTAAAACCCTGTAGTAGGTTCGCCTTAGGGTAACTATAAGCCAGAAACAATTTGAAGGCACACAACAACAGCAACAATAACAACAAGCTATAAAACTATAAATGCCTGGGCATCTCAGTCTCTTCAGGCTTTCGGTTCTTGAAGGCCCAGCCGAATGCTGCAAATGGCAGGATGGCCAGTGCAATGTGAGATATCTGAAGAGTTAGTTCCAACTTCTGGCAAATGGACCAACTGCATTTCTACTGTTTAGTTGTTGTTATGTGTCTTCAAATCTTACTTATGAAGTTTTCTTGGTAAAATTTGTTCAGAGGAGCTTTGGCTTTATCTTCCTCTGTGACTGAGAGAACGAGACTTGCCCAGGCTCATCTGCTGAGTTCCATAATTGAACAGAGATTTGAATCCAGATCTCCTTTACTTAAACCACCTCCCACACTAACTCTCTTCTGGTAGAGCTCACAATATGGTTCATTTTATGGCAGCTCCAGGAACATCAACATGACTCTTTCCAAATAGGATCATTTGATCTGACTTGAAGGGAATAATTGTCCCTATGAGAAAAATCAGTGATGACACATGAGAATTACTTCTATTTATTTATTTATTCATTGAAGGTTTGTCCTTTTCAGGAGCTTTGAAGGATCCCTAGAATATGAAAAAAAAAATAATGACTTTATTTAGTGCTTGCCTTTAAGAAGAATGATTGCCGGCAACAAAACCAACAGCTTGTGCCACTCTGTGGCAGTACAAACCTTTGTAAATCACTTTAACAAGTTTTTGGAGACATGACTATTATAGGAATATTATTCCATCAATGTCACATTCGGAAGTTTGGAGCTGATGCATTTTAAATGTGTACACAGAATCTGATGAACAACGTGAAGGTTTTCTGTCTTCTTTTCAAAGAAAAGTCTGAATGATATGTCTTCAGCCAAACAGAGCAACACAGCTATGGCTGATTGAGGCTTTTGTTATTTCTACACTGAAATGTTGTTAACTTCTATTTTGGGCCCCATTGATTGTACTATTCAAAAGCTGCAACTTTCTTTCGTGGCTGGAATAGAAATATTTAACAAAGCTAAGTTTAAAAGAGCAATCTTTCATCCTTCATATTTTTAAAGCCGTGAGCATGTCCTACATAAAAATGGGCAATCACTTCTGAAGTGTGGATGCCTCTTTGAGTATCTAATATTCTTCCTTTGGTTTTCTTTCTCTACCTCTTCTTGGGCCATCATCAATGCTCCATTCTCTTCTGCTCCTCATTGTGTCAGTTACCTAAGAGAAATTTTGTCAGCCACCATGGGAAATCTCTGTTTTATAGATGGGGATTCTAAAGCCTAGGATAGTCCGATTGGAGATTCCAAGGAAGGAAGGAAGGAAGGAAGGAAGGAAGGAAGGAAGGAAGGAAGGAAGGAAGGACGGACACATTTCTCAGGGCATTCTGGAGAGTGATAATGATTTATCCTTGCAGGTGGGCAGAGAATACTGGAACCTTAAATTTTTAACTAAACTGAAAATCTAAAAGCATGCAGATTAGCTAAGTCATGAGTTGGTTTAAATATAACTTGGGACAGACCCATAGTAGTGGAGTCTCAAGCTATTCCATGTAACTTGGCCTCAACAGAAATGCTGATTTTTTAAAGTACCAATAGCTTTGCGATCTCCAGCACAAGATCTAAGACCATCTCAGTCAGAAATTCTCAACCCAGTGGATATTAGTTTATATGTTAGACCACCCTGAAATATTTTATGGTAGGGTGGCCAAAATGCTACAACAAAATAAAATGAAGCATATAAATAAACATTACATAACACTACACAAATGCAGTAAGCTTAAAGATATAAGCTTAAAGAACCAATATATGCTCAATATGAGCAGTCTCATAATGGATATGGAAGCTAGTAAATATATATAATTCTCATATGTCTTGGTAATGCCATTTAGCTGTGCAGCAAACTAAACTGTATTAAACACTCCAGAACTGAGTCACAAAGTACAACAGTTAGAAGCCAGATGTGGCCAGATATGACAGCTGATCCTGTAGCTGAGAAAAGGCCTAGAAAAGGGCATAGCCATTACTTCCTTAACCTTACCCTCACCCTCACCTCCCCTTACCTCCCTTAGACTGTTTCCAGTAATGTCTCTCCCATACCACATAGCAATTTGAGTGCTCTTTCCAACTCATTACACAGTGCCAACAGATTCTGCCCTACACATAACTCATGGAACAACAGTTACCTCCAGAACTAAAAACAAAACACAACCTTCCCTCTTCTCCCAGATGACCTTGTTTTATTCTTCCAGCTCAAGGCACCTTCTACTCTTTTCAATACACCCCTCATTTCTCCAAACAGCAGACTTTGAAACAGTCATGAAATAGACAGTGATTGTTATCCAGAAGCACTCCTAAACTCCATTGAGGGAAAAGTCAATATTCTCTAGAGATGCCTACTGGAGATAGTGGCAGCATCTTAGCCTTTCATCAGAAGCATCCTTTTCATCACAAGCTGGGGCTCATTATATACACACCTACTGAAAGAGCCTGTGTATAACACAAAAATTAATACATGAGCATCTTTTACACCTCCCACTCTGTGTAATCAACTGGCCTGCCTTCATTGCTACCATCGTCAACTGGTATAATGAAAAAATGCCTGTTGTCAAGGTCTTATTCTCAACGTCCTTAAAATGTATCAGTCTTTCTACCAGCTTTATGGCAGATCATCTGTTTGCACATTTCCTTGCTTGCTTTTCTTAGAAGCAGCAAAGTCTGGCTACATCAAATTAAAAACACAACAGCACAGTATGTCATCATGCTCTTGCTAAGAGTGACTATAAAATATGATAGATACTTCCTTTTAAATGACAACAACAACAGCTGGTTCACTCTCAGAAAATTAAAAAAAAAATACCCTCCATTATCACTCAGTATATCTGGTTCTCCAAGAAGCTGGATAAAGTCCCTACCAGGCAAAATTGCAAACCTTCTTTTGACTAGAGGCAGCCCTTGGCTTCTATGTCATTGTGGTGAACCTGCTTTTGATTTTTGTTCCAAACTTTAAAAGAGTTATCCAAAGTACCATGTCTTATCCTCAAGAGGATAGCTCCTTTAAAGTCTGGACTAAAATTTAGAACAGCTTAACACCCCACTGACATAGAAGCAGGGTCCTTACTGGCCATTGAGTCACTGGGGGTAATAAGTGCCAATCTCAAACGAAAGCTTGAATGGTAGTCACTGGATTAACATAGGAACTGGTAAGGCCACTAGTCAATGTGGGTTCACCAAGATATAGATATAAATGCTGCTAAATAAAATTTAATGAGGTTGACTTTTTTCAAAGTTAAGGAGCCTCAGCTTCATTTAAAAAAACAAACAAACCAGTAATTCCTTACAACCATTATGGAGTCCCAGTTTTCATTGCTCCCCCCTACCATTGTTACCACAGCTTTTGCCTTTGTGCCAGCCATGTTCATTTGTAGATAATTGTGCTGTCTCTGCTCCTCAGATGTGTTTTTCTTTTCCTATGCCAATTTTATAACACATCCTAGCAAGTTTTAGGGGAGAGAAAGGTAGAGCAAAAGCCTCCTCAGAAATGTCATCCAGCTAATTGAAATTCTTTTACCTTGTATCAGACTTTCTCAGATATTGTGCTCAAATATAAAGAATTTCTATTAATTTAAAGATAAAATTTAATCAAAACCCCAAAATATTTTTAATAGAAAAACTGTCAGCATTTTCCCAGGACATACTAAAACTTTGTTGTAGAGGAGGCTAAATTGCCCACTGCCATTGTTAGTTTGGGCATTATCTCTGATCCCTCTGTACCCATTCATTTGCTCCTAAATGCCTGGTGATATCATTCTGACATATGATGTAAACCTCCCTGCTTCCTTCTGGATACAATAGTGAGAGCAGCACTTTTCTTCTGTGTGTCCACTTTGGTACTAATTATAGCTATGCAGTTCTAGATCTGTACCGAAGGGCTTTCAATTACATATCCACATTTTGTTTTTGGGTTTTTTTTTTAAAAGAATCAACAAGGGACACATAATTTCCTGTGGGGAGAAACACTTCCCAAAGCATTTTGGCTGTTTTGTATTTCTAACAAAACAGAATTTTCAGGATGGCAATTGCAGCCCTATGGAGAAAAGAGCCTTGGGAAATATACTTGGATTTTCTGCCTCCTATTGCTTTTCTTTTGTTCTCCTTTCCTGTGAAAAGTCCTGCAGAAACTACACTGCTGTTCAATAATCTTTGCTTTAAATATATCACCCTGTGTGTATAGTTTTGGGATAACACATGAAAAATCACCCAAAAGATAAACATATGTATTGATAATGGTTACTAGATATGACAAAAGAGCATTAATGTGAAACTGGTACATAAACACGGGTTAAATTTTAAGGCATTTGATGAATTGTATAATGGAAATAAATCCTGGCTATTGCTTTAGCATTATTTCCATTGGCAATCATTTATGAGTGCATTTCCCAATGACAGATGTGCTTGTATTTCACAGTGACATCAAATATAGATTTATGACCTCTTCCTTAGGAGTAGCACATATTGGCAACTTTAGACTAACTTTCAGGGGGCATCATGTGAGGGGGTATAGTTGCAGAACTCTTCTTCTAAGAGAAGCTGATGGGATTTGCTATGGAAAAGCCAATGGCAGTTCTTTACAGGAGGTTGCGATGACCTGCCCCCATAGTTCCAATCACCAGCTTCTTACCTCAGGGATGGTACACATTACAGTTCTCCACAGGGATGCTGCTGAGAGTAATATACTTGTTCGTGAACCATTCTCAGCACAGTCATGTGAACACTCAACACATGGACTAGAAGCATCACTTCCAAGTCACCATGCCTATTCCTACTGCCATTGATAAGGTGAAAAAATGGAGCCTCTCCTCTTGGTTGAATACTTGGCTGACTAAAAAATGACGTCCTTATGGGAAGTAAATCCATTCATGGCAGTAATATCTGCATTCCAAGAATGAATTCACTTCTCATATGGAGGCCATTAACTATGGCTTCCCTTTGGTGACTTTATGCTGGGATGGAAGAGAGTTACCACAGAGTTACCACAGGAGGTTCTTTTCAGTGGCTTCCTAAGTAGAGAAGGAAATAATAGTTGAAAATAGTTGAACAATAGCTGAAAACAGGTTTTCTGGGTGTCAGGAAACTCAGACAAGGGAAATCCTGGGCAGGGAACAATCTTTACCGTTAAGGACTAATTCTGCACAAAAATGCATATGGGTTTTCTGTGCAGAATACAACTTTACTATAAAGAAAATTGTATTTCTGCACAGAAAACCATTTTTCTATTCAAAAAGACCCTGGAGGAGGAGGTCTTTTGTTTTTGCAGAATAAATCTTGAAGTGTGAATAGTTCTCAAATATTGTGTAGTTTTTGAGGCCTTTCCTGCAGAAAGGAGAAAAATGTTTGTCATTTGTTCTTGCCTACAAGAGTGAATTTTATGAAATTTTTTATATATTGTACCTAAGTCAAGTACAATATTGGCCTACCCTCTTAATCTAATGGCTATGATAGGGGAGGGGGAGGATCTTTAAATGCAGATTTCTGCTAAATTGTGAATAAAGGTGTTTCTCTTCCTTTGCAGCTACTTCCCCATCCAACTTGCTGTCCTTCTACCAGGGCTTTCTAAGACAGTGCTCCTCAAAATGGCGGTCCCTGGACCAATGTCAGTTCCTGCACCAGTGGCTGCTGGACTCTTGGAAATTTCCAGGAAAGAAATAAACAATTGTAGCCAATGATACAAATTTAGAGCTGGCCACTGAAATATTCAAAAAACAAAACAAAAAACAAAACAAAAAATGATGGGTCCCCAACATCAGATATCCTAAAAAACAGCGGTTTAAGGTTTGCTAGGAGGAAAACTGCAATAGGAAGGATTTTGGAAATGGTAAAGAGCATCATCACAGGAAGCATTCAGCACTCACCATGAGCACTAGAGTTACCCCAACCATTAGGTTGAGTTACCATTTGGTGGGTAGAATTTAGTACCTTGGATAGCTCTAACATTCAGAATAAGTCTCAGGATAGATTCTTTGCCCCACTGACGTGAAAGCTACCAGCCACCACTGCAGCCAAAATCTATCTTCAGCTGGTCTTGTGCCTTTGTGCTTAAAATCACATCCAGAGCCTATTTTATACCCATTAGATTTAGTCAGCATTTGGAAGATTTGCATCTGTACTGTCCACATGTAGTTCAGTTTGTCACTTAGGGAAGTGGATGACTAGGCAAGAGGGTAGGATCTGAATCTTAAACAAGGTCAATGCTATAGCAGAATTAGGTCTCTTAGGGTTGAAGTGTTAGGACTGTTGTATTTGCTAGAACAAGGACATAAGTGTTACACCCTCATGGTTTTCTATTTCTTCTGAGTTGGTCTTCAGTCGGTTAAGGAAAACTCATCAGCTTTACAAAACACCTGAAGCACATTGCTAGAACTATGCTTCCCTCTCTCTCTCTCTCTCTCGTTACATATCTACCTATCACCAATGGTACAGCACAACTGCCTGCATTTCTTGACTCTTTTCAGGGTGGTGGTTATGGAAGATTGTCATGATGTGTGCTTGCACTTCAACATTTACAACATCACTGTACATGACAATGGAGTCACTTGATTGAAGCTGGTGCAGCTATTAAAAAATATAGGCTGACTTTTCCCCTGAACTGATCCAGGCTTATGTGAGAACTGTATCCAACAGAGCCAGTGCACCAGTCACCATTTCACTGTGTATGAATTAAGTGTACAAGAAGACAGGCTGTCTACCCTGTTAGTCATTTCCCTTATTTTGCACATTTTACAGAAATTTGCAAAATGTGCAAAATATCAACAGCACTTGCCAAAAAAAACCCCAAAAACACCTTGACTGTCTTGCAACAAGAAACCTTCTTGTGTCTCAGCGTGTGCACTATCCCATTTATCACTTGAGGACAAACCAAACCAGGATTTATACCATGGCATACACCTACACCAAATACATTGTTTTAAGAAGGCATTTTAGGAGCTGCACATAGGTTAGAATAATACAAGATCAAAAGAGTAAGGTTATCTGACCTGCTATTAGCAAATGAAGTAAGGACAGCAGTCCACTAATTTTTTTTCTACTTTCCCTAATGAGCTACAGAGGAAGTTGACTGTGATAATGATATGTCTGTCTATATTAACATTAAGAGGCATATTCTACCAGTTGAATCAAAGAACAGTAATTGGACATCAGTGCTGTGTTGTTTTTTGAGACTGTGCTGTGAGACACTTTAATGGAAAGCATAAAAAGGCAATATCTTTGAGATGCTAATAACTATTCAATTGTATGAAAACAACATTTCTAATTGGCACTGCAAAGCCAATGCATTTCTCTCCTCTGTGTTCTGCAAAGATCACTCTCAATAGTTCTGTACTCTTATTAGTGTCCAAATTAGGGATGCCATTTTTTTGTTTTCATTATGTTCTGCCTCTTTTTTTTTCTTTTCTTTTTTTTTGAATACAACAAACTCCTGAATTTAATCTCCTGATTATCAGGGTGAGTGGCTTTTAGGGAGAAGACTCACTGTCTTCATTTGGACACTGTGCTAAACTGTAGTCACATAAATGAATGACAGATGTGTGCATTCCCACTTTTTTCCTCTATGTAGCCAAGAGATATTGAGAAGTTTTGTGCTAATCTTTTCAATGCCTCAGGCTCCATGCACACCAGAAAACAACAGAAGGTGAAACTGCCCAGATAAAGTGATCAGGGGCTATCCCTTAAGCTTGCCCTAAATCTTCCTTATACCCCCTGCCTGATCAAGACTTTAAGAGATTGTCATGACTCCCGTCGATGTTTTGTCACCTTGAGTTAAGGCAACAGGCCTATTCCAAACACCTTTGTCAGTTCCATAGGAAAGCCATTACAACTTTGTCTATATGCCACCTTCAGGGTAAGAAATAGGGTAAATAAATCTTAGCTTCAGCCCCAGAAAATTGTACTACATTGGGCATTTTATGGTGCCCCAGACTTCCATGCTACCCTCAGATACTGTCTGAGCCCTTCTGCTTCAACCTTTTCCTTCAGGACTGGTAAATATCACCCTCTTCACCGCAATCTCTCTCTATCCAACCATTCATGCCTCAGTTTCTGTATGGTTCTTGAGAGTGCCTGATTTTTTGTGTATTTATCTATCCAAATCAAATACTCTGTTTAACTTATAACTGGAGTCCTTTCTATAGTTAGTACTGGTATACATAGGTGAAAAGATCCAGCCATTATCCTCCTCTCATTGGCCTCCTTTGAGCTAATAATTCCAAAATTCTAAAGAGACACTGGCACTACTGGTGAACCTCAAGGTCCCCTACCTCTTAACATAACATTTTACTGACCAAATTATGATCAACAATATGTCCAACCGTATTTTATGAAGCTGGCCTATAAGTAAAATTAACACAGTATAGGTTTTGACATAATACTAAACTGCTCTTGGTTAGAAAGGGAGGCTCAAGTTTCTAGTCTCCTCTTTGCAACCACAATGGAGAAAGAGCTGAGATAGTATACAAGCCAAAGCCTTATTTTTATAAAATGTGGCAAGCACATTCAAGTGCACTAAGTGATACAGGATCACTTCTGGTCACCATTTTGGCTGATTTGGACCATTTTGGGTTAATTCAGGAGGGTCAGTTAAACCACTGTATTTGAAGGTGGTTGTGGTGCATTTGGGGGCACAAAAAAAATGCAAAATTTGATCTGATTTTTTTTTTTAAAAAAAAATGGGAGATTCAGATTACTTTTGGGGCTGCAAAACTGAAAATCAATGACCACATTCAGGCCACAGGCCACATTTTTCCCATCTCCGATATAAAGCTAAGTTGGGGAAATTGTGTGGTCCTTAAATTTTTCTTAAACTGCAGCTCCGAGAATTCCTTATCATCAACTATGCTGGCTAAGGCTTCTGGTAGCTGCAGTTCAGCAATATCTGGAGGGTCATAACACTCCCACCGCTGATCTGAGTAGGCAGAGAAGGGCATAAATCAGCAAAATCTGGAACTCAGAAATGGGGTATTATTTCCCAACAGGAAGGGAACAAGAGAATGTCTCGGATTCCTTTGCAAGTTAGGAATGCTGCCAGCTGTTAGTTGAGTTACAACCTATATTGTTCAGGAAACTTGTTACTGAATCAATGAAGTTGTGATTATTTAGCTCCAGTAAGGTAGCTGTTACATCTTCATTCTGCAGTTTGGGGTTCATTAACTCGGATTTGGATAGACAGCTAAATAAAGGTCTAGAGAACATGCTTCAGTCAATCCAGCTTTTGCCAGTAACAAATTATCTCTCAGCCTCCAGTCCCAACCTAAAAATGGAAAGAGGGAGGAGGACAGGGACTGCAAAATAACTGTTGTTTAAAAGCAAGCAATGGTGCAGACTTGTGCACACTGAGGCTGTATAGCTGGTCTGGATATTGTTCCAAAAGGGAAAACATTCAAGATTGTCACCACAAACAAGTTAATACCAGCTGGTAAGGGTAGAGAAAGGGAAAAGTGTGCAGATACTGGAAAAGAATAGATGTCCATGCCTAGGGCTGAGGGCCCTTGGAGGATTCCAGTGAGAACAACCCTGAGGAGACATCAGAACAAATCCCTTGTCTCCTGAACTGGGGCCCATTTCCTTGGATATCACACTTTTTCTCACAGTGTGAGAAAGTGCCACTTATCGTCTAACCCAAGCCCTTAGGAGAAGCCAAAGAGTGCATACAGATGCATTGGCCCTGTAACAGCCAGGTACAGTTCATAAAGTAGCTATCAGTAAGACATTTCTGGCTTTCCTATGAAATTCAACCTGCCCATTGAGTTGCTTCAGGCCAAGGAGCTGCAACATTGCTCTTCACAGTTCTGAAACCAAAACCAAACCTGCTGGCTTGTACCTGAAGAACTGGCCATGGTACTGAATCTGCTCAGCCCTGGCTCTTCTCTGTTCTTTGCTTCATCTTATGCCCCCTTGCCTGAGCTGTTACTGAGAGGATATAATGGAATTCCTGATACAGTGGAATAATATGCAGTATACAGCTGCCCATGAGACCAGAAACTTAAGATGGAGCATGAAGCAGCATATATGGTACAGTATTCAATGAAAATTACACAGCAAGAGACATTTAAAACACCTTACAGAACAATCCTGGATTTGCTAGTGATGTACATCCCACAAGGCACCATGGCCAATGAAATGAGATCAGCAGTCATAAAAACAGCTGTGACCACTGTTTCCCTCACATACTTTTCCCAGTTGTTCTTTACATTCGGAAGAGAAAACATATATCCATCAATGTTGATAGATCATACTGGACATGATCTGAAACATACACAAGCACAGTGGGATATTATGAGATTCTTCTGGGGAATGGGTACATCCTAATGTTCTCCTTCTATGAATATCCAGGGCCATTTCCGCCCTAGGCCCTTTCCACACATGGAGGGAGAAACGGAGCTTACCAGAAGCCAGATAAGTCTGTCGCCACAAGGAGCAGCGCAAGTTTGCTGCTCCACACTCCTGCAGCGTCCTGCAGCGTCCAAAATGGCAGCTTACGGCTGGCGGAGGCTCTCCACCAACCAGAGAAGCTTGCTAGCCAGAAGCCCGCCCCCTGGCAGATCTGCAGACACACACCTGCACACGCCTGCAAATCTACACCGGGGCGCTGCGATGGGATGGAACTGGGCCGCACACTCGTGTTTTATAAAAACCACTTGAAAAGTGGTTTTTAAAAAACATGCGGTGCCACCACTTCTGGTCGCTTCAGGGTGGTTTGAGGTGTAGAACCTCAAAATTATAAATGCCCCAACGCACTCCACAGTGTAGACGACCTCCTTTAGAGGTCTCTCTACACCATTTTAATTACCCTGTGTGGAAAGGGCCCTAGACTGTTATGGTGCTATTATTCCACTTTCAACACCCTGTGGAATTCTGGGGTTTGGAGTTTACTGATGCCAAAGAGCTCTCTGGCTGAGAATTCTAAATGCCCCTCCCTAAACTGCAAACCTAGGATTCCATAGGATGTTGAAAGTGGAATAATAGCACTATAACAGTGTACAGCCCATGAGTACCAAGTGTTGTGAGTAGAGTACTGTGATGATTTGTATTTTTAAATGAACCAGGCTGATTCACACTTCCCAGGGTAATACATTATCCCTTAAAGGCTAGTGTGATTTAGTAGCTAGAGGACTGATCCTGATCTATAAAGGAGGAAGCCCCCAGTTCATCTCTCATCTCAACTCTCATCTCTGTCCTGAGATCTGTCAGTGTCTTAGACAAGCTATAGACTGCCATTTTCAGACTTCTACCCTTCCAACCATCAGCAATATGAGAGAGAGAGAGAGAGGGATGGGGGGGGGTGGAAATAAATACTATCCTACTTAGAGTTATCATAAGGCCACAGATAGCTGGTGGCTCCCAAGTCCTTGGGATCCATTCTTGGTTGGAGATCAAAGTTTGAAGGAGCCACCCCTGATGCTGAGCTCACTTTAAAATAAGATCCATAATTTGGAAGTCTCTTTTAAAGTTCAGGCTAAATCCCAGGACAGCTTCATGGTCTCATTGATTTGGGAGTCATCAGCCAGCATTACAGAAAAACTCCAGCTAGATAATATATGTGAAGCTCATTCAACAATGGAAGGTATTATGCAAATGTTAAGTTACATTTGCCAGATACCCAACACAAGTCTAAACTTTGAACACACTAAGCAAATGAGAATATTAAAATAGAACAACTACTTCTGCTAGGTGTAAAAATCTGGGAGGGGTGAACTCCCACCTACTGTGACTTAACATCTAGATAGGTAGGTCACAGTTTTCAGCCTTCATCATTTTTAACACCAGAGGAGCCAAATGAATTGGCTTTTCCTCTTTTTTAAAAAAAACAAAAACAAAAGGCACTAACTATCTGAAGCTGAATGCTTTGAAACACTGATTTATATTTTATCTTTGCTATGTGTTGTAAGTAAATTAGTTTCTACTCTTGTTTGTTCCAGGTCTGACATCTTTATAGCAAAACATTCTTATCTTCAGCTGAATTGTAAATGAAACTCTTCTCTTCAGAATGTTTAGATAACACAAAGGTTAGAGGATGACCTCTTTAAAATTAATGTCTCCCTGTGACCTGAATGTCTCTGGATTAGGGCTTTTGTGTTCATCTCATATAAGTAACTATATGTAAAGAGAAGTCAAGCTCTAGCCATTGCACTGTTTCAGCATTTTAAAAATGAGAAAATTGGATCTTACGCAGTCAAAGAAAAGTGGTCAATATTCTGTATTAACCACTTTGGTTAAATATAGATGAAGCTGATGCTTGGTAAAGTAGGTTGGGAAGGAGGTGTTATGATCATCGCAACTGTGTTTCAATTGTGGCTACGTAATAATCATGAATATGGAACAGTTATGGATGAGTAAATGTACGTAACTGTTCTGTATTCATGATCACTATTTACAGGAAGCCCTCACCTTTTGACGCCCTATTATATGATGACTCGCTCTTTTGACACTTCCAAATGAAGGACAAGTTCCATTAATTTGATAGGGGTTCCACTCTTTCATCAGTTCTTCTTGCCTACATAGGCTCACGTGGAATTGCTCACATATGTGCACTGCTTGCAAAGCAAGCTGAGAGAGGAAAAATGGCATTAAATTTGCTGAGGCTGCAAGCAAAGCATGCATAGTTGGTACAAATGAGCCTCCATAAGTCCCTCATGCTCCCTACAGTTCCACTTTTCAACCAATTCTGTTTTCTGACAGTACTCCAGCCCCTAAGCTGTCAGATAAGTGAGGGAAGCCTATAGTCAAGAATGTGACACTATTGCTATTGCCTGGGCAGAAGGAGGTCCATTCTGTAGTGAGCAGAGCATGGGTGAATTATGTTTTCATCAGGCTGTGGGGCGGGAGGTCAGGCTAAGAGAAGTTCCTTCAGTATATTTAACTAACTAGCTGATACAGAAAACTGGCCAGTACTTTTAAATCCAGCCTATTGTAAGAGGAAAAAGTCAAATGTGTTCTTATCCCCTGATATTGAAATCAATGAGCTTCATACAAAATGTGCATAAAATATAAATGGCACAATCTGCATATAAATTTAAGGTTGTATGTTTGCTCAATGAGGACCATCTGCTGATTGGCCCTGACTTACCAGTGGCAGATGTATCATGGTAGCACACACAGATTCCTGATGCACTGTTTCACTCACCTTTTCACACTTCTCTTAGAAAGTGAGATGTGTGAATGTCAAAACACATTCATAGCAATAATTCTGTTTCAAGATCTATTTTGGCAGGAATAACTTTTTCCTGTGAAATAATACAGAAAATATTTCATTTCTAATCAGTACCAATGTGTTAGTTGTTCTTGCTCTGAAATGAGTCAGAACATCAATATTATAGAACCACATATTTTCAACACTTACATCATTTTAACTTTTTTTAACGGCTTTCAAACAAAAAGGAGGAGAAAGAGGACAAAAAAAGGGGTTTTGTTTTTTTAATTATTTTTTATTTTATTTTAATTTCACAAAAAAGAAAAAAAAGAAAAATATAAAAAAATATATAAATATATACGTTATATACATTCAGCATACAGAAAGATAATTTTAAAAATTTATACTAAACATATATTGAATCCTAAAAAAAAAAAACACTTCCTCCTGCGAAGTGATACAGTTAAAAAAATACTTTGATGCAGCCCCTCTCCAACTTATATTACAATTAATACTTGTAAGTTATCTCTAATATTATATACATAATCTAATATTGTATACATGGTTTTATGGATATTTACATTATAGTAATTCCCTTATAATTTTCCATTTTGCAATATTCTACCCCAGTGGTTCTCAACCTGTGGGTCCCCAGATGTTGTGGACTTCAGCCCCCAGAAGCCCCAGCCACTATGGTCAATACTCAGGGCTTCTGGGAGCTGAAGTCCAAAAACATCGGGGACCCCAGGTTGAGAACCACTGTTCTCCCCCCCTTCCATTCCATATATATTCTCTCTCTTCCACTTTATCTCCTTATACCCCCTTAAATAATACCCAACCTAGATTAATTTTTTTTTATTTTTAAAAAGTTTTATGTTAATTCCTTAACATAATTAAAAACCTTTTTCCAGGCAAAAAGGATTCCTCTCCTTTGTCCTTTAGATAATGGGTTAGTCTGTCATTTTCCATGATATTCAAGAGCTTCCCCCACCATTCCCCTTCCTCCGGTATTTTCCCTCATCTTCCAATATTTTGGGGTAAACCAACCTCCCTGCTAATAACATGTACCAAATCAATTTTGCCAATCGTCGATTCTTCACTGCACTTTGAACCATACCCAACAAGAATCCCTCAGGATCCATCTCGATTTTCAGTTTTGTAATTTTTTTCATTCTTACACATAAACTATGCCAATATTTCCTAGCCAGAGCGCAATCCCACCATAGATGAATAAATGTACCTATTTCTTGCTTACATTTCCAATAAACATTAGATGATTTATGATTTATCTTAGAAAGCCTTGTCGGGGTGAGATACCATCTAGTCATCATTTTAAATGTCTGTTCCTGAAGAATTTTGGGAACTGATTTTCCGGTAGCAACCCCAAAACCTGCTCCCACTTCTCTGACATAATCTCATGTCTAACATCCCTTGCCTACTTAACCATATAATCTTTAACAACCTCATCTTCCAATTGCCATTTTAACAGCATTTTATATAATCGGGATAAAAAGCCTCTTCTCCCCTTCGACTAGACACTCCCCCCAGTTCTCCCCTTTGCAACTCAAATTCCCCTGTTTTCAAATCTTTCCTTTTCTTTCCCAAAAATTTCGTAAATATGCATACCATTGTATTCTGTATCCCTCTTGTGTTAACTGATTCCTATCCTTCAGCATTATCTGGGGCCCCCATTGATATAGTAATTCTCTATAAGTAGTCCACTTTATTTCATTTCTTAAAAAAGGAAGAGAAAGAGATTCTGCAGGAGAAACCCATAGGGGGATCTTGGGGCAAAAATTTTTTTTTTATACTTTAGCCATACCGAAAGCAGAGATTTTCTGATTACATGATTTCCAAAGGACTTCTGAATCTCTTTTTTCCCCCATGCCAGGGGGAAGGGATGCCAGCCAAATACCAGGTCAAATCCCTCTAACATCAGCAATTTACGATCATTTAGCAATATCCAGGGGCGCATCCAAAAAACGGCCGTTGTGTGATATAATTGAAAATCAGGAACTGACATTCTTCCTCTCTCTCGTTCATTTTCAAGATTTTAAATTTTTAAACGGGGGCTCCTCCCGTTCCATATAAATTTCCACAGCGCTTTCTTGAGATCCACAAACCATCTCTTTGGAATACTTATTGGAATCATTAAGAACATAAACAATACCTTCGGTAAGATATCGTTTTAATTTTCAAGACTCTCCCCATAAGGAAAGATCTAAATTTCGCCAACCTTCCAACTTTTTTTGAAGTTTTTTAGCAAAGGTACATAATTATTTTGAAAGAGCTGCTTGGCATTGTTAGTAATTTGGACACCAAGGTATTCCACTCTCTCTATGCACTTCAGCCCAGAAATTGATTCAAATTTGTCTATTTCATCCTTCTTCATATTCTTGCTCAGTACTTTAGTTTTTTTTTATTTTTTTTAAATCCAGCCATCTGACCATAATCGTTAATAATTTCATTTAACCTTTTAATTTGTACCATTGGGTCAGATAAAAAAATTTACAACATCATCTGCAAAGGCTTTTAGCTGAAAAGATACCTTTCTCACTTTTATCCCATGTACTTCTGGAGGGTTTTTATATCTCTAAGCATCACTTTCAGGAATGAATAATAAGGGTAAAAAATGGGCACTCTTGCCTAGTCCCCTTATAAATTGGAATCCTGCCTGATTTTAATAGTTTATTTTCAAAAAGGCCCCTTTGTTTGGAATAAATAGCCTTCACTAATGATGTAAATACTGTGCCAAATTGCATCCTTTCTAGTACTTTTAATAAAAATTCCCATCTGACATTGTCAAATGCTTTTTCAGCATCTAAAAATATTAACATCCCTTTTAACCTCATTGTGTACTGACAGATATTCTAAAGGGTAAAAGGTTCTAACATTATGGCGCATCTGCCGCCCCGGGGAGAAATCCTGATTGATCTTCATTAATATGTTCTGTCAGAATTGGTTTTAAATTTGATTTGTAAGAATAGAAGTAAAGATCTTACAATCCGTGTTTAATAATGAAATGGGTCGGAAGTCCGTACAGGATGGCTGATCTGATTCTATTTTTTTTTATAAGGGTCTGCTTCTTTCCAACTTACTGGAATATCTCCAGGAGTGGCAATTTCATTAAATAGGGTCTGGAGGGGTTTAGCTACTTGTTCCTTAAATGTTTTATAGAATGAGGCCGTAAAGCCCTTTGGGGTGGGGTGCCTTCCTTTCCTTCAACTGGTCAATAGCTTCCATGACTTCAGATACCTTAATAGGAGCATTGAGGTGTTTTTGGTGTTCTTTCTCCAAAATCGGAACCCCTTTAAAAAATTTTTTAAGATATTGTTGTATCTTATCTTTACTTATTCCATTTTGTTCGGAGTATAGCATTTTAAAATAGTTTCCTAATTTGTTCATAATCCCTTTTTCTTCAGTTATACACTCTGCCCATCTCTAATCTGCGTTATTAAATTTTTCTGTCGTTCTTTCCTGATTTTATTGGAAAGCCACTTCCCAGGCTTTTGAGCATGTTCAAAATAATATTGTTTGCTATATTTAAGATTCCTCTCCATCTCTTCTGTCAACTTTACCAATTTTTAAATTTCTTCTGTAATGTCCTTACTTTAATAAGGACTTGGATGTTTTTGGGCCCCCTTCTTGGCCCCCTTCTCCGCCTCCTGTTTAAAATGGGAAGAAGATTATCCATACATTCCTTCTGTTTTTTTTTTTTTTGCCCATACTTTCTGTGATAAGATGCCCCACATATAAGCCTTCATTGCTCCCAGATTGTGGCTAGCTTAGTTTCTCCATCATTACTAAACTGGAAGAATTCCTTCAATTTTTTCGTTACACTCTGATACAATTGTTTGTTGTCTCAAAATATCTTCATACATCTTCCAGAACTTCGGTCTAAAGCCTTGTTTGAATGTAAACATAGTGGAAAATGATCACTCAGTATTCTCGGCATAATTTGCACCTTGCTGACATCTAACAATAAGGATTTCGAAACCCGCATCAAATCTATTCTTGACCAGCTGTTATACCTATTTGAAAAATAGGTAAACGCTTTCATCATAGGGTTCCTAACCCGCCAAAAAATCAAACAGCTGAAAATCATTAGCCATTGTGGAGAACTCACTGTGTTTTCTTCCCATGCTGGCCCTTACTTGAAATACACGATGATCTATCCATACAGGGGCAGGGAACTCCATTGAAGTCCCCTCATGAAAAAGACATCCGTATAGTCTTAAAAACTTTTATACATCGTTGTAGGTCTTCAAAACACCTCTTTTCCCCCCATTACAAGGCACATGTATCCCAACCAGGAGAATTCGCTTGTTCTTAATTTCCACTTCAACTCCCACAAATCTTCCTTTACAATCCGCAAATGCTTGCTTGGGCTTTAACATCGGCTTGACATACAGCGCAACACCTCTCCTTTAAACAAATGCAGAGGATACAAAAAGATCTCCTAACATAGTCCTTCTAGAACTCTTAGTTCAGCTCCTTTAATGTGAGTTTCTTGCAGGCATAGGACTTCCCCCCTTTTCCCTTTCTTTACGAGATTCGCCACTTTCTTCCGTTTAACTACCGAATTGAGACCGTTAATATTCCACGATGTTATCTTCGCCATCACTTTCCTTTCATCTTTTGTGCCATCTGTTCATCTGACTCAAAATCTATCAGACTCTCTTTGTGGTCCTGACGTCTCTCACAATCTGTCCTTAAATTGTCATCCCTTTCTTTAAAATTTGTCCACCTTCTCTTGTTTATTTTTATCACTAGGTACCTCTGGCTCTGCCAAATTTGGCATCACTAGTCCCAACTTGTCTTTCTTGCATCATAGCCATCTGAGTCAAATCTGATCTATATCTAGTTAGAAAATCATTCATCTTTTCCAGTGAGTTTATCCTATACCTCTGATCCTTAAATTTTTTAAAAAGACCCCTTCGAAACTATCCCACTGAAATCTTATTTAACACAATTTAAGCTTTGCAACTAGCACAGAATAGTCCCTTGGTTTTTTGAGAAAATTCCCCCGGGACTTCCCACAGCAAAATTAGTGGTCTGCCTTGATCAGTCAGGGGAAAAAATTTTCTATGCTCATCCAATATTCTGTCCTTCATGGATTTCTTGTAAAAATGGACTACAACATCTCTAGGTAGTCCTCGTTTCCTTGCTACAGCCATGGAACCCTATAAACTGCGTCCACCTCTTCCTCCATCATTTTTTCTTCCAATTCAAGATAATCCGCCAACAAATTAATTACTCTTTTACGAATATACTCCTCCATTTTTTTTTTCCAGGCCCCGTATTCGTATCCCGGCATCCATCTGGCGTTGTTCTACCAATGCCATTCTGTCGAGCTGTTTCTCTACATTGTTCACAGAAGTGTCCATCTTCTTCTTTAGGAGTTGTATCTCTTTCTTATTTTCATCAATTTCCTGTTTATTAGATTGAACTTCCTGTTTCACCTGAACCAGTGTCCCTTGCATTTCTACCATTTGGGATTTAAGGTCCCCCAGATCTTGCCTTATGGAGGACATTTAAAAAAACCCATTTTTCCATAAGCCTCCTCATATATTCCGGAGGTTCAAACCAGTGACTCCCTTTTTGGGCAGCCCACCCCCCCCCCCATTTTTTCCCAACCTCTTCATACCCTTTCCCCCGTAAGCTTCAATAATATCTAGTGGTAGACCAAAACTATAACTATCTCAATTAACCTATCATCCAGTTCTCTTTTTGCCAATGTTACCATAATTATAGAGTTACTTAACTTATTTATATTTATTATCCTTCTACTTTTTCTCTTTATAACCTTTATGGTAACCAGTTCGATCCTTACCAATTCATCTAATATTTAAAATTTTACAAAATTAATTGATTAGTTAGTAATATAATTGTAATTAGTTAGTTATAAATCAAATATCAATCAATTGTCCAGTAAATACTGATTGCTTATCAAATACTTAATAGTTCATTACTCAATACCCCAATCAAATATCAGTAATTGATTATCCAATCTCCCCTTAAATACGATATTTGTATTTCTTAATATTTCTTTTTCCCCGCATCCCAGTGTGATATCAGTTACCAAATATTCAATCCTTATCAAATAGTTCATTACTCAGGTGTCATATAACTCTTTACATTTCAATCAAATAAATTAAATCAATTTAGAGACATAAGCATAAATAAAGAATAGAATATAACTATATAATAAAAATACACATTCAATGCTCAACGATACTAATCTATAACTTCCCACTCTCCTACTCCTTTACTAACAATCTCCCTTAACAGATGCCTATTCCGGTGGCACTTCCACTTTAAACTTTACAAATTCTATTTATTCCTTCTTCCGTCTTTCTTCATTCCTCTCAACAACCCTGTTGTCGTCTCCTTTTTCACTTTTTTCCCTTTTACCCTTTTTTTACCTCGTATCTCTCCTTCTTCCCCACAATGTCCAGGAAATTTCTCCATCACAGAAGGGTTTGAGAAGGTTTAGAATGTCTTAAAGTGGAAGTCACCCCACAATCCTCAGTAAATCAGAACTCACCAGCGCTTTAAAAAAATAAAAAAATAAAAAAAATTGGTCTCTCTATTAATGTCGTAGTAGGGTTGCAAAGTCCTAGGGTGATAACTTCTTTTCCTTTTCCTATAACATCAAAAAATTTATTCCCCGAAGTTTGTTTTGCCTTTGGTCTTCAATTAACTCACACAAACCGAAGAACCAGTGTAAGTCCAGAGCTTCCACAGAGAACTACTAAGGATAGAAAAGTACAAAATATGAATTGAAAAAATTCCCCTTCCTCTCTTTTCCCCTTAAAACGGCTCAGAGGTAGGTCTTTAAAAAAAGGGAAAAAAAAAACACATCCCGCTTCTGAAGAGAGAAAACAAAAAAACCCTTTTTTCAATACTTCGACTTCTCTTCCAGGAAGGGGGGAGGAATAAACTCTCCAATCTTCTTATCCCAGTCACTTCACAGACCTTCGCTCCAGGGGCCAGCTTTCCTGCACCACTTCACAGTACCCTTCTCAGCTTCAAAGCTTCTCCCTAACCTGGTCTCGCGCTAGCCAGATGGACCATACGCTGGCAGAAAAAAACAAGAGAAAAAAAAAAAAGAAAAAATCCCCATTACCCAGCTAGCGCCACTGGATCTCTCGGGGTTAGTAACTTATCAGAAGAGAACTCTGTGGCAAGAATATGGGGTGGGAAATGCCCACTCCAATGCCACTGTGATAGGAACTAAGGGAATCCAGGTACCTCACCCTGACGTGAATACCACCAAAGGTGAAAAAAGGTGGAAAAGCCCAGACCCCCCGCCCCAAACAAGCTCCTTCTCCTGCCTGTATCCCTTCCCAGGATATGGACTGATTGCCTTGCATAAAATATAAATGGCACAATCTGCATATCAATTTAAGGTTGTAGCTTTGCTCAGTGAGGACCATCTGCTGATTGGCCCTGACTTACCAGTGGCAGATGTATCATGGTAGCACGCACAGATTCCTGATGCACTGTTTCACTCACCTTTTCACACTTCTCTTAGAAGGTGAGATGTGTGAATGTCAAAACACATTCATAGCAATAATTCTGTTTCAAGATCTATTTTGGCAGGAATAACTTTTTCCTGTGAAATAATACAGAAAATATTTCATTTCTAATCGGTACCAATGTGTTAGTTGTTCTTGCTCTGAAATGAGTCAGAACATCAATATTATAGAACCACATATTTTCAACACTTATATCATTTTAATTTTTTTTAACGGCTTTCAAACAGAAAGGAGGAGAAAGAGGACAAAAAGAAGTTGTTGGTATGATGTGTGTGGGAGTTTACCTTTTACAGCTGTGTAATGCTTTCCTCTTTGACACCACTACTGTTAAGAGAGACCAAGTTTTGGCATCAGGAGTCAGGGTGTAAAATGGGATTGGTCTGATGATTTTTCTCCATTTAAATAGGAACAAGTTAAAATAAACATATGTGTAGTCCAATTTAATCCTTTAACTATGATGGCCAATTCCAAGAAGGGAAAACGCTCCAGTATCTTTAATTTTAATGTAAAATCAAATAAAATATGTGCCTTAAGGATACTTCTTGGCTCATGGTAAACCCATGAATTTCATAGGATTTTCTTAAGCCAGTGGTTCTCAACCTTCCTAATGCCGCAACTGCTTAATACGGTTCCTCATGTTGTGGTGACCCCCAACCATAAAATTATTTTCGTTATGTATTTATGTATTTATTTATTTATTATTTAGTTAGTTAGTTAGTTAGTTAGTTATTTCCAACATCGAATAGATTGGAAACACTGCCCTAAATCACTGCTCTGGATAGACTTCTAATGCCTAAAAACTGGTAACCCTCCCCCCTTTTTTAAGCACAGAAAGCATCCATCAATACCAGAATTAAGGCAATAGTTCTAGTTCTGAATGTTAGGTTTCCACAGTTCAAAAAGCCAGTCGCTCCCAACAGCAACACGGAAACAGCCCTCATTTTACACGAGGTGCAGGGAGGAAAGGACAGGGAGAGAGGAAAGATGGCAGCAGCATAAGCAGACGGGTTTTGTTTCACTTCCACCCACCCTCCCTCCCTTAAAGGGAGCGTGGCTGCTCGGATGCTCTCACTCCCATGTCGCACGGGCGCCCCTTCCTTCCTCCTTTCGTTCCTCTGAGGGCTCAGGAGTGGGGTGCGATACCCGCTGTAGCCCCTCAACCACGCTACACCCGCGAGCTCCTCTCGGTCTCCCCACCTCTGCCCCCCCGCCCGGCAGGGAAAGATGGGGAAACATCCCCACATGCGCCCAGCACACCTCCTCTCACCTCCTGCCAGTGCAAGGTCTCCTCTCACCACCTCTGCCCCCCCGCCCAGCAGGGAAAGATGGCGAAACGTCCCCACACGCGCCCAGCACACCTCCTCTCACCTCCTGCCAGTGCAGGGTCTCCTCTCGCCACCTCCGCCCCCCCTGCCCAGCAGAGAAAGACGGCGAAACGTCCCCACACGCACCCAGCATGCCTCTTCTCACCTCCTGCCAGCACAGGGTCTCCTCTCGCCACCTCCACTCCCCCACCCGGCAGGGAAAGAAGGGGAAACGTCCCCACACATGCCCAGCATGCCTCCTCTCACCTCATGCCAGCGCGGGGTCTCCTCTCACCACCTCCACTCCCCCACCCAACAGGGAAAGACGGGGAAATGCCCAGCACGCCTCCTCTCCCTTCCTCCCAGTGCAGGGTCTCAGAAACAGAGTGCTCCCATTGGCTGTGAGGCTACCTTCTTTCAAAAGGGGGTGGGGCGGGATAGAGGAGCGGTGACCCCTGTGAAATGGTCATTTGACCCCCAAAGGGGTCGCGATCCACAGGTTGAGAACCGCTGTCTTAAGCAAAGAATATTCAGAGGTGGTTTGTCATTGACTTCCCCTGAAACGGTAGCAGTATACTGTAAAAGTAATATATAGTAGGAGTAAAAAGTAGTATAGATGAGGCAATTTGATCACATGACAGATCATTTTATACTATTTGTATTTTCTTGCTGTCTTTATCTGAATTGTGTATATCACCTTAAGCATCCAGTGGGCAAAAGGCAAATGAAGAAAGAATAGGATGACCAGTAGCAGTATTAATATTTCTGAAAGAGTATTTTTTCATTTCATCTACATGTTGAATCATAAGTAAAATGGATGGTGTAGAGGGGGCTGGGAAACAAGTAGCCCTCCAGACACTGTTTGATTGCAACTCTCAGCATTCTTTGCTATTGGCTATGCTGGCTAAGGTTGCTAGGATTTGCAGCCCAGCAACCTCTGGGAGGCCCTATGATTCCCACCCATGGTTTAGAGGAGGTCCAATAACTGTGCAGATAGAATAAGATCATTGAATCAGTGAGATTTATGTAAGTGTTGATTTTTCATTCAGGATTTATTCAATGGGTTTTTCCTAGTTGGGAAGCTTTACTGGATTTGGACCAAAATGTATTTGAAAAGCATTTTACTGTATTGTGCTGATACTATTTCACAGTTTTAAAAACAATGCTATTAAAACAGAGAAAGCATGGCAAAATCAAAATCAGGAAACTGTTTTTTTTTAAAAAAAAAAGCATGTTGATAGAATGCTTTTCTTTTTGAAAGAAATTAGTTGAATGCTTTTCTCACCCTCTCACCAAGTATTGAATATATTCAGTCATTATAAGAATGGAGCAGAAAAAGATGGATGAAACCAGGACCTGAGAATTATGACAGGTCACTGGTCATGATGTGGATGGTTATCCCACATTTGAGAGTGAGGCTATATTGCTCCAAAATACATGTGTCAAACACAAGGCCCACAGGCCAAATCTGGCCCACCAGGACATTTCATGTGGCCCTCACACCTCTTCTGCAGCTGCTGCACTCTCCCCACCTGGCAAGCCTGATCCCCGCATTGCAGTCCCTGGCTGCCGGTATTCTGAAGAGGGGCCCAGCAGCCAGCACTCATGATCTACTTCTACTTCTGACTGCACCTCTGTCCAAGTCTTGCCATCAGAGCATTGCCATGGGGTAACCAAGGCAACTCTTTGCATGGCTCAAGAGAGTTAGACAGAGGAGCAGTCAGAAGTAGAAGTAAAGTGAGTGCTGGCTGTTGGGCCACTCTTCAGAATACTGGCAGCTGGAGTCCTGCAATGTGGGGATCAGGCTCATCAGGTACAGGGGGGCAGAAAGGGCATGGGGAGGAGGGAGCAGAAAGAGACGCAGAGAGGGTCTGGGGGCAGAAAAGAAGCAGAGAGAGGGCATAGGGGGCTGAAAGAGGCACAGGGAGAGCCTGGGGGGCTGAAAGAGGCACGGAGTGGATCTGGGCATCTGAAAGAGGCACAGAGAGGCTCTCAACTGGGACCAAAAAATTAAACAAAGTTAATGTAATAAACAGTGCTTGATAATATTTGTCTGATGATTAAAAAAAATAACTTTCTGTTTTCAAAACTCATTTTTCAATAAATCGCATAATGGCTATGCAGTTGAATATCTGCTTGCCAATGTTTTTCCTAGACTTCTAGTTTCTGAGCTAGTTATTATTAAAACCAGTAATAATTGAATGCAGAGACAATTATTTAATACAATAAAAGAGTAGATACATTTATATAGTCTTACAGATCAGGCTCTACAACTGGCGTTTTGAGGTCCACCCTAATGCTGATGTGGCCCAAGATGAAATTGAGTTTAACACCCCTATTCTAAAGGAATTGCATCCCACTTGTCCTACCTGCCCCACTTCTCTGGCTGCTATATGAGTTCTGCAGTTTTTTAAATTGTTTCAAAATTTGTGCTTTGTATTTGACCTGAAGCAAGGGAGGGAGAAATGTCTATCAACTGTAGGAAACCAGTCATCTCTAAAGGCATGCAAAAGACAATCTTAAAGCTTAAGGAAACATGCTGCAACTCCGCTCCTGGGAGTATCTGAACTCCAGAGGTTTCTAGATGAGGATAATAAACTAGATCCATTTCATTATTATTTCATGCTTGATTATGGGACAGACACTGCCCCAGCTGCTTTCATGGACAATCTGTGCCAGGAACTAGACAAGCATAGTATGTCCCTATTGATTCTGCTGAACATCTCAGTGGCTTCTGACACCATCAAAGATGGTATCTTCTGGACTCCTGTTTCATACCATGCTGTTGGCTTATGCAGTCCCTCAGGGTTCCATTCTGTCTCCCACGTTGTTTACCCATGAAATGGTGGGGAGAGATCATCAAGGGTATAGGTAGTTCAGTACTACCAGTAGCTGTAACTATTGAGAAACATTCAGAAGAATGTTTCAGAAGAAACATCCTGTCAAAGGCACATTTAGCAGAAATATAAGAAGGCAGCCAAAATTCTCTATGGCAGTTACAAATATGTGATCTAAAGCTACATATTCACAGGGGGAAATTTTAATAGAAGTCCTGCTTCTACATATTGTACTGGGTACTGCTCATGAGAGGAGATGGAAATGGCAGTCAGTTATTTCCTGAATGACAAGGGAACAGGCCCCCATTGACTGCAGCAATTGCTTCCTGGTAAGTAAAGGCTGGTGGAGTGAGACCAGGATTCACTGCTTGGCACCATAGCTACAATGCTAATGCATATGTATCTCCCATACAAGATTTCAACTGGACTTCTTAGTGGTTGCTCCTCACCTTTGGAATAGGGAAACACACTTTGACATTGTGCCCAAAGTTAATCCAAGATAAAGATCATCAAACATACAAAGTGGGTCCATTTCATTACAAGGTATACCATCTTCTCAGACCCAATTATTGTTCTATTGGGTTACCTAGAAAGTATTGGAATACTTTAGATTTTTTTTTTCTGACCAGCTGACAAATTTCCTCTCAATTCATGATGGAAATGACCAGGTAGCACCTCCTAATGGAATGGAAATTGCTTATAATGAAAAAAAAAATAGCTATATGAATCAGAGCTGCTTTGCAGGTCAATTTGAAACACACTTTCTTGGGGAACAAGATCCTTCCTATTTCTTATACATCTTCACTCTTAAAATAAGATGTTTCATAGCTCTCCTTAACACACACACTCTCACACTAAATCTTTCTCTCTTTCTCTTTCTCTCTGGCCATTCCACACTACAGTGTTATAGTACTATTATTCTGCTTTCAACATCCTATGGAATCCTAGGGTTTACAGTTTAGGAAGGGGCACTTAAAATTCTCAGCCAGAGAGGTCTTTGGCCTCAGTAAACTACAAACCCCAGAATTCCACAGGATGTTGAAAGTGGAATAGCACTATAACAGTGTAGGGCAGAAATGGCCTTTATGACACACACAAACATACAAATAAACAGATACGGGTCCAGAATTAGTCATACTTTGAGTATACCCACTCAAGTCATGGCTAACTGTGATTTCTCCTTTGACTTCAGGGGCTCTAGTCTTAGTATAACTTTGGCCATTTCCGCACGGGGTAAGTAAAATGGTGCAGTGCATCCTCCACAGAGGATGTCTGCACCTTGGAGCGGACTGGCTCCGGACTACTTACCATAGATCTGCACCTCAGTCTGCTCTGGAACGACCCCAAGTGGTCCTCCAGCGTGTTTTTGAAAGACCTAATTTTTCCAGTCTTTCAAAATGCTGGCGTGCGCCGTTGTGTGCCTGCTCTCCGGTGCAGATTTGCACTGCGATCTGCAGAGGGCGGGCTTTAGGCTGGTGAGCTTTAGCAGTTGGTTGAGACCCACGACCAACCGAAAGCCGCCATTTTGGATGCCAGAGCAGTGCAGATCTACAACCACACACTGCTCTGCCTCATCCCGGACCAGACCGGACTGGCCCAGACCACCAGAAAATCCGGTGAGTAGCAGCAGGGAGCGATTCCCTCGCTGCGTGAGGAAATGGCCTAAGTCTGGATCCAGCCTATTGTGGTTCTTAATATATTGCATGTTATATTTTCATAAATTCGGTGTTCGGTGAATACCATGGTTGTTATGTCTGAAATGCATTCATAATGTATGCTTTACATTATGTCAGTTAACAAAGTTGGTTACCCTTTTGAAATATATTTATTTATTTGAAGATTTTTCAAATAGAGTAACCAACTTCATGTATAAAAAGTGGGAATATCAGAGGTATAGAACACATAGGGGTCTAGGTGATCTGGAATAAATGATGGAAGAAGCACAAAGTGTTCTAAAAGTAGAAACAACATGATGCGTAATTTCACTAGACCAGTGGTTCTCAACCTGTGGGTCCCCAGATGTTAGTGAACTTCAGCTCCCAGAAGCCCTGAGCGTTGCCCATAGTGGCTGGGCCTTCTGGGAGCTGAAGTCCACGAACATCTGGGGACCCACAGGTTGAGAACCACTGCACTAGACCAACTTCAAGTCCCCAGAGTTATTGTAATATATGCTGACCATAAGCCCAAATAAGATCTTTTCTATTCATAGCACATGTTCTAAGACAGAGGTGGACTTCTGTGGAAGTGTAGGGGGCTGCATTAGCTGCTCAGAAGACCTTACAAGGCTGCACATTCCTACCACACACATTCTCATAAAAGGTTTGCTCCAAATGCCCTCAAACACCTTCTACTTTCACTATGTTTTGGAGCCTTATCAGACCATTTTAGGCCCAGAAGAAGCTTTTTTTAAATGCCTGTTTACCTTCTGTTTCAAAAGGGTATTTCCTGGGTCTAGATTGACTGTTGGGGGACAAAACATGCCAAAAATGCCTGAGAGGCATTTCGGGTCAAAAACTTGTTTATGATTTTTTGTAAATGCTGAGGAATCCTGAGGGCATACAAAAATAGTGCAAACACCCTTCATTCTACTTAGACGTCAATTTGGAAACAAAAGATTTTTTTTTGAAAAAAAATACCAAACAAAGTCCTTGCAGGCCTCTGGAGGCCAAGAAAACAACTCCTGGGGCCTACAATTTACCAACCGTTCTTCTAAGACCGATCATAACAGAAAAAGCATGGCCATCTACAGGCATTCAAGATGTACACCTCTGATATCTACAGATTTCAGAGATTTTAAAATACTAAATGGGCAAACCATTATTCTGAACTCTCCTCATGATGGCGTTTGGTTACCAGCCAAAACCAAAATGTACAATTAGATAATGCTTAGGCATGCATTTGCTGGAACACCTTTATCTTTGCTAAGATGACAACTTGTTTCACTAGCTTCAATTAGCCTTTCACAGCCAAAAAAAAAAGTGTTAAATTAAAGCGGTTAATGGCTGATAAGTTAATTTGAAGTACTTGACACTGAATCAAATGAGCTGCTCTTGAGAAGCATGCTAATTTTGATTTCATGTATTCCATTTAATTGCACTATTTTTTTTAAAAAAAAGATGAACTATTTAATTGCAATCCTAATGTTTGCAGTGAACCATGCATTCAAAATTTTTCATTAATTCTTATTAGAATTATACTTCAATATTATTTTTTACATTTTTGAACTTCATGCATGAGTTTCATTTTATTTAGTTTATTAAATAAACATGTTAGAGATGCCAAATGCAAAGCACAACATTTTTGTACATGCAATTCCTCTTCCACTCCTGTCAACAAAATACTTCTGCTATGCTGTGGTGAATAATTCACCTCACCTGTGTAGTGCAACTTACTCTTACGTATCTCACTAACAGAAGGAGAGCCACTACCTTTAATATGTAGCACTGCCTGATGATTAAGAAATGGATTCCCTAACTAAAGCCACAATTGCTGTTGGAGGTTAATTCCACACATCCATAAATCTCTCATTGGAATAGATGGAGAAGTAGCACAGGAATATCTGGCTAAACTAGATGAATTCAAGTCTCCAGGACCAAGTGAATTACATCCAAGGATATTCAAAGAACTGGCAGAAGTCATTTCAGAAATGCTCGCAATAATCCTTCAGAACTCTTGGAGAACAGGAGAGGTCCCAGCAGACTGGAGGAGGGCAAATATCATCCCCATCTTCAAGAAGGGAAAAAAAGAGGACCCAAATAATTATCAACTGGTCAGCCTGACATCAATACCAGGAAAGATCCTAGAGCAGATCATTAAACAGTCAGTTTGTAATTACTTAGAAAGCATTGCTGTAATCACTAAAAGTCAACATGGATTTCTCAGAAATAAGCTAATCTTATCTCTTAATATGATAGAGTTACAAGCTTGATAGATGAAGGGAATGCTGTGGAAGTAGCACATCTTGATTTCAGTAAGGCCTTTGACAAAATTCCCCATGACATTCTTGCAAAGAAGCTAGTAAAATGCAGACTGGACAGGGCTGCTCTTAGGTGGATTTGTAATTGGTTGACTGACCAAACCCAAAGGTTGCTCACCAATGGCTGCTTTTCATCCTGGAGAGAAGTAACTAGCGGAATGCCACAGTGCTATTAAACATCCTCATCAATTACTTGAATGAAGGAGTAGAGAGCATGCTGATCAAATCTGCAGATGACACAAATTGGGAGGGGTTGCTAATACACCAGAGGACAGGATCAAAATTCAAAATGACCTTGACAGATTGGAGAGCTGGACCAAAGCTAACAAAATGAATTTCAACAGAGACAAATGTAAGGTCTTACACTTAGGCAGAAAAAATTGAATGCATAAATATAGGATGGGGGACAAGTGGCAGGATAACAGTACGTGTGAAAGGGGTCTAGGAGTATTGGTAGATCACAAGCTGAACATGAGTCAGCAGTGTGATGCAGCAATCAAGAAAGCCAATGCAGTTCTCGGCTACATCAATAGGAGTATGGTGTCTAGATCGAGGGAGGTACTGGTACCGCTCTACTCTACTTTGATTAGACCTCATCTTGAATACTGTGTCCAGTTCTGGACACCCCAATTCAAGATGGACATGGTCAAGCTGGAGCAAGTCCAGAGGAGGGCGACCAAAACAGTGAGGGCCCTGGAAGCCATGCCCTATGAGGATAGACTTAGAGAGCTGGGTATGTTTAGTCTCCAGAAGAGAAGGTTAAGAGGGGACATTATAGCCATGTTTAAATATCTGAAAGGATGCCATGTAGAGGAGGGAGAGGGCTTGTTTTCTGCTGCTCCAGAGACCAGGACAAGGAGCAATGGATTCAAGCTGCAGGAAAGGAGATTCCCCCTGAACCTCAGGAAGAAATTCCTGATGGTCAGGGCTGTCCGGCAGTGGAATAGGCTGCCTCGGAGTGTAGTGGAGTCTCCTTCCTTGGAGGTTTTTAAGCAGAGCCTGGACGGCCATCTGTCGGGAATGCTTTGAGAGCGTTCCTGCATGGCAGGGGGTTGGACTGGATGGCCCCTGTGGTCTGTTCCAGCTCTACATTTCTATGATTCTATGCTTCTATGATTCATATCAGACTGTTTGGCTTTATCACATTCCACCACCTGTGATACAAAGTCCCAACTTTATCTTGACACTTCCAACACTTATCTGTCATCTCTTTATACATCTTTGCTAGTCCCCCTGGTGTAAGATACCAATGATACATCATTTTACATAGTATATTTTTTAAGATCCTTTGTCCATAACTTTTCCAATTGATTTGCAAAGGTCATCTTCTTGTGACTTGGAATGGGACAAAATGTCACTAGAGGAGGTTTTGTTTCAAATTAAGAGTAATTCAAGAATGTCCAATAGGGATTTGCATTTGGGAGCAATATTTCCCATGGCTTTGGGTTTAAGACGGGGCTCTGAGCTCTATATTGAAGATTCTGCCTATCACTTTAAGAGCTCTGAGAAAGCAAAGAAGAATAATTGAGCAAGAAGGCCAAGCAAAAACATGATTGAAGCACTGGGATGGAAAGTCTCACAGTTGCATGTTCACTCTCTTAGAATTCAGAAACATTATTTTTGGACTACACTTCCCAGAATATCCAACCAGCCATGATGGCTGAGGGGCTCTGGGAAGAATAGTCCAAAAAAGTAGCTATAATAGGTCTGTATTCTCTCTTTCTCTCTCTCTCCCTCTCTCTTTCTCAGTTTTTCAAATGGTAGACAGAGATTTTTCAAGTACGGGACTTTCTGCCTGGCTGGAAGAGAAAATGACATCAGTGAAACTCAGTAACACTTCTGCAGTTGATTTCCACAGGTACTGCATGAGTGGATGTGCTCATCTTATTGTAAACACTTCTTAGACTTTGCTCTAATGGGTAAGCAGTTGTGGTGACATCAGCAGTGTTCTTCTGATAAGCAGAGTTTCATTTGTAAAAGGAAACATAAAGATAGGCCTTGTAAAGTTTCGTTTTTTTTTAAATGGCTCCAAACATCGGACCCTGACTTCTTTTAGTTCCTCTGTGCTCCTCCCTCACACCATTTCTCTTTTTTTCCACTCAAAGAATTCCAACGAGCAGTGATATAACAGAAGCACCAAATGAAAGCACTCTATCCAGAATGCTTTTTACCTTGTTGTCATTCCTCATGATTTATGCTAGAAGATGCTTGTTTTTCCTGGGACAGTTGTTGTAGCTCTTACAAGTAGTATATTATAAAGTATCTCTGGCAACAGAAACTCTTGTTATGATCATCCCACCAAGAAGCTCATCAAGGTCATCTTAACCCCAGTAGCTATGCTCACTTTCCATTTCTTGCCTGCACCTCCCAAAGTAAGATCATTTTCATTCTTGCCCAGGGGAGCTACTGATAGACTTTAGTCATACTCAAATACTTCAGTCTGATTTTGTGGAATGTTTAATGCATAATAAAATTACTCTCAACAAACCTATAACCATGGAAACAAATCCTGCTGTACAGCCTCAAGTATCTCCCCTCTCAGTGCATTCACTGCCCACATATCATATTTTGCTCCTGCGTAGACACTCCAGAGGCACAACTGAGTGATTTTGAAAATGTTTCACTTAATGCATTAACTGAGACAAAGATGTTATAAGCAGCTAGCTTATAAAGGGCAGGTTCACGCAATCCATCTTTAATTCTTACTTTTCTCAAGAACACTCTTAGAAAGAATAATTCTTTTTTTGTCTGGTGTTTTGCTAATGAAATAGCATCATGCTTCTTCCAATCTCATTCCTAAAATGCTAAAAACAAAGATTTATTACTTTTTCCAACACAGCTATGACCACGAATCCCAGAGATCATTATCTAATTAAAAAAGTAGGGTCTCCAAAAGTTAGAAACATACAAACTTGAAGCCATACAACAACAACAACAACAACAACAACAACAACAACATGTGCTAACTTTAACTACTATTGTCAAATGACAGATGCAAATTGTGCTGAATGTTGGCTATGAAAAATATAGGCTTGTAGAAAAAGTCAGATTAAATACTAAAGATTGCATCAATATCTGACAATGTTTGTTATCAGTATCAAATAAATAATATTAATAATATTAACAATGTTGTTTCCATACCTTCTATTCAATGCCTTCTAATGGTGACCCTACCATGAAGGTTTTTTTGCAAGATTTATTCAGAAGACTTTGCCATTGACTTCCCTTAAAATTAAATTAGAATGACTTGCCCAGGGTCACCAGATGGTTTTCCATGGTCAAGCAGGCATTCAGATCCTAGGTGTAATAGCTTGAGTGTTTGATCATGACTCTGGAGACTAGTGCCATTTCCTCATTCCACTGTTACAGTGCTATTATTCCACTTCCAACATCCTGTGGAATTTTGGAGTTTGGAGTTTACTGAGGCCAAAGAGCTCTCTGGCTGAGAATTCTAAATGCCCCTCCCTAAACTGCAAACCCCACAATCCCATAGGATGTTGAAAGTGGAATAACAGCACTGTAACAGTGGAATGCGGAAATGGCCCTAGTCTCCAAAGTCATGATCAAACACTCAAGCTATTACACCATACTGGCTAACTCTCTGGTATTGAAAGAGGAAATGAAATGAAATGAAATGAAATTGTCAGGAATGACAATATGATGATGTATATGGTATAACCAAGTTTTTGTTAAAATTATGGCAAGCAAGGAAAAGTCTGAATCACACTGTATATGTTTTCTGTTTACTGGAATCAGTCAAGGTCCTATATGCATACATTTGCATGCCACACTGCGACAAGCTTGTAACTTATCTGCTGCTAAAAAAAATGTGTCAGCATATTGCTGGGGGGGCAGGGGTGGCGTTTACTTGATTAAAAATGTACCCAGATTGTCAGATTGAGCTAGCTACTGGCTAACAAGCCAGAATACTGCTTGTCCCCACCTGGCTGCCTGCTGCAGTAGGCCCATTACGGGCAGGGGCAACAACAAAGCGAGGTTGCCTTTTGGGGGGAGCTGCATTGAGGGCTGAGTGAAGGTGAGGGTGAGAGCCAGTCCCTTTGTTTGGAAGAGGGAAGAGTGCATGGGTTTTATAGCTTTTGATTGGAAGTTGTGGTCTTAAAAAAAAATCTGCCTGCCAGCAAAATAAAGAAATGCATTACACAGAGAGCATGGAAGAGAAATCAGCCCAGGAAGCAGCTATTATGACAATAGTGAGCAGTGGGTGATATGGGGTTGGGAGACAGTCCTATTATCATGGTAGAAGGGAGAGCCACAGGATGTTGGTTTCCCCCCAGGCTGCCTCCACTTCAGATAGTCTAGATAGCCTTGGCAACAGCTCCCCGGGGCTTAAAATGCTGCTGCTAAATGTCAGATTGGTGAATCGGAAAACATCTTTGATTCAAGGCTTGATCCTGGATGAGCAAACCAGCTTGGCTTGCATTTGAGAGACCTGTCTGGAATGAGGTTGGCTGAATTAACCTCTACCAGTTTTGTCCACATGGTTCTTTGTACAGCAGCAGGTAAGGCTTGACTGGTGAGGAGGGTGAGTCACAGTGGTCTATCAAGATTCTATCTCCCTCACCAGTGGTGCTGTCACACAGTTTACTGGATATCAGTGTGTGTATTTGGAGGTGGGCAATTAGGAAAGAATAGTGATTCTGTTGGTGTATCGCTGTTCAACAGTCACCTTTCTTGAGCTGGGTGAACTAGTGTTGATGGCAGTGTTGAAGATCCCCCAGCTTGTTGTAATAGGGGACTGCAACATTCCTTCTGAAACCACTCTGTTGGGAGCAGATCAGGACTTCATGCCCAGCATGACAACCAAGAATCTGTCCCAAGTGCTATCTAGTGCTACCCACTCTGGACCTACTTTTCTGTGCTAGATGAGATTATTGTGATCTGGGTGTGGAGGAATTTCCATAGTTCAATTATCATGGACTGATCACTACCCCCATCTCTCTCACTGGGTGCCATGTCCCACAATTTACTGGGTTTGAGTGTGTGTACTTGAAGGTGAGTGGCCAGGTGAAGGTGGGTGGCCTGGTAGGCTTTAGATTTACTGGAAGTTGAAGCCTCTGTAGGATTTGTTACCCAGCTTGCTCGGGGTCCCTTAGGGGGATTCCCAACGTTTGTCAAAATTATCACTTGTGGGGAAAATTAGCTATGAACATTGCTTCAGCAATGCAAAGGGGGCAGGGTAATTAAGGATCTTTTAGCCCAGCTTTTATGGAGTTGGATCACAGAGGATCAGGCTAACTGTTCAAATTTTAAGTGTTATATTGAAATAGATGTTAAAATCCATACAATCACTCAGCTGCACTCAATCCCACAAGACTATAGAAATTTAGAAAGAGGTGAAAATTAAGAGAGAGAGAGAGATGAGGGTTTGGGGCAATACTGTACCAGTCCAGCAGTCTTTGGCTGAGAAAAGACAGGCAAAAAGCCTGACTCAGCCTCAGGGGGTGAGCCTGAGGGGAGCATTCCACTGGCAGAGGCATTGTTGCAAGTCTGGGAGAACTCCTCTGAAATGGGGGAGAAAAAGGGGTCCTAGTTATAGGCTGAACATGTCCTGGGATCAGATGGCTGCATTTTTATGAAGATGGATCTCAGCTTTGTAGTTCAAAGAAAATACAGCCAGGCATCCTTGTAGTTTCCTGCAAGATGAGTTTCTCTTCTGGGGATGCATGCTTCCAAAGTGTAACATTCCTGGCTGTTTGAAATGTTAATTTCATCCTAGAGACCTCTTGTCTCCTGTTGGTTGCTATTATTGCTGAGAATCCATTCAAATGGTCTGTGTGAACCATTTGCAAGATTCACCTAGGATGCATGACAGAAAACAGTGCTACTCTTTGATCTATATCCACAGCTCCACTGCCTACATGTTCTTCTAGCTGATCTCTAGGGCTCGCTATATTTGATATAAAATAATTATGATCCTCAAGACACAGCATGTAGGTGAGGTAACAGAGTGATCTAAGGAGGTTTATCAATTCAGATGGATTCCTGATGATTCTTGGGGAATTTCCTGTTGCCTTGACAAGTGATCCTGTTGAAGTTCTGGCTGATCTCTGGAAAAGGGAAATGACCAGGATAAGGGACACAATTGCCCCTAAGCATCCTCTCCCATGAAAGTAGAGCTAAGAAAGCAGCCTGATTGCTGGATAGCTGATAATTATGAAGTCAGTGAGATGGGGTCTAGAGTGTCAATGGCAGAAGACTCAGAGCAGGTCTGACTGGATGTGGGCTAGAACCCATTGGAAAACCTATACTGCAACAATAGGAGCAGCACAGAAACTATACTTCTTTGCCACCATTGAGTCTGTACAGTGTTGTTCAGTGGAGCTGTCCTGAGTGATCAGAGATCTTTTATACTCTAGCACAGGAAAAGAAAACATAGACTACTTGACAGCCCACTTTGTAAAATCTGTAAGACATTTTGCAGACAAAATTGCTCAAATCCAGTCTGGCTTGGATGCTGTAGTGGATACAGATTCAATGGATGTAATCTTGGCACCTGCTTGTCTTGCATTGTTGGATACATTTTGGTTCTGCTGGACCTCTCAGTGGCTTTAGATACTGTCAACCATCCTATCTTTTCTTGGCCACCTCTTTGAAATAAAATGATGTAAGAAATAGCTGAAAAGACTCATAAAACAATTTAGCACAGGATCGGCTGAAGCATTAAATGTTTATTTAAAAATATGTTTCTGCAGAACCGGGTGCCTCCCAGAGACAGAGATACCCCCACTATTGAATACCTCATATTTTATCCCTGCCCCGTCACAGTTTTTCCCTCCCCTGGAATTCCATTGGATAGGGCCTCAAAGGTATGGCCTATCAGGATTGCCCAAGAAGTTACATTCCCCCTTCCCCATATTTATAGTATGAGTGATCATGCATTCCCTCGTGTACCCTTGTTTCTCATGTTACATCCCAGGTGTCTTATCAGCAGTTTCAGAGTACCCCTTTGTGCTTCTGCCATGTCTCTATAAATCAGTTTACTCCTTACATAGGCCTTGTCTTGTCTTCTTGTGTTATCTGAAATATACCAGTCACCCTCCAAGGTCTTTGGGAGGCCCTCCCTTGTTCGACTACTATCTAAAAATCTTCCTTCTTAGACTTATTGTATTACTGAAGCTCAAATACAAAATATACTGAAATATATGTGTAAATATGTCTAAAATGTGTTATAAGCTAATACGTATATGTTAGTAATACATGTTAATAACACTGCAGAAACTAAAATATATTTTATTTCTCTCAAATGAGGACACTGTTCAGCAGTGACTCCAGTCTGTCCTCGAGGGTAAACTCAGAACATGTTACTGGGGGACTCCTGTTTGACATTCTGACCATTGGCATGTGGGGTGCCTCAGGGCACAGTTTGGCCCTCATACTGTTTAACATATAGATGAAACCACTGAGAGAAGTCTTCTGGAGTTCAGGTTTCAGTATCACCAATATGCTGACAATACCCAACTGTTATCTCCCCTTTCTATTTGATTCCAAGGAAGCTGTCTTGGCACTGAAGCGACATCTGCTGTCAGTAATAGACTGGATGAGGGCAAATAAACTAAAATTTAATCCAGACAAGATAGAAGTGCTCCTGGTCAGTTGAAATGCAGATGAAGGAATAAGGATTTTGCCTGTGCTGGATGGGGTTACACTCCCCCTGAAATTTCAGGCTCCTGATCTGGGTGTTCCCCTAAACTCAGTGTTGAAGCTGGACTTCCAGGTTTCAGTTATGGTCAAGAATGCATTTGCACAGTTAAGACTAGTGTGCCAGCTGTACCTGTTTCTTGAGAAACCAGATCTGACCATCATAGAAAATGCCTTCATTACATCCTATTTGGACTACTATAATACAATTTATGTGGGGCTGTTTTTGGAGGCTGCTCAGAAACCTCAATGGGTCCAAAACCCTGCGGCAAAATGTTGACTGAGGTCACTACTTGGAGCATATAACTCCCTTGCTAAAACAACATCACTGTTTACAGGTCATTTCTAGGCACAACTCAAAGTGCAGGTTCAGCTATATATCTTAGGCCCAGACTATTTGAAAGAAGTCTTTATACAACCCTGCCAGAGTCTTGGATCTACAGGAAAGGGCTTTCTCTCAGTCCCACCACCATCACAGGTTTGTATGGTGAGGATGCTAGAGAGATCTTTCTCAGTGGCTGCTCCCACCCTCCACAATTCCCTTCCACAGGAGGCTAGGCTGGCTCTCTTCCTGCTTTCCTTTTACTGGCAGACAAAGGCTTTTTTGTTTAAGCAGAATTTTAATGTGTGGCTTCTCACAGGGATGCTACTTACGATTGTGCATGCTTTATTTTTAACTTTTGTATGCCTTTTAATATTTTTATGCTGTTTAAATGTGATAATTTTTAATTCTCTTTAAAAAAAATCTAGGCTTTAATTAAATCTTTTTGTGAACTGCTTAAGGTCTCAATCTGGGAGAAAGGCAGCTCATAAATGAAACAAACAAACTAACTAACAAACATGTAATATTTGACTACCAGATTTCATACAGCATCAGATATCAAGTGATGTAAACATTTGATATTAAATATAAAATATGGGCCCTGAATATCAAACCAGTATAACTGGTAGCACTGAACCTCATAATTGACAGTGATGGATCCAGAGGGCTTATTTCACCTCCAGGCTACATCAAAGCCTACCTTTAAACTCTGAGAACTGGCTTACACCAGGTCAGATTAATTGTCCAGGTAATATAGTGTGGTCAATTCAGCTTTGCAATAGCTTTCAGGAATCTCCAACATGCATCTTAATCATCAACTTCTGCTTCAGGGAAGGCATTTTTTCTTCTACAGAGGGCTATATTCCATACCTATTGTGTATAATCTGTTGGGGCTCTCAAGCCAATGGAGGAAATGCATGAAACCAGTAGTGTGTCGTCCACAGCCAAAAGTGGACATCTCTCTCTCTCTCTCTCTGAAACTCACTATTAGTTCCTGAACTCCCTTTTGGCAGTTACTAGAGCCAAAAACTCCTTCTAGAATTCTGAACTGATCACTAGCAGAGGTCACATGCAGCCCATCCCTATTCCATCTAATCCTTTGCAGAGCTGCCAAGGTGGCATCCTTGAAGAACCAAGAATTGAGCCAATGGCTTTCTACAGATCAAAGCATGTCTCCACCACCAGCATCAGTTTTGAGGAAGCTGTGGGCAATGTACCCTGCATGCACATGTGCATACATTAACATGCAAGCATACACACACACACACATACTAGCCCACTCCTTGTCCCCCTCAAAAACATCTTACCTCAAGATGGAGAGGTGGTTGCAATTTATGTATTTCTATGTTTATAAAGCACTATTTATTAAACATTGTGGAGGGGACTACTGACTGCAGATGACTACTCAGCCAAGTGACTTCCACACTACACAGTTCTAGCATTATGTTTCCATGTGATGGTTTGGTGAGGAGCAGTTAGGATTCTCATCCAGAGAATTCCAAATGCCCTTCCCTAATCAGAAACAGAAATGCCATTCCCTAAAAGGAAAATCCCTGGACTCCATAGGATGTTGTCATGGCAGTTAAAGTAGAATCATAGTGCTATAATTATGTGGTATGAATGGGCCCTCAAGGGTTCGAGGTGACATGTCAGGTAAAACAGTTGCTGTATGTCTTACTATTTCTCAGAATGTTTCTTGAATCCAGATCATCATATATTGAGCTGAAAAATGTTGATGCAATGAAGATGTCAGCTTCTGTGCCTGCAGCCAGCTGGACCCATGCTTCGTGGTTTGAAGCTGTTTAAAAATGTGATATTTTTTTTCTAAAACGGAGGCCAGCGCCAGCTGTAGTGAACCCTATAGGATCCATGAGTCTAGGAATTTGGCTCATTATGTTTGCCCTGTCACTGAGCTATAATCTTTCCAATTGTTAACAGCTGTTCTATTGTACTGTTAACAGCTACCTGACTGAGTTTATGCCAGGACTGAGCAGATGCTTGCTAGTGCAACAAATATCCTTTAGGACCAATGCACAGTTGGACAGATCACTATGAACTTATAAAAGAAAAGAAAAGGATCCTAGAACATATTCAGGTAATGGAGAAAAGTAAATATAGTCCATCAGATGTAATGTTTTTCATGCTAAGCATCTCTGTAAATAGCATCAGAGGTAAGTAAGATATAAGTAGCATCTCTGTAAGCAGCATAGCCATATTGACAACCAGCACTTCTCAACCGGACAAAATTAGCTTAGTGATCTTCTTATAGATATACAGTGTCAGCCAAACAAGATTGGCCCTAGCATTACATGGAGAGAGGCTACCATCTCAGGAAATACTGAGAAACCACGTTGACAACCAGTGGGCTTTTCCTCATTTGGTTTCCAAGTGTTACCTAACATTGGGAGGGTAAGCAATGAATGTCACATGAGTAATTCTAGCTCCCTAAACTATCCTGAGGTTTCAGGTGCTGTTATCCTGTTTTCTGGGGGTCCCATGAGGGACACCAAAATGTGCTCAACTATAGGTGGGGAACATTAGCTCTGAGCCCTGCTTTAGCTTTACGAGAGGCAGGGTAACTTAGCAGGATCTTGTAACCCAGTGTGTTTTTTTTTAAAAAAATTTATTAAAGAAAAAAATAATACAATACATAACAGAATAACACAAAAACACCACGTGAATAACATAAATGTAAAAAAGAGAAAAATTACCCCACAAATGGCTTATGTTACTATTACTCTCCAGATCCTTTATCATAGTATACTTATTCCACATATTTTATATCACATTAATTATATATTTTTATTTCATGTATCTAAGTCTCTTTCTCCTTGTACTCATTATTGCTATAATAATTTCATTCTTAAATCTATTCTTTTCAATTATATATTTTTTTAAAAATTTTATTATTTATTATGAAAAAAATATTAATACAAATACAAATAAACAAAGCCCCACATAATTAACAAAAAAAATATGAATAAACCCACCCCCCAGAGCCAACCTTTTGTTTACTCCACTTTCCAAAATTGCCATTCTTCTTGTGAAAGGGTAGCTTTACCATCTCTTATCAAAGCTTTTTCCAAGAATATTTTCCAAATTTCTTCAAAATCATTCCCTTTACAAGACCTTTCATAAATCTGATTCTACAAGTTAACTTATCATTAATTGCAATTTTCCACACTTCTTTATACCATTCCTCTATTTGAATTTCTTCATTTATTTTCCATTTTTTTGCTATTATTAACCTTGCTGCAGTTAACAAATTTGTAATTAATTCCTTCATTGCCTGAGTACACTCAACCTTGTTATATATAGACAACAACCCTATATTTGGACATATTGGTATATCAATTCCTACTATCTCTTTTATTTCTTTAAAAACCTTTTGCCAAAATTCCATTATCCTATTACAATTCCACTACATATGCATATACGTACCAATTTCTTGACATCCTCTCCAACATAATCTAGAATATTTCTCATTTATCTGGTTTAATCTTACTGGAGTCAAATACCATTTCCAAACTATTTTATAATAATTCTCTTTTATTCTTATTGATAATTTTTTTTAAATGACGTTGTTTCCAAATTTTTCTCCATTCTTGTATATCTATATTTTGTGATGTCTCTTCCTCCCACATTTTTCTAAGATAATCATCCTCTTCTTGATCTTTTGCCAACATTTTATATTTTTCACTTGTAATACTCTTTAATAATTCATTTTCTTGCATATTTTCTCTTTGAATAATAATTTGTTCAAATTTAGTATGTTCTTTAAAATCTGTAACATGTCTTTTCTTTGTCCATTGCTCTAACTGTATATAATTTAACCAAGATATTTTGGTTTCCTGCAATCTCTCTTTTATTTTATCTTTATTAGTCATCATTTTCATCCAGTCTTTTAATCTATATATTTTTTGTTTTTTTATTTCTTTTTCTATTATTTCTCTTAAATTTATTGGAAATTTTTCCATCATTACTATCGGAGTTAATGTTGATATATTTGGAATCAATTTTCCTTTATTTTTCTTCCAAGTAACCCAGTGTTTACAGGGTCAGGCCAAGTCAAGGAGCAGACAGGTTTGAAAGTAATGAATGATCTTTATTAAATACAGGCACACAATGTAAGCAACACACGCACACAGATAACTAAGGAAAATAAAGGTGTGAGTAAGATAGCGGGATGTTCAGAGGGATAGTTGGTTCGGGCGATACGAAACCTGTTCCTGAAGCCCAGAAGAAGATAGAGAGCGATGCTGGGGTTCGATGTGGCTCAGCACATGGAGCTGAGGGGAAGCTCGCCAAGCAAAGCGGCAGCAAGGCGGTCTGGAACTCAGGAGTGATCTGAGGAGGATCTCGGAATCAGGGGATTTTATCGGGAGAAGTTTGACTGCAGGCTGTGCCTTACTCAGGGACAACAATGAGTTTTGGGTGTGAGACAATGTCTCCGAAAGGTCACAATTTAGCATGATGGAATCAGAGCCAAATTAACAATGGTGTAGCCAGTATGTAAATGCGCAACGCTTGACAGTGGATGGTTCAGCCTTTGTCAAGTTGTCTGCTCAGGGCAGGGAGTCTTTTGTGGGTAGCGCACATACATAATGTGGTGTTTGCTGGGCAGGTCCCTGAAGCTGCGATCTGGCTATTTCTGGCGTGCCTGTATTGTTTGAGAACATTTCAGCAGTTAAGTGCTGAGCCTAGTTTCGTGCTTGTCCGAGGGCCTCACAAACACGTGGAGAGGGGTGGTATGGTAAGGCCAAATTATGATATCAAAGTGATATCGGGTGCTATCGCCAGGTAGGCCTAAACTGCAGTAACAGTGCGGTAGAGGATGCCAATGTGTTATAGTGGGTTTGAATGTTGGACTAGGACTCCAGGATACAAGGTTTTAGATCCCCACTCAGCCATGGAAACTCACTGGCTGACCTTGAGCAAGTGATATTCTCTCAGTCTCAGAGGAAAGTTGTGGCAAACCCCTTCTGAATAAGAAAAACCTATGATAGGTTCACCTTAGGATCTTCATTAGTTGGAAATGACTTAAAGGCACACCACAAGAGGATGCTAACCTGTCAGCTTCTAGTCCTGTATACTGAAAGAGAGGGACATTACATCTTTGTCTTGGTCAACAAAATGTCTTGGGTCATCTCTGTAGTTATAACATGTCATATTATCATTTCCCTATATTTAGCACAGAGCTGTATCAAGTATGCTGGAAAGTAAGAAGAATGTAGTAATTCCAGGGAGGATTTATCTACCCACCTTCAACTTTCCAAAGCTGTAGATGTTGTTTTAGTTGTCTCTCTTTGTACTACTGCAGGTAAAGTTGACAGTAGTGTTATTATCTTCTCTGATGACTACAGATGTGCCTCTGGTTGCATGGTTCCATAAATGAGAAATTATTTTGACCAGTAACTGCCCCTCCAACACACACATACGTGTGTATGGAGATACAGTTAGATGAAAGAGCAGCAGAGTTTATGGTCCACTCCATGATTGTTCACTGCACAATCATAATGCATATATACATATCATGAAAAGCAGCAAAATAAAGTTCTCTCAGCTACATAAACAGAGACACATAGAACAAAAACAAAAATAACCAAATAATTTCTCATGTTTCGTGTCCAAATATCCATACTAAAGTGGAGCAAATGTAAGCAGGTAATACATTTCAGGAAGCATAATTCTAACATTACTCAGACTGGCCTTAATTAGGAATGTATATTCCATTAACAAGAACAGTTATGTATGTGTTAAAGGTTTTTCACATTCACTCCAGTTCTAAAATGCCATAAAATTGTAGCTATTAAGGACATTGCTGGCATATTGTATTGCAGTTTTGGATTTATAACCTAGAATCACAGATCTATAATTGCTCCATATTCAGTGATAGTACATAGTAGCCATTGTGGTGCTACTGCTGTGATCATAATCACCCCACAGTCTACCTTAACAACCAGCAGCTGTATTAAGTGAAGGAGGCTGTGTTACCCTAAGAGGAGAGGGAATTTGAGGTCCACCCACAACACCAGCATCTCCTTAGAATTTGGGGGATTATGGTTCAAAGGAAACCTGCTAGAGGAGGGTAATGGCAGCGTCTTTTCATCCATGTATACCAGTACTAATTACAGCAATGATTCCAGTTAAAAATTAAAAGACTATTTTATTTGGAAATAACAAACACACAAGAAATCAGACATTCTCATGAACCATACAAGGCTATGGGAAAACAAGGCAAGAGAAGTTGGATAGAGAGAAATTGGGGTGATAGTTACCAACTCTGGAACAGAAGATTGAAGTGGAGTGGTTCAGACAGAGCATCTGAGGGTAGTACAGAGAAATAGAGGTCCAGGCACCATGTATTACATGCAAGTACTACAATTTACTGGGGCTGAATCTGGGATTTAAATACCGTATTTTTTTCTGTGAAGGAGGGTGCATGGACAAAGTGATAGTGGCTTTCCCACAAAACTGACAAAGGAGTCTGGAATGGACTGATTACCTTAACTTTAAGTGACAAAACATTGATGGGAGTCCTGACAATCTCTTAATGTTTTGGTCAGGTAGTGTGAATGAGGAAGATCTCCATAGGATACGCTCACAGTAGGGTCCCCGACTGCTTCACCTGGGCACTTTCGACTTCTATTGTTTGAAGAAGTGCTCACAACTTACAATTTTTGAAAGGATTACCCCAAGCCCATCAGCATCGGGCTTTCCTACCTAATCCTCTCTGAACTTATGACTTGATCATGTCTGAGGTCATCCTGAGCTGACATATGCAAACACCAATTTCAAACAGGTGTTTCAACCATAAAATATGCCCAAATATGAAAACAGCACATCCCACAGAATGGGGGTGTATGCTGTAGTAATAGTTAATTCATCTGCCAGGGAGGCACAAAGATGTTAAGGTGGGTTTGGAAAGGTCAAGCTGGGAGATGTTACTTAGTTACACATTCATAACTAAATATATAATACAGTATATTGATACACAACTTTAACAGATATGTTATTCAGATAACTGCTGTATGGTATGGTATTGTGTTCTGCACTGAGTTCCATTTCACCACCACCTTGAAGCTAGATGCCTGTCTGAATGATGGACCCAAATCCCAGATTTGTTTGTTCACTCTTCAATCTTGTATTGAGTCTGTGTAATGGAAACAGAAGTATACTTGTAACTAAAGCTTTCATTTCATATTTAAAATATTTAACTGGGAATCCATACCACAGCTACTTTAAAAGTTTAAAAAAATCAAGGGCACAGACTCTGGAATTTGCTTATGGGGAATTTGACTTTCCAACTCATCAGAGTTTGATAGCTTTATAGTTTATAGCATTGAATACTGTTGAGAGTTATCATTGAACAAATAAATCCTCCAGTATGTACAAGTCCTGAGGTTCTCAATCTGTGGTCTGGGGACCCTCAGGGGGCTTGTGATGTCTTCACAGGTCATCTTTAAAGACTTTTATTGTTTTCAGAAGTGGTTTCCAAGACTTTTACTGTTTGCAGAAGTGGCTTCTTATTCTTATAGTCTCTTATTAATCTCCAGTCCAAAGAGCTCAATAATCAACATGGAAGGAATTAAACAAGTCAGGAAAGAAAATGAACAAAAGATTCCTTGAGTATAGAGCTTGGCAAAGTTATTGCTTGGACTACATCTTCCAGGCAACTGGGGCATTCTGAAACCCTGTAATGCAAAAATTGGCTGTAAATTAACATTCTGTCCACAGATTTATAGATAACAGCAACAACTCTGAAATATATCTTTGGTTCATTTCCATGGCTCTTACCCAAAGCTGCACTTCAATTTCAGTTACATGATCAATTCACCAATGGTACACATTATTTAATTCTTTTTTTAAAAAAATTATACTTTCATGGACGTTTTAATTTGTTCTGTTTTAATCTTGTTAGCTGCCTTGAGTCCCACTATCAGGAAAAAGGCTGGGAATAGTAATGATGATGATGATGATGATGATATGGTAATACACATGATCATTGTATCAATCACCCTAAGTCAAAGTTGTCTACAAATTAGATTACTCTGATGTCAGTGAAGCCAATTGCCAAGTGCATTACCAATTTCCCTACTATTGCTCTACAGGTACTACAGCTGGTATGTAGATATTACAAAATATCTTGCATGCACTATGTCTCAGTGTTCTGTCTTATCTCTTGGGCTACTGTCCTCCCCTGACAGGGAACATGAGGTAGATGAGCAAGGCAGTACAGCAAACAGTAAGGACGTAGTGGCTTCCTACACTCCAAAAGTTTGAAATTCAAACCCTAGTTAAAAATACAAGTGGAAACAAAGATGCCATCAGCCTTTGGAGTTATCTCCAGACATTCCTAGTTCCTGAGCTCCATCAGGGTACCCACAACACCAACAGTGATTCCAGCAATGTTTTTCAAGTATCTTGGACATCTTCTTTCTCAGACCAAAAGAAAGACATAGAGAAACTATTTTACTCCTCTCTTTTATATATGGTACATGAGCTGTACCATGTGTGATATACCCCATATGGCTCTAGTGATTTACATACCAATGTTGAACCCATTTCCTGTGCAACTGGTGTAGGAAATAAGACAGAGAGAAATGATGACTGCACACCAGAAAATTAAGTCTCTTCATTTCTCAGATCAGCAAGGAAGCCTATCTTGAAAACTTAGAGGACTCAAGAAGCATCAACTGACCTTGCCTGGACTATGGATACTTGGTTGCTGTGTTGCTAGTTTCACTGCAATCTCCCAGGCTGGCTGATGGAATATGGGATAACCTCTACCTGTCACCATCCAAGTCACCCTCAAGATCTGTTGCAGGCTCAATATATGGAGAAGAGAGAGAGAGAGCGAGAGCGGGGATCGATGTGGCGGCCAAAAACATTAATGTAATTCTGGACTGCATCAACAGGGGTATGGTGTCAAGATCAAGTGCTTTGGTCAGATCTGACATGGAAAACTTTGTACAGTTCTGGGTACTACAGTTCAAGAAGGATGTCAACAAGTTGAAACACATCCAGAGAAGGATGGCCAAGATGATCAAAGTTCTGGAAGCCAAGCCTGATGAGGGATGTCTCAGGGAGCTGGATATGCATAGCCTAGAGAACAGACAAGTCAGAGGTGGCATGATAACCATCTATAAATATCTGAAGAAACGTCATGTAGAAGATAAAGCAAGTTTGTCTTCTGCTGCTCCAGAAACTAAAACACAAACCAATGGATTTGAATTACAAGAAGAGGAATTCCATCTAAACATTAAAATGAACTTTTTTTTTACTTTAAGAGCTGTTCAATAGTGGAATAGATGGCTTCAGAGGTGGTGGACCCTGCATTTTTGAAGATCTTTAAATAGAGGTATAATAGATTTCTTTCAAGGTTGCTTTAGGTGTTTATCCCTGCATGACAGGGGTTGGATTGGATCACCTTTATGGTCTTCCAGAATGATTCTATGGTGACAATCTCAGGTGGGAGTGTTTTCTAATGGAGACTTGTTTGGGTACTTTGTCTTAGAGAAGAAATTCTCCTTTAAATACATAACAACAAGTCTTGTAGCTGCTAGGATTGCTTGGAAAAGGTACCATTTTGGACTACAACTTCCTAGTGCTCTCAGCCAGTATGAGCACTGGCCATACTGGCTGGGAATTCTGAGAGTTGTAAAAAAAACTGGCTGCTAGTAGAAAGTCTTCAGCACATGGGAAGCAAAGCAAAAGGGCCTTTATGCATCCCTGAAACCACTCATCTCTCTGCAGGGAAACTTGCTTCCACCACCAAATAGGATAAATTGCCATGCTGGACGCTGCTCTATCTTTACTGGAAGTGAGTCACCAGAGTACTTTGCAGTCAAGGTTACAACCGTAGCTTTCCATTTCAAGCTGGTACTTCTATTGTATGTGCTTTGGAACCAAAAGCAGCATACAATCTGGCACTTGTTTGGGCCACAAAACTTTCTGTTTTCTGCTAAAAACATAGAAGGCATTGCAGTTGTATTGCATCTTAGTTAAATTATAGGGATGTATATTCTGGTTTAATCCAGAAAGCTGAACCTAAAGGAAAACAAACACCAAGCATCAACAAATAAGGAAACAATATGGGGACAGGAGAGATCATTTGGAAGTGGAACTACTCCCAAGTGGTGCAGGCTTCAATTTTGGAAGTGCCTCTTCATCTCCCACAGAGGCATGACAGAGAACTAATAGAAAATAGCTTCAGGTACTTCTTGAGGTCAGGTGCTCAAGCTAACTATGAACAAGAAAAAAGATTCTAATTTTCTTCAAAGCTGTATATAGCATTACCAGATTCTTCAGTGAAAAAGGAGAAAGGGGGCAGGAGGCAGGGATATAACAAAGACATTTTTATACCTTTTTTATGCAATAAAAATGAGACTGTTAATTTAATTAACAGAGATATATATTTGAATCTTGAATGAATCCAACAAGAGGCCTTTTAACCTTTTGCACTAGAAGTGCAAAAACTGATGTACAGTTGTGATCCCAGTGTTACCACTTTGACATTGCACCATGAGCCATCCATAGAATATTGGGAGAACAGGAGCCTGCTGACTTCAAGATTCCCATCATTTAATCACTAAGCACAGAAAGTAAATGAAGAGTGGGGTCTTGGAACTGTAACAGCAAAGAATTACTTTAAAATTAATTATCTAAGCTGTGCTCAGGCATCAGAACTGGGTCACAAGACATTCTTAGAACTAAAAGTGGGGCTTTTGCACAATATCCTTCCTTGCTTTTATTTCACTCATTCTATAATGACTTGTGCAGGACTAATTTATTGCCTCTCAGCTCTAGGAAGGCTGAAGTAAACAGCCCGGCCTTCACTGTAAAATCTATCGGACATGAGTGGGCTTATGTCTCTCTCTCTCTCTCTCTCTCTTTCTGGCTAAATTTGAAGAAAATTGGTTTCATAGTTTTAATATTATGAGGATTGTAATGGCCTGTGGCAAGAAGAAATACAATAATAAAAAGCAATATTCTCAGGCGTTTAAAACAACACACTGCAAATAAGCATTGTAACATTTAACATTCATTTGTTGGGTCAATGAAAATCTCACCTGGTTTGCCAATGTGTGCTTTAAATTACATACAACAACAACATATATTTCCTCCCCCTGCAATCCTCAGGTAAAATTGCTTCACCTTTGTTTTGTACTTCTAATGATCTACAATATAACAGCAGTCCTAACTACTTATGTAGTTTATAGCCATTTCTGAATTATTATGCTGTCAAAAATCTTACTCAGCTATAAGGCAAAAGTTTAAATGCTTCGTCATCATAGACAAATCCCAGATGCACTGGGAAGTTACAACGACTGAAGAAAATCAAGTGGCCAGGGAGACCACAAACGAAAATGGTTTAAATGCCATGAATAAAGTAGTTTCGGAACACCATAACTGAATAACAAGCTGGAAGATCAACACAGAACAAATTTGTATGAAATTGAGGGTAGATTTCCACTTTGTTTTCATGAGGGAGTGGCTCTTCTGGGATCAGTAGGAAAACATTAAGGGGTAGGAGAACAAAATGACTTGTAGTACACTTTAGAGTAAAGAGATGGGATGGAGAGAATTTGATACAGAGCTGCTTTGCAGAATTGTTTATACATGCATCATTTCAGGAGTTCTTTGGTCAATTTCCAAGCTCCAATCTCAAGCTAATTAGTCTTTGCTATTGCTTACAATAAGGAACATAGCAGGATCTACTGAACTCATTCAACAAGTGCTAATGCAACAGATACTAGGAAAAGGATCCTAAGAATTACTTAGGCTTATACAAGGGGGCGTGTGCTGGCAAAAGAAGATCTTAGGTTCAGTGCACTGTCTTCATGGTCCTTCAGATACCATCTCTAGAAAATATTCACTGAAATGCGCTTACCTATTCAGGTAATCTCTTAAGATCAGTTTTAGAAGACCAACAGGGGAAAACAGATTAAAACTGAAACCCTACTAGACATTAAGCATCACACTGGAATACATCCCTTGCAAACACTGTTTTGGATATACCAAGAGTGAATTCAGGTATTGTTGTAGTAAAATATATGGATTAGTACAAGAAGAAGAGTGCCCTCTCCTGTATTGGCTGAAAGGCTGCGACTTTTACAGCAAAGAATGTCTGGTGAGCATGATACGAGTCAATTGGCCTGATGGGGATGTCCAAGATTCATTAGGTAACAGTTAAAGATATGTCCCTATCCTTTGTAAAACACCTTAATTTCTATCCCAAGAGCTTCTGAAGTAGTATAGATGGATTGCTTATGGGTATCAGGGAAGCAGAATGAATTTGCTGGGCCAGGAATAGTGGACCTTGTTGAAAATGGAATAACAGCACTATAACAGTGTAGTGTGGAAAGGCTCTCTGTGTTTCCTGAAAAGGCAATATACTGAACATAATACAACAGACAATGCTACACTAGGAAGAATTCTATTTATGATTCTATTCTCATTGTCCTTTACTGTCATTTTTTTACTTTCCCAGATCACTTCTTGTTCATGTTCAGTGTTCCCTCTTTCAAAAATTAAGGACATTAATTTGCCTACTGAGACATTATGTAAATGACACAAATAAGACTTGCAAAGTATTTGGTGCAACTAATGTATAATATGAATACTCAGTGGTAACACTGCAGTAGGTAAGGTGCATACAGACACACTTCTCTATCGGAAGACTCTTCTGTTTAGTGAAAAATGAGGGTTGTGAATATGTTGAATGCCTTATAATGTTCTTGCACCAAATCTTACCTGTGACAAAGATGGACACTTATCTTTGTTTGGTCAAGCAAGTCTTGAATGGACATGGGGAAGGTTGTTAATGATAATGGTTCTGAATGTTAATGTGCTACCTTTCATTATATTCAAGCAGTTTTGAAATGCAGCAAGCACAAAGCTCCCTTGATTAAATGTATTAGGTATTGAGACAGAAGCCTTTAAAATAAAAATCCTGATGTATTTGTACTTGGAATGTATTTGTGGATGTCTTTCTTTTCCAAAAGACCCTCATGTCCTTTTTTCTTTATTGACATGATGCCTATGGATTTGTCATTTAAAATGGATGGGTTTCGCCATTGCTTAGAGCATAGCAAGGAGGTTTCCCTTTTTCCCATATATTTTTTGTCCACACCATCCAAAAATATCATTTAGAGAAGAACATACATCTAAAGAAGAGTCAAATTATTATCAATTCAAATTGAAACCTATAGTAGCCATATTGGCGGACAGGTTCTGGAAGTTTAGTCCAAACAGTAACCTTTTTAGCTTTGAAACAGCCAAGCCTATCAGTGCAAACATGTCCCTATATATTTAGCAGTAAGCTCCACCAAGTGGAATTTTTACTTTGGTAAGTCTCACAGCTTTGAAAGTTACTCCCTAAAATTACTTTTTAAAAGTTGCTTACCCCTTACTCATTACAAGGTGTGAAGTATCATTACTTGATGCTGAAAAAGTAGCTTGTGGTGTTGCTTTTGCTTTCCTATTTTTGTGTTATTTTTTTGAGAAAGGAAACCCATAGCTATAATGAGATAGGGTCACTCATATGCCACTTTGTTTAGGTTATTAATCAATAAACTAAGGATAATGTTACCACCGCGATCTGGCCTGGCCTTGGTGAGCCAAAGATATCATTTTTTGATATCATAATTCGGCCTTCTGCCACCAGCTAAGTGTTTGTGAGGCCCCGCCGAACAAGCGCGAAGCTAGGCATGGGTGATACTTGTGCTCTCATTAAAGTACCAGATATAGCCAGTCCCGCTTCAGGGGGAAACCTCCTGAAACAAACACCTTAACTACAATTGCACAGTAAAACAAAAGGACTCTCTGCCTGAGAGAACACCCTAGCGAGCTAGGCACTTAACAGCCGAGCTAGCCGCATCTACCTACCGGCCATACCATTGTCAATTCAGCTCATAATTCAATCATGTAAATCCCGACCTTTCGGAGGCTTTGTCTCCAGCCCAAAACTTATTGTTCTCACCCGAGACCAGACTAGCCTGCGGTCGTTCTTTTCCCTATAAAACCCCCCAGTTTTGGTAGTTCAGTGAACTTCGCTGGACCTGGCCGAACTCCACTGGAACTCTCGCTGAATCCCTTGCTGAAATCACTTGAAGCTCCCATCGGAACTTTTTCCTCGCCTTGCTGCCGCTTCGTCCAGCAGATTCCCCTCGGCCTCCACGCTGGGTTTCCTCCTCTTCAGTTGGTGTCTCCAGGACTTCGGACAGGTGGCGTATTGCCCATTCCCCAAATTCTCTTTCTTTCCTTTCTAGTTAGGAGTGTGTTTGTGTTTTTATTATTTTGTTTAATAAAAACTGTTAGTATTTTGAAACTGCTTGACTTCTCACTGACCTGAACCGGTATACATAGGATAAAAGATCCCACTGCGTTGCTCTGCCTCTCATTAGCCAAGAGAGTGCTCCAGCTAATTTCCCTGTCTTGCTTGTTGTTATTTGGTTATTTGGGCGCCCCTCCCGGGACCCCCAATTTACAGGGTAACAATAAGTTTACCCAATCCAGAATTAAGTGTGCTTAAACTATCTGAACTCAGTGGCAGATGCTGCACTGCAGGAAGAAGAAGAAACTACAAGTACTTCCAGCCCTACCATTTATACCTCAAGCCCTAATCCTTCTGGACTGAGAAGTGCACTGATAACCCCAAAGCCATTTATGGTGTTTTTGCTTACCAAAGAAGCAAGCAAGCCAGAATTTTCTGCATGTTTGAACTATAGCTCCCATCATCCAAGACCACTGCCCATTCCAGCTAGAGCTGATAGGAGTTGTTATCTAAAACATCTGGAGGACACCATTTTTCCTACTTCTTGGCCTAAGGGCTGCCAGCCTCTCTCTGTTTGTTACTGAGACAAATCATCCTACAGTCCTCAACGTTCCTGTTAGCCTCTGGTCCAAGATACTAACTCATCATCTCTGGCCAAACCAAATAACAACAAAGGAACTTTATATGCATGTATCTGCATTGGATTGTGATCATAGCTGAAATATACTATTCTGAACAGTTGTAGCATGGGCTGCCTGCAGCTGATGGTCCAGGTGTCAGAGCAAAAGCAGGGATTAGAAGTTACCTTGGAAATATTACTGTTTTGGACCACAAATTCCGGGAAACTTCCTCTCACCAGCAGCATGGCCATGGGGGGCAGATTTTGGGAGCTATGGTGCAAAAAATAAATAACACATAAATTCTGGATGGTAACCAGTATAATGTGGTGGCCACAGCTAATTAGACTAATACTTGAGAAATCCAACAGCATTGGGGGAGGGCGGCATGAAAACCTTGGCCTAATCATTATCTTTCAACCTCATTGATAGAGTGGTCAAGGATAATTTCAGGGAGAGGAGAGCCATATCTTATGCCTTGAGCTCATTAGAATATAAATGTAATGTAATAAATCACAATAGAAAGCTATGAAAATACATCTTTATGTATGATCCCACATCTTCATAGCATGTAGCAAAAGTTCCTAGGGGTAACCGGGGATGTACCATTGACAGAGACTAGAAAAGTAACCTTTGGCATTACAGCTGCCAGAATGTTCTGGGGGAATCTGGGGTATTCTAATTCAAAAAAGTTAGGGGGGAAAAAACTGTTCTAACACGTGGACACTTATTTTTTTTAAAAAAAAAAAAAAGAAAAGCAGATAAACATCTCTGTCATCCAGATAGTCCCACCATGCTATCTTACTTGCTATTCATTCTTTAAAAAGGAAACCATTTAAAATGAATGAAAACTATACCACATTTGCAAAAATACATGAACCCTCTCCACATATATACGCACGAAATTCACACATACATACACAATAATGTAAAAGTTACTTCATAAACATTGTTCAGTTATTGGTTTGGAAGTACATCTTTCCTTTCCTTTCCTTATTTCTTTTTTTAGGCAAGAAAACAGTACGAAAACTAGATCAATGTTTTAGTGAGATGAAAAGAAGCACAGAACTGCCAATTTTTTTTATTAAAAAGTAGTCTGAATCAAACTGTTGACTGAAAACAAATAAAGTAAGGATGAAAGAAAAACAACATATGGTGGGCTGGCATGATGTGGAGCATAGTAATATTTCTGAAGTGTGCGGCTTCATTTTCAGTTATTTACTTATTAGTCAGGTTGCCCTCAAGGGGTAGCAAAATGTGCTTACAATAACACAGGGTAAAGTTTACCAGAATGCCATGGTAAGTCCCAGTTGGCATATAGACTTTAAAAATGGGATTAATAAACAGAAATGGACCACATAGTCGCACTGTGCAGCTGTTAACAGGTATTTTTGGCATGACTTGTTCACAGCAAACTATCAACAGCATCTGGCCTAGCTATTAACAATACAATAAAGCTGTGGCCAAGCCTAGGTTTGAAGAGGAAATAAGGTGTTCTCTGGTGGACTCAGAGCTTCAAAAGATTATTTTGGCTATAGCTCCTTTGATTGTTGCAAACCTGGACAGTGGCCACAGTTAGAAGACAAGAGAGTTTGCCTGGGACCTTCCTTCCAAACGCTCTGCTCTTTAAGACTGAGGTAGGCTTTTAGAGACAGGACATCTACTGCTGCACCAGAAACAATGAGGTCAAGGCTTGCAATAAGAACCTTCAGTTGAAGTTAACAGGTGGAAATATATCACCTGTACTCTTCAGCTCCCTGCTCATCAAAGCCAGTCACTGGTGCTCTTCCTTCAGGTTGGTGAATCCCTCCTAAGCTTTACAAGAGCTACTTCCTGCTTTATGATAGCTATCCATGGTGCTGAAACTACTTCATGATAAGGTTCAGGACCTTAGATAACTCCTGTAAAAGCTAGAATAGCTTCTTTAAAACCTGGTGTCAATTCATCACATCAAAGAAGAAGAGACACCAGCTACATTTGCAGCTAATCCTCTGAGTATATCCCCTAATTTGAAAACATCCCTTAACGTTTCATCAGCCGTATCCTACCATGAACATTTACATGAACCATTCAGCAAGGTTCTCTCCTAAACTATTTCAGCTCTGATCATTCCACAGGTCCCCAGTGAATATTTTTCTTCTTGTGTGAGCTTGAACATATTTGGGCTTGAACATATTTGGTTGTGTGTCTTAGGCATGTTTATGTCCATATGTATAAGAATTTTCTGCACCTTTTTAACTGTATATTCCACAGCCATTATCTATATTATGAAGTAGTTGCTGAAAACAGTGTACTTGAAGTGATCTGAAAATTCATTTATTCATTATATAAAGCACAGTTCTCTCAATAACCAAAAGAGGCTCTCAGAATACCATATGAAAATCAGTACTTAGAGCTGGGATATGAGAGTATCTGGGATGGCCCTTATATTTACAATGTATTATGCAATTATTATGGTAACTGTTATCCCATCTGCATTCTATGAAAAAAAACTCAACATGGTTAAGAAAATCCCCAAAATCACCAACTAAAATAGGCAAAATAAATTATAAACCTAAAAATAGATAGCATAGTGCAAAATTAAAAAAAAAATACATTCAAAATTATCAAGTTCAATATACACTGTCTTGTTATAATCATCACATGACAAAAATGTACATATTTGAACCAACCTTCAAGTCACTGGGGTCACTGAAAAGCTTCATGAAAAACCAAAGAATAAATTGGAATAGAATGCGTAGACTTGGATTCTGTGTTGAAGTTCCACGACTGTGGCTCCTTTCATTCATAAAAGGGACTTCCTTCCAAAAGAATGCCCCCCATAGGTGGAAAAAGGAGGGGAGGCAATTTTCACCCCTTTCCCCAGTAGCCTTTAGACCTATTTTCCTTGATGCTCCAGTGGGTCTCCTAACCCTTTGGAGCCCATGCTTTCAGTGAGCATAGGAAGCTGCTGGGGAAAAGGTGGAAGAATAGCCTCCCCTCACTCTCCTGCCAGTGGAAGTGTCCTGAGTGTGGTTAGGATCCAAGCCAAGTTAGGCTTTCCATTCACACTGGACATGTTCCATTCACTCTGGGTGTGTTCATCAGAGCTTTTTAAAAAGTAGTTATAAGTAATTCATTTCTCTACTTACAATGTTGGAGAAGCTACACATTCCTCTTAGTCATTTCAATGCTGGAAAAGTAACACATTGGGTGGAATCTTGCTGGTTAGTCTCTGCTACAGTAGACCCGTTGAATCCATGGTGGAACAGCAAGCCAACTGATCGGTAAATCCAATTGATTCAATGGGTTTACTTTAGTTAGAACTAAACATAGTATTTAGGTCATTGTATTATTTGTTGTGTTGCTTTTTGGCTTTCTGTTAGTTTCCATTTCCATTTTGAGGGCCAAAAAATAGAATAGAAATAAAATATTAAAAATTCTTCTCAGAAAACAATTCAGAACTGATAAGACAATGCCACCAAGAGCCCTGCTGGTGCAGTGGTTAAATGCCAGTACTGCAACCACAAGGTTGTGAGTTCGATCCTGCCAGGCTCCAAGGTTGACTCAGCCTTCCATCCTTTCGTAGGTCGGTAAAATGAGTACCCAGCTTGTTGGGGGCAATTAGCTAAAAATACATTGTAAACCGCTTAGATAACACTTAGACCATTTCCACACTACAATGTTAAGAGTGCTTTAGTCCACTTTCAGCATCCTATGGAATCCTGGGGTTTGTAGTTTAGCGAGGGACATGTAGAAGTCTCAGCCAGAGAGTTCTTTGGTGTCAGTAAACTACAAACCCCAGAATTCCACAGGATGTTGAAAGTGGACTAAAGCACTCTTAACATTTTAGTGTGGAAATGGCCTTAGTTGATAGGCGGTATAGAAATAAATGCTATTGCTATTGCTATTAAACTTTTAAAAATGCCTATCAAAATTATTTTTAAAACTTGTTTAAATAATTTTTGAATGTTACAACAAAGTTGATGCACCAGTAATTTCACTGTTATTCATTATTTTACATTTGTTTTGAAATGTAACTTCATCATACCACCCCCTCCCCCAAAATACCCTACTTTCAGGTAATCAGGTTCACCTGTATCTTATCATTTCTAAGCTCTGGTGTTGACATGTGTGCCAGGCTTTTGATTCCTCAGCACATGGATGACTCATAGTGAAATGTGGGAATTATTAAAGTCCATTATTTGCTGTAAAATCTTCTCTGTGGATGTGGGTCACTCACACACACATGGATAGCTTCAAGTGAGGAAAGTGCATGTGTGTAGCAATCCTCTCGGCTCTGCCTCATTAAGAAGAGAGCACGTAGAAAACACAACCCAGAACATCTTTGCTCAGGTTGGCATTACTCTGCATTGCAAAATAAACACAATGTCAAGTGGTGTGCCTTTGCTTTTGCAGCCACATTATCAATAATTTCAGCATTCTGTAGGAGCCATCTGGATCCAGCTGTACATAGTTGCTATCTCCTGCTTTAGATTCTGAAGAAACCTAGCAAAGAAAGAAAGATATTCAGCTACAGTTTTGAATGCTCTGAGCCTTAGCATAATGTTCATTTAAAAGAAGAACAATGAATCTAGAAAGTCAGCCCATAGTAGTCCATGCCATCTGCCAGTGGCTTTTAAGTGAATCAATTATCAGAAGGAGAGAGACAGTAGAGTGCCTCCTTTTTACTTGTGATTTGCTTTTATCCCCTACATTTTCAATTCATAATGTCTGAATAGAAGGAAAGAATCGCACCATATTCAGGTAATGGTCTTAAGAACTAATTAGCTTTCCAGTGATGACTACAAAAAGCAGAAAACTCTCCCCACCATCACTTCCATTACTTGACCACATGGTGTGGTTTATCCATTTTCTAGCAGTAATTTTCAAGGCCATGAATATGAGTTTATACAGGCTATAGACAAATTTGGATTCACCATTGAATTTGACATGTTCATCTTAAAGCAAAGAAAATAAACCTGTTTTCTTCACAATTCACCTTCTGATGGTATAGCTGTTCCCAGGTGACCAGAATGAATGCATTACAGACGTCTAAATCTCACATCTATGTCTTCCAGCTCTGAAGAATACAAGAAATGACATAATAATTTGTTTTTATGCATAATGTTGGTTCATAAAATGGTTCACCTGGACATTCCACTAGTACTGGACTAAAATGCTGACATTCCTCTACCTATTTTTGACAGCACCTTTATATGTCTGATTGTTGAATTTCTTTGTTTCTATATATGCTATTACAGAAGAACACTTGTTCTCTAGATTTATTATTTACAGAGAAGTGTATATCCTGTCCTTCCATGGCTCAGACACTGCTCATCATGGCTAAGAACCATTAAACCCAATCATAGCATACAATAAATTCCTCATGTAGCAACATCATAAGAAAAGGAAGCATTACAGGGAAAATAATAGATAGCCTATGAATTTAATATTGCAGCAATCCATGGTAAGAAACAAAATCTTAGACCTGTAATCTGTTGGGACCATCCATTGCTGAATATGAAGAGGTTAGGTGGCTAGGACGAGAGTAAATTAAGGGTAGCAAATGCTGGTAAATCCATTAGGAAATAAGGAAGTGTGTCATTTTAAGAGCCTGCCTGGGAATCCCCAGGATAAGAAAGGAGATGCGCCTTCATGCAATGGAAAGTCCACCAAAAAAAAACAGCAATACCTGAGAGATTTCCTATTTCTGGATCAATGTTCTGGGTCCTCTGGATTTCAGCATCCTGATAAATAAAATTTGATGTAAAACAATCCACTAAGACAGATATAGAGATCCAGATTTAAAACTCAACTCAGTCATGGATTCGTTTTCCTTTGTGTCAGCCATGCCTATATTACAGGGTTCCTTCACAGATAAAATAGATGGAAAGTAGGAGAGAACTATGTATCTACCACCTTTGGCTTCTTAGAAGAATGATGGACATCAAGTAATAAACCTATGCATTGATTCAATCATTTCTTACATTGGTCATTTGCCTTTTAAACTAGTCCTCTAGGTGATGTACAGCTTTTTAGCCAACAAAAACTGAAACACAAATCAAACAATACAATAAAGTCCCTAATTAATGCAAAGACATCAAGACAAAAACTATGAATGCATGAAAGGGGGCTACAATAGTCCCACAGGAAAGAAAATACAGAGTAATCAAGCATAGTCACGGGCTAAAATAATAATCAATATAAGCTTTAAAACAAAACTTATATACATATATAATGCTTAAAATATTAAAAGAAGTTAGAACATTTCAGCAAAGAAAAAGAAATTTTTGCCAAGCATACAAGGATGTTACTACAGATGCCAGGTTGGCTACCACTGAAAAGTCAATCTTGATATGTTTCCCCCTCCATAATTCAGATCAATATGGTCTTCTAGAAGAACCTCAGCTGATGATCCTAATGCAGAGTGAGGTACATATGAGAAGAAGAGTGCCATCAGTTTAGGGTTTGGGAACTTCTTGAGATAACAAATAAGAGGCCATTTGAAGCAGAGCTGAGCAACTGTCCAGGGTCTGAGAAGCTAATTTTTCACCCTCAATATCTCCCATGGGCCACAACCCCAAGTGTGCCAAAATACCTTCATTTCCCTCTATTTCCTCTCCAAAATGGTGACTGGAAGTGATATTGCATCACTTCCTATCAATATTCTGGACAGGTGACAGACAGAAATGCAACCGTTTCAGGGAATGTGGAGTTCTGGAAGTTGCAGATGACTTTTTATGCATTTGTACACATTTAGAGAGCCTTTGGTTGATTTTAGGGCAAAGTCCCACAAAGATCTCACTAAAAATAAATTGATGGGTTTGGGGCTTTGGAGAACAGATAGAGGGCTTCAAGGATAACACTTTTCTCTCTCCTGATTTAAATCCTTCTCTATATATTTTAATAACTTTTTTTAAGGTGCACCAACCAGAATGATACTCCATAATCCAAACCATAAATTTGTACAGAAACATTACAAATATTGGTAGTTTCTTCTTTAATCCACTTTTCTAAACATAGAATTTGGTGTACCACAGAATTTGCAACAGTGTACCAGATCAGTATTTAACTGAGCCATACATAGTCACCTCATGAACACTTTCTTTGTCTGAAGCTGCCAGCTCAGATCTCTCTAGCATATATGTCAAGTGAGGGTTTTGGCTTTTTTTCCCCTGTTCCCTCAACACATATCACTTTGCATTTTCTTATACTGAACTACACTTGCCAGTTTGTTGCCCATTTCCCCAGTTTAGAGACAGTGATATTCAAAGTGATGGTCCCACAACGGGGAACAGTCCCCAAGCCATTGCCTGATGGTCCCTGGAGATTTTCCAAGACAATAAGAGACAGGTGGTTGGGGTTTTTTTTTGTTTTCTTTTGTTTTGTTTTTGTGCCAATGGGCCCAAATTTGGTGGGAGTCCCTGGCACATTGAGAAAAAACTCTGCCAGCTCCTCAGATCAGATAGCTTCAGAAATACTTTTGTGGGAAACATAATTAATGAAATCCTACATTTGCTTGTAAGATAGAAATCTACACTCAAGTAGTTACACAGTGATTGCACTATACCACTTTTCTGTTACATGCCAGTGTTGTGTAACCAACTGAGTATCTGTCAAAGTACTTGGTTATTCTCCTGTTGTGCAAGGGGAAATGCACCATGGATGCTTCTGCAATCCTACCGAATAAAGTGGTACATTGAAGTCACTGACAAATAGTTACATACCACTCAAGAATATGCAACTGCATGGCTGAAATCCTTTTGATTAATCCCAGCTAGAATCAATTGTTGGATGGTGAGTCAACATGTGGGTAAATTCAATTGATTCAATGGCTCTACTCTGGTTGGAACAACCAATAGGATTTAGGCCCATGTGAAATGTTTACATCTGTAGATCTCCATTTATGCAACAATGAACTCAATACATCCATTGCACAATGGCCAAAAATATACAACTGAGTATATAAAGGAAGTTACACAAGTGTATAAATTCAACATGATTCCAGCCAATACGTGTTAAAGTGCCACTATTCCAATGGAAACGAAGAGGTGGGTAAAACTAATTGGAAGTATTGAATAGAACAGCTAGTATACTAGCCTCTAGAACAGTAGTTTTTCAAACTACTTTCCCACACATAGTATAACATTGGATTATACCCATATAACTCATGTAACAATCTCTGTTTGCTTGCTTATATTTTATTGTTAACGTATAAAAAATTTCATAAGTCTAGACTCTGTGTGATTGACCTGAAACTTAACTGACTTCTTAACAATTTTCTTCAGGTAGAAAAATGCAATGAAAGGGGCCTGTCCTGTGAAGTAATTCAAAATGAAGGCAACAATAGCAGTTTCTCCCAGCTCTAGTTACAGAAACTCTGTTAAAATCTGCAAAAAGGAAGATTGAAACCTTGACTTTAGCTGAAGGACAACACAAAATAACTCTACTATCAGGAAGCTGAAATATAGCTAGAGGAAAGGAATGGTGTATATTTCACCAAGGATAGAATAGCTAAATATAAAGCTCCAGCCTGGGGAATGTACAACCTTCCCAGTCTGGAGGCCACATTTGTAATCAATGGGAGAGGACAAGATCACATGCACAATCTTCCATGCACACATATAAGTGCATGTTAGCACATAGGAAATGGGAGACTCCCCTTCCTGCCCTCTGGGATTGAGAAAGGGGGATCATCCTGCAGTGATCTCCTTCAGGCAGCCATTCCAGAAGCCGAGCAACTGCACTTTTTGCCCTTTAGCAGCCCATCTCAGTAGGAAGACTGTAGGAGGAAATGAGCAGAAGCTTCTGGCCTGCAGGGAAAAGGTATACATTGGGAAGCAAAAGACCGTAAATTCTGCCTCACAGATTTGGTCTCTTGCAAGGAAATTTTATAAATCAGTTGATTATAATAGGGACATGAGGTACAGGAATGTGTTCCTTGAAGTAATTATTTATTTCAAAATATTTAATATTTTATATTAGATATTTAAAAATATCTATTGGGTTTCAAGACAGCATGCTACCAGATTAAATCGCAATACTGATGCTATGATGAAGGCAGTGGCAGAGCTTGGAGTGCGTGGAGCGGGGGGTGAGGGGAAGGAACATGCCTGTGGCATGTGAGAGTGTGGCTATGGTGTGTGGGGGTGTGGCTATGGTGCATGGGGGGCTACAGTGCATGGGGTGGGGCTACAACAGATGGGATGGGGCTAGCATGGACAGGGCGGAGCTACAACTTACGGGGGTGGGGCTATGGCACATGAGAAAGGGTAAGCAAGAAGCCATGGCACCCAAAAAAAATTACTGCCAGGGGTGCACCACTCCCATCTCCCCCCTTCCCTAGGCAACTGGATGAAAGGATAAAGTTTTGCAACATACAGAACTTCTACTGAGGCATCAGGGAATATGAGCTACAAGCCCTGTTGTTAAGACTCCACACTAATGTTCAACTGGTGCAAATGTAATAGGTATCCAGCTCAGTTTATTGGTAACTTGAGGACTCTGGAGTATCCTATGAACTGCTTCAGCATTCATGCCCTAGCATCTGAGTCCAACACTGTTCTTCTTTGCTGGACAGCTCTGCCACTTTGCTTACAAACCCAGATGTCCAATTTCCACTCTTTCCACAGTAGGGATGTAATTCATCACTAATTTTCCTTTTGAAGGAAGCAGCAAATATTTTTAGAATTCCTGCTGTGAGAAAGACTTCAATGTACAGTTCAGGACTTATTCCGCACAACATTAAAAAAACACACAGTTGATTTGCTCTGAAAACAACATTTTCTGTGCAGGAGGTAATATTTCTATGCAGAAGCATTATTTTCTGTGCAGAAACAGCTGTTTCCTCTGCATATCAAGCATGTGCAAATACTGTGTAGGATGTCCCCAATTACAGCATTTTTGGCCCATGAAACAGCTTCTTCTGTGCAATATGTGTATGTGTGCAATATATGTGCTATCTATCTATCTATCTATCTATCTATCTATCTATCCATCTATATTATTCATAGTGATATTTTCTGCACAGAAAATGCTCTTTAACTGAACAGAAAAAGCTATTTTCTGTACAAAACAACCATACAGGAATTTCATGCAGTATAAGTCCTGAACTGTGAAGATCCTTGTCAGTTCAAGATTCTTATGCTTCCTGATACTCTAAAAACATTTTTTTGAATTTTTTTGAATTTTTAAAAATACTCTTTCTGTTTCTATTACACAGGTATTAAAAGAATGGTTTATTCCTTCATATTCATAATACATGCAAACAGCCTTTCCTCTTGACCTTGAAGTCTGGGTACCAAGTCATTTGAAGTGAAACTTTTCTTATTAAGGTTACTGGATATTCTGAGGTGGATTTGATTTTTTCATATTTTTTTGTGTTCTCAAACATCTCCATTTCCTTGACTTTCTTGTATTGTCTGCCATGTTCCTAGCAAGTCCAATGCTGTTGGTGGCACGGCCTGAGAAACCTAATTTAATAGTCTGTTGACCACCAAAACCAATACAAGACAATATGCAGCTGATTTGCTTCTAAGGTCATCACTGGCATTCCCTGTCTGCTTTTAAAACTTCTTTGCCTAATGAAGAAACTTGTGGCTTCAGAAGCTTGCATTGAAAATTTTGTGCCTTTTTGGAAGGGGAGGGGAGGGAGAGTGTCGCCACATTGCTAATTTATGACCCTTACTGAAGAATGAGATGCAGTGCGTGAAAAGAAAAAGCTTTTAAAATGTTTCAGTCTGGTATAGGAGGTAGTTTTCTACCAGCTCAGTTTCTGCTGCACATACAACATCAGCATTTCTGTCAATCTGCAGCATGAAATGAAAGCCATTTCAGAATGGCAAGGAAGTTATGCAACATGGTGAACGGTTTATGAAATTTGCAGCATCTATGCCATTCTCTGTATAAGAACAAACACGGTTTTCACAGTATTCCTTAATAAATTAAGACATTTAATCAATGAAGGCATAATTTGTATTCCTGGATATATTTTTTTCTCCCAAAACTTAAATGAGAAGCTCAATTGGTTCTGTTTGTGTTGTCCACCATTTGTAACATTTTACTCATTTGTGAGGCATTGTATATTTCTCAAATCTTTGAGTCGCCATCAGTTTTAACATTCCTAACTTTTCGATCTGTAGTGCCTCAACAGGTATAATTACAATTATAATTACCTTCAGGTACTCATCATGGCACTCTCTTTGCCAGGCCACTAACTAAAAATGAAGAAAACTTCGTTGCTCCATATCAACAAAACAGTTCCCACATTTTCCACCTCTACCAGGAGCAGGTCTTTTGTAAACCTATTGAGTCTTCACTGCCCATTCAAAACCCATCTACCTCAAAATACTTTGCATTACAACAGAGATAGTTTCAGATGCATATCTAGGGTGGGGCAACTGGGGTGTGTGTCCTGCCTGCCAATGCTCAGGGGGTGCCCACTCATTGTCCCCTGTGCCCTTCTGTCACCCCCATGCCCACTGTCACCCCGTTACACCTGCTGCCACTGCCCCCCACTTGCCAGTGCCCCTGCACCCACAACTGCTCCCCTACCCATCTCCCCCACATCTGCCTACCACTTTTTATGCGTGAGTTCATAGTAACAGTTAGTCAGTAATGTATTAATGACAAGGATCACAGGGTCAGTGCACTGAGATTTTGATTTGCAGTCCCACTCCCCTGTGCCTTCCACTGCCAGCCCCCCACTTGCCACTTGTCTGCCTGCTCGCCGCCGCCCCCCCCACTTGCTGCCATCCCCGCCAGTGTCCTTCCTGGCCCAGTGTGGAGGCAGCAGCACACAGGAGCACAACTTCTGCTCTTGCCCTAGGTGCTACTGAGCCTAGATACACCATTGGATAGTTTATATTTGTTTTTGCTGGGAAAACAAGCTATTCCACCCCCATTTCTGTGAAGATCATAACTAAGCTCAGAGGGAAGTTTGTTGTCATTGCTTCTGCAAATCAAAATCTCAGTGCACTGACCCTGTGATCCTTGTCATTAATACATTACTGACTGTTACTATGAACTCACACATAAAAACAGCCATAACAAATCCATGCTGATCCCCTACATACGTCTAATCTACCATCAAGCTATTTTGCCTCTTCAGTGGAGACACTGGGCAAGATCCTTCTTGTGATGTCCCACTCTTCCAAATGGGAAGGGTCATAAAGGGTCTTCTTTGTGTAAGAGTGTAGAGGCTGCCAGGCTACCTTACACCTGGTTAACAGGATCAACTCACCTGATTGGCACATGTCTCAGTAGCCCCATAAAATCCTAGAATGTTCATGTATTTACTCAGCATGTGGGCTGAGGAAGGAACATAATTGGTTGGTAGGCAGATTTCCCAATTTCTAGGTCCTCCCCCTATGTTACACCACACAATGACCAATATGCAACAGATGAATTGTGTAATGCAGTACAGTCACCCCTCCACATTCGCTAGGGTTAGGGGCACAGGACCCCCGTGAAAGTGGAAAAACCGTAAATAACTCTAGGCCATCCCAAACCATATTTAACACAAAAAAAAGTATGATCATAATATTCAACCCACCATGGAATCCTTTGAGGCATCAAGGTTCCTTCACAAGGCAGAAGTGGCTGGCTGGTGGGGCTTACTGCCACCTCCCCTGTTGCCCCACACCATTTTCAATAGGGACTTAAAAACCTTGTTTTCAATTTCTCAGTCTCACGAGGCTTGCAGTCCCTATTAAAAATGGCATAGTGAGGCAGCAGAGGTGACAGCAAATAATACATAAATAATCAAATCCGCAGAAGTGAAACCCACAAATGTGAAGGGCTGACTGTATTATTTCGACAGCTATGCAGTGGGTGTAATATGTCACTTGATGATTAAAAGTCAACATCTTTGCTAGGTTTGTTTGGTATTTGGGCGCCCCTCCCGGGACCCCCAATTCACAGGGTAACAGGTATACATAGGATAAAAGATCCCACTGCGTTGCCCTGCCTCTCATTAGCCAAGAGAGTGCTCCAGCTAATTTCCCCATCTTGCTTGTTGTTGATTGGTTATTTGGGCGCCCCTCCTGGGACCCCCAATTCACAGGGTAACACACTCCTCCTATAGAATCAGCTAGAGTAGAATCCCATTCTTTCCCAGCTCAGGTTTTTTGGCATTCATTGTTTACCACAGACATGCTGCTGAAACACAAGACCAAAAGTCTGTGTTTCTCAGCTCTCCTTTGCAACCTTTCCAATGGCAATGTTGCTTATAAACTTGCAGCTAGACAGAGGAAAAAGAGGAAAAGTGGTTGAGAAGCATAAAAAGACTTTCTAAAAGGGAGCTTCAAAATGGGTTAACTGAAGTATTCATGTATTCAAGACACAGAAACTAAGAGAGGAAGTGGCATCATGACAATCTTAGTCCCAGAACTGACCAAAGAAAGCTAGTGAAGGGGAAAGTATGGCTGGCATGGCTTGCATGGAACCCCTGAACCCCTTTTTGCAGTCTTTGGAACCTCGTGGGACATTCCTACAAGCTCCTAGACCCCCACACAAACTCAGTTTTACTCCTCTGTCCCTCACCTCCCAATCCCTATCCCAAAATTATCTTGCAGAGGGAGACAGCACCTGGGAGAGGCAGCACAAGGGGCACAGGCTGCAGGAGGGAGAAATGGTGGCCTCCAGTGCGTGTGAGGCTTTATGCCAGTCTGCTGGCCAATCACCCATGCCCACTTTGGGTGGGGAAACATGTGAGGAGTGGGATCCTGTCCTGGTCCCGAGTTTTCAGGCATCCTGGTCTTCCAAGTTTTCAGGTGTCCTGGTCTCCCAGGTTTTCAGGCGTCCCGGTCTCCCAGGTTTTCAGGTGTCCCGGTCTCCAACAAACTGTTTTGAGTGGTGGATTCGAAAGATTCCGTTTGCCTATTTTGGCACAGGGGTTCGGATTCCCGAATCTCGAATCCCTGCCAAAGGTTGGCCCATCCCTAGTAAAAAGGGTTGCCAGTAAGGGTGTTCACCATGAAATATTTGCTTTTAAAAGTTTAGGCATGATTAAATCTGGCCTGGGGGCTTTACCAGATCTCATTGTAAAGATCAGGGTTGCAACTTCATGTTGAGTTACTGGGGGCCAGTGTAGAGCAACCAGATTTTTCAGAGGCAATGCATTTTTCTTCCAATGACCCAACTTTAAGCTCTTCACAATCTTTGAACAGAGTGGAAAAACAAGCTTCCCATACATGAGCTGGTATGTTACATTGGAGTGATCCCTCAAAGTTACCTAACATCCCTGTGACAATGGCCCAGAACTGTTTGGTGTTTCTGTAGGGAAGACACTGACAATGCTGACCATTGCCTATACCTTGTTTCCTTATTTTTCTTTGTAATTAATGTTTTATAGTATTTTTTAGTAGTATAATAAATCTTTGGCAAGTTACGGGAGTTGTCCTTTTTGTACTTTTTCCTCAACTGATCCCTTACCTCTAAGCATTCTTTATCCAACCCTGTGGTTATCCTCTTATCTAACAGTACCAGAGCTTTTTTCCATACACCTTATCATCTTGGCCAACATTGCAGTGAGCAATGAATAGTTTTCCAAGGCAACATTTGCATTCTGTGTCTCTGTGATAGAGTTTTTAACCTCCCTGTACCTTGGTGAGTTTAATGTTTTTGAGATCTTGCTGCTTATATTATCTGAGCATCTCAGCCTTTTCTGACTTATGGCCACTGCTGAGTTATCCAGTTGTTGTTGAGGCCTTAGATGGATATCCATAGGGGTTCCCATGCTAAGGAATAAGGGTAAATGATCACTCTCAGTTTTGTCCGTCACAGAAAATTGAATTATATGTTTGTAGATAGAATTGGAGATTAAAACATAATCTATCATACTGCTCCCTTTTCCTGATATATATGTATGTTCTCCAGTTTGTTGAAACTTTGGGTCCCCATTGATGATTCTTAGTGCAAGGCAACCCACCAGCTGTACAAGACATATGCCGGTGTAGTTAATCCCTATGTCTTTAGAATGTCTGTTAATGTTAAGTATACAGTCCTCCAGATCATTAAAATGCCAGGAGTGAGAGGAAAAAAGAGTCTTGTTATCTGGCCCAGTTCTAGCATTAAAGTCCCTCATCACAACTAAATATGATCTAGGGAACTGCACTTCCAGCTTAACTATATAGTCTTCTAATATCTCCCATTGCCAGGTTGTTTCTTCTCTATTTGTCATTGGAGGAATGGACACATTAACCAGTAATAGACTCATAAATCCAAAAACTATTAAGCATGCCATAGCAATCTGTCCACATGAAGCTGGGCATTTATTGAAGAAGTGTAAGGAGGTAGAAATCAGAATGGCAAGACCTGCTTTTGGTATTCCCTTTCCAGTTGGAGCTGCAGCAGGTTGTTCCAAAACAACATAGTCATTAAAGTCTAGTTTTGCTGCGGACCATATCTCTTGGAGCATAATTATATCAAATTCCTGAAAAAAAAATCAGAGACCTCACATTCTTTAGATTTAGAGTTCCACCTCACTATGTTCCAGGACAAGAAAAGTACCTGAGGTTTGCCAAAGTGAGTGATTTCATATTATAAGGAGCTAAGGAAACGCAATAAGGTTCAGGCCATTTAGTGAGTTTAGATTCCTCCTCACTGTCCTCTGATTGTCACTTCATTTTTTGAACCTGAGCCAAGTGTCTACTTTCATCGTAGGATATGGCTCCACTAATCCTCTGGTACTCTCTTTTTGTTACTTTATGCTCATCTCTGATACTATATTCCCCATCTGCTAACTACATGCAGTGGATGCCTCTGATTTTTTGCTGCAGTTTATTACAACCAGATCATCAATGTTGTGTGTTGTTTTTTGCCCCTGGGAGGACCTTTCATATATTTTGTTGTTCTCTGAATTGCCCGCTACTGAAATCTCCTGCATATCCATAATTTTTATCTTTCCTAAGTCCCTGTTTTCCTGTAAACTGTATAAAGTAGCTGTTAGGGAGGTTAGTCTATCTATGATTTCCATTTGTAATAAAAGTGGCAAGGTCTGAAAGGTTTTCAATAAAGACTCCTCTATAGTCGTTTCATTGAAAGTATTTGCTAGAGGATTGGGTTGGGCATTGTACAGAATCTGACAAATCAATGAGGTTAGTTGTCATGCTATGATTGTTCTTATAATTAAGACTTGTGCTGGATGGGTTGTTAATTAATGAAATAGGAGGGGCCCTGTTTTCAAAGAAGCGGGAAGTTACCATGCCCTTATTTAACAGTTTGGACTTGGAAGAATATACTTTTTTTGCAGTTTGCTTATTTATAAAAGTTATAACTACACCGGCATGAGTGTAGTTGTAAAACAAATTCTCTACATGGAGAATTTCTAAAGGGGTGAGAATCCCATGAACCACAGATCCCAAAGTACATGCTAGGTGGGCTGTTCGCACAGATTGGAATAACATGCCTCTAGGTTTGGAGTAATTATTAATTATCAGTTTGTTTTTAACTAAGATTAAGTTCCAGGTATTACTTTTCCAGTCATCCTGCAGAGTGAGAGGTTGGAGACTCTCACCTTGAGAAGGTATCTTCTTCTTATAAGTCAGGTCATTTCTCAGTGCCTTTTCCCAGGAATCCTGGGTAACTAGTTCCCCAGTACTGGAACAAGAGGAATTACTTAAGGGGTAAATAGAATCATCCTGATATCTAGATATAGGCTTCTGATTCTTCTATTAAGAACTAAGTGGGTTTTTTTTCATTTGCCTTCCCTTGTTTGTCCATTTTCTTTGGGTTCTTTGATACATTTGTGTTACTGCAGTTTAGGCCTATTTGGCGATAGCACCCGATATCACTTTGATATCATAATTCGGCCTTACCATACCACCCCTCTCCACATGTTTGTGAGGCCCCCGGACAAGCACGAAACTAGGCTCAGCACTTAACTGCTGAAATGTTCTCAAACAATACAGGCACGTCAGAAATAGCCAGATCGCAGCTTCAGGGACCTGCCCAGCAAACACCACATTATGTATGTGCGCTACCCACAAAAGGCTCCCTGCCCTGAGCAGGCAACTTGACAAAGGCTGAACCATCCACTGTCAAGCATTGTGCATTTACATACTGGCTACACCATTGTTACTTAAGCTCTGATTCCATCATGCTAAATTGTGACCTTTCGGAGACATTGTCTCGCACCCAAAACTCATTGTTGTCCCTGAGTAAGGCATAGCCTGCAGTCACACTTCTTCCTATAAAATCCCCTGATTCCGAGATCCTCCTCAGATCACTCCTGAGTTCCAGACCGCCTTGCTGCCGCTTTGCTTCGTGAGCTTCCCCTCAGCTCCACGTGCTGAGCCACATCGAACCCCAGCATCGCTCTCTATCTTCTTCTGGGCTTCAGGAACACGTTTCGTATCACCCGAATCAACTATCCCCCTGAAAATCCCACTATCTTACTCACACCTTTATTTTCCTTAGTTATCTGTGTGCATGTGTTGCTTACACTGTGTGCCTGTATTTAATAAAGATTATTCATTACTTTCAAACTGGTCTGCTTCTTGACTTGGCCTGATCCCGTAAGCACTGGGTTACAAGAGCCTGCTAAGTTACCCTGCCTCTCATAACGCTAAAGCAGTGCTCAGAGCTAATTTTCTCCACCTATAGTTGAGCACATTTTGGTGTCCCTCACGGGACCCCCAGTAAACAGGGTAACATTTGGCTTCATGTCCAGGACACTAAACAGTTTTTGGAAGTTCATCTTTTCTCGTTTCAATAATGGTCTTTGACCTTTCCCTGTCTTCTTAATGTTTTTTTTCTTCTTTGATGCATTAGGACCACTTTGTGAAAGCTTTTGTTTTCTATTAGAGTTCTTCATTTTTGCTTTCTTCCTTGTGTTGCTATGTTGGGATGTAGTACCTTCCCAAGCCAACAGATTGGTTTCAGGTTGGGATTCCATCCGTACTAGTGCTTCAGTGATTACTGTTAGTAAGCCACTGCATTCAGACAGGTAGGATTTAATTGATTGTAAATCCTTTGTCATATCTTTAGCATGTCCTATTAGTTGCATCCATTGTTCTGAATTCTTCATTTCACCTGGCCTTATTTCTTCATTTAAAATGCTCTCTATTTCATAGATAGTAGCACTATCTTTAGGAGATTCTGTTATGGTTCCATGTCTCCAGTCCCATAATGGGGTGGCTATTTCATTGTTTTCATCAAAGGCAAATTCCTATGCCAAATTAATCCCATCCTTGTTATGTGGATCAAAGATCTGTTTATGACCTAAGGTCCAGTCTAACCCTGCGTCTGAGGACAGTTCAGGCTCTGGGTCCCTTATTTTAACCACTGGAGAGAAGTATGCAGGGATTTCTGTTTGTTTTGTTTGCTTTATTTGTCCCTTCTTATTGCTTGTAATTTCCTTGTAGAGGATCCATACAAATTGAGGATGCACCCATGTTTTTATATCCCTGTCTTGTAGGGACCACCATAATTCACAGTGGAGCTGCCACACTTACTCTTCAACTTCCAGTTGTGTTAATTAGATTATTTTTAATCTTGTTTGCTTTATTTATCTTGTCTACTATCTTTACTATTTTGCCTTCTGTTTGAAATCTGTTTGTTATTTTCAGTTGTTTACCTTTCAAACATTGGCTGCTTTCTTGTACAATGAGTTGTAGGGAAGAGTAAGTTGCAAGACAATAAGGCTGGTGATTGTTATATATTCTCCTATATATTGGAACAATCTTAGTATAAATACCATTTGAAAGTAAGTTTAAGAGGCTAGCAGGGAGGCAGCTTTCTCCTTAGTTACTCACAGCTCTTTCTGGTTTCTTATGAGTAGGTGGTAAGTCTTTCGACCTTTCCGCATGTTACCTTATCGCGGAGGTGGGGGGTGCCATTCACACAAGCGGGTTCTTGCGCGAAGCGCTCTCTTCACTGCTTCTTCATCCTGCAGCTGGCTTTCTGGTCACGCGACCACCCCGCCCCTTTCTTCCACAGTGCAACCTGGGAGATGTAGGCTGCGCTGGGGGAGGAAGTGTGAGTGGCGCACCTGGGACGACGTACTGCAGCACAGGTAAGTGCACGCGGGCCCCAGGAGCCTTGCACGACCACGCACCATTTTCAGCTTGAAGCCGAAAATGAAAAGGTGTGTGCGCAGTTCGCGCTAGGCTCGTAGGTATCGTTCAGACTGCCACTCCCATTTACTCATTTACTGCTCAAGGGACCCTCTCGCAAAAGAAACTGCGTGCGAAAAGGCCCTTTGTTTTGGCTTGGTTGTATTAATCCTCTTGTTGATCTTAGTAATTTCTTCTTAAGTTCTTCTCCTTCCTCTCCTTCTTTTATTGCTTCTGTTTTGTTACTTCCAGTCAACTGTGTAAGGTGTAAATTGGAAATAAGCTTTCAACTGCCCTGATTTGGCAGTGACCAACTCATATAATCCTCTACTGCACTTTATTTAGATGTGTTACGTCCATTGTAATCCACCTTATCTCACAATCTTGGAAGAAAGGCAGGAAACAAACAAGCTTGCTAGGGACAAAGTCAGGTGCACACCTCAAGATTCAAATGCTTGGGGAAAGGACAGTGGTAAAATTTTGGAGAACACAGCTGTATATGCCATGGTATATTCTAGACATTCTGAGCCAATGGTTCTTAGCTTTTGGTATTTTTCATCTGATCACTCTATTAAAGAATCTGGATCCCAACAAGATAGAAACAGAAGGCCCACTTTTGTTTCCAAGAAGGACATCTAGCTATAGGCAATAGTCTAAGCCACCCCTTCCAGGGTGCCTCGGCTCCAGGGATCCTCCAGAGCCAGGCATTCTAGAAATAGATGGCCTGGAATCAGATGCCTCCTTCCCCCATGACTGCTCTCACACCACCACTACTGCTACTTCCTTGCATGCGCAGAAAAAGTATCAAACTGCTCACAAAATGGACTGTTATAAGAGGAGTTTGCCACAATTTCATTTTAGCTTTATATGTGTACAAGCATTTGTTTAGTCTACCATTGTTATTTTTTTTTCCTTTATGGTAAATTTTAACGACTTGAAAATTGGAGGAGCATTACTGGTAGTAAACAAAATACATCATTCCCTTTGTGGCTGAAAATTGTAAGAATGCTGTTCTGTATAAATTTTACTGCTATAGTAACTGTAAAAATCAAAGATAATTTAAAAAATGTATACTTAGGCCCTTTCTGCACGAGGCGAGGGAATCGCTCCGTGCCATTACCTACCACTTCTTCTGGGGTCCGAAGCAACGTGGACTGTCCCTGAAGCCCTTCCGCAGGGCTCCTCCTTGGTCCAGGGTGAATTAGAACAGTGCGAGGTCTGTAGATCCGCACTCCTCCGGCTTCCAAAATGGCGGCTTCCGGCTTCCAAAATGGCAGTTTCTGGTTGGTCGTGGGTCCCGACCAACCGCTGAAGCTTGCCATGCCTAAAGCCTGTCCTCTGCAGATCGCAGGCTTGCATTGGTGTGAGCCTGCAAATCTGCACAAGGGAGCAGGAATGCAATGGTGCGTTACAGGAAAATAAAGACCTGTTTTTTGCGGTCTTTAGAAATCACGCTGGAGGACCACTTGGGGTCATTTTGGAGCAGACCGAGGTGCAGATCTCCAGTAAGTAGTCCACTCCTAGTCTGCTCCAAGGTGCACACGACCTCCGTGAGAGGACGCACTGCCCCGTTCTAATTGCCTAGTGAGGGAAGGGCCTTAGTTTAGAAGCCAGAGTGGTGTGGTGGTTTGAATGTTGGACTAAGACTCTGGGAGACCACATTTTTCTAATTCCTACATGGAAACCCATTCACTAACGTTGAGCAAGTCATACTGTTGCAGTCTCAAAGTAAGGCAATGACAAATGTCCTCTGTGGGGTTTGTAGTTTACTGAGGCCAAAGAGTTCTCTAGCTGAGAATTCTAAAGGCCCCTCCCTAAACTGCAAACCCCAGGATTTCATAGCATGTTGAAAGTGGAATAATAGCACTATAACAATGTAGTGTAGAAATGGCCTCTGTATCCCTCCTAAACTATTTTTTTTTTCCACCAGTGGTACATATATCACTGGTCAGGAACCACTGCTAAGCTTATCTTTTGTGTTCTGGTGCTGTGGAAAACACTGTCCCACAACCAGTGCTGATTCAATTACTAGTTCTTCTAGCTATGGCAGAATGTTGGTCAGGAATAAGGGCATGACTCACAGAACTGGTCCTGCCATTAGGTTGAGTGTACTGGCCATCACAGGAATGGATGTTCATTCTCATAGAAGACAGGAAACTGATAGTTATTTACTTAGTTATTACTGTACTTTTACTGCAGAGAAGCAGGTGGAAAGGTGATTATTGCATTTCCCCCCCTGCTCTACCAAAACAACTGGGCTGGATTTGGGTGCTATGCCCCTTGACTTGAGGTACTGTGTATCTTTTGCTGTTCTTTCTCAGGCAGCAAAATATCTCTCACCTGCCCTAAAGACTGATGGTAGAAAATTAGCCCAATGGCACGTGGTAGCTTCCATATCTGTGGAGCAGTGAGGCCATTTCTGCACTAGTCTGTTATAGCTCTATTATTCCACTTTCAACATCCTATGGAATCCTCAAAGGCCCCTCCCTAAACTGCAAATCCCAGGATTCTGCTATAACAGGCTAGCGTGGAAATGGCCTGAATCTACTCTGGCTTTTACTCTGATTTTAAGAGGAACTGCCCAAACCTATTTTGGTGACAGGTTTCAACACTTTAGATAGATCAATTAACATTTGAACTAAAAAACTCCACAGTGGATTAACCAGCCCACTGATATGGATGCCGCCAGCTACAACTGGTTTAGCCAAAATGTCAAAATTATCTAACCATCAAAACAATCTGCTCAGAGTTCAGTAATTCATGTTCACAACAGGTGGCTTTAGATTTCCCAGGTGATGGAGCTAGAGAGAAAAATACTGTGAGTTTTTACCTTACCATGGCTCTGCTAAACCAACTCAAAGACGTATTGTTGGAGGCCATCATAGTCTGGAAGATTAATAAAGTGTCTTCCAACAAGAAAGGGGAATATCTATCAACAAACAGGAAAACAAAGAAGAAGCAGAGTAAAACTAATCACAACTGTGGAGGATTTTCCAGAGAAAAATTCCTTCCCTCTGCAGCATGTGCATTTCAGGGTGGGCAGGATATCCTCTCATCATTATGGAAATCTGCACCAATTTTCCCTTTAGTGTGGGCATACCATACTCCACGGGGGCAGGAGGCAGTACTGCTGAGCCTTTTCCACCAGATAGTTTTGGACTACAGCTTCTGTGAGACCCTAGCAAGATGTTGGAGGTGATGGAAGTTGCAGGCTGATAAGATCTGGAGGCCCACAAGTTATGAATTCCTGGTTTAAAGTAAGTTATACAGAGTTATCAAACAGGCAACGTGGCACTGACAAAAGTCTTCAGATGCTAAGAAAGAGAAGTTAGGAAAGGAGGAGCTGAGGAGTAGAAGGCGACAAACAAGCAGCATGTTGCAAAGGGAGAAAAGGAGAAGAAGATGCTCCTTCAGTGACAATAAGATGAATTTAAATCACAAAAATAAATCTATGCTGTTTCAGAAGGACAAAAATGTGTGCAGCAAAATTGGAGCAATTTGGTAAAAGGCTTCCTGGGGTAGAAATCCATTACAGGAAGGAGGTGGAGCAGGTTGGAGGAAAGAGTAGTTGAAGAAGTAAATACCACACAGTTCTTCTAACCCTACTCATGGCAAGCCGTTAAGGCTGATCAGAGTAGGTAACACTGTGCTGCTCAGCAAATTGTTTTCCTTATATAGAGCAGGAAGATAATTGGTTTGAAGAGATTGACATTCTGGATGGTGAGCTGCCAAATCCAGCTGCATTAGAGATCTAATGAGATCATTTTGTCTGGTGTGCTCCTGCGGTGTAATATATCCTTAAGAAGGTTTGAGCATATTCCTCAAAAATAAAAATCTGAAGTTTGTAGCAAGTCAGGTGGAGTTCTTCATCCTTCATAATATTTGCTGAAATGGGTATGGGCTTGTTCTGCAAAAGTGAGAGATCCATAAGGATATAAAGAGTACCACAGTTTCAGTGGCGGAGTGAAGGAAGGGGGGCAGGAGGAGTTGTTACCTTAGTTTCTAGCCCGGGCTTGTGGTATATTAGATATCACTTGATATCAATAATTTGGCCTTCTTTACCCATTTCTCTCCATGCGCTTGCGAGGCCCCCAGACAAGCACGCGCACAGGCACAGCCGAAAATAGCTGAACTGTTCAAAACTACTCCAGGCTGGCCAGTAATTGCCGGACTACCGCTTTAGGAGACCTCAAGGCAAGTACCTTCTTAAGATCACATTATGTATGCAAGCTGTTTACAATAGATCCCCTGCCCCGAGCAGGGAGCTTTACAAGCTGAATACTCAACTGTCAAGCACTCTGCGTTTGCATACTGGCTACTCTATTGACAACTTTGTCATAACTCAGTCATGCAAAATGCTGACCTTTCCGAGGCTTTGTCTCCAACTCGAAACTCATTGTTATCCCCGGGAACGGACTAGCCTATGGGCACATTTTCCCCTATAAGACCCCCTGATTTTGAGCACTTCTTCGGATCGCTCAGATCTCTCTTGGCTTCTATCCTGCCTTGCTGTCACTTCATTCGACGAGCCTTCCGTTCAGCTCCTCATGCTGAGAATCTCCTCTTCTACGAACCTTTTCTTCAGACTACCTGGGCTTCAGGACAGGTGTAGTATTTCCCATACAAAACCTCCTCTTAAAAACCCTCTATCCAACTCCTACCTTTATTTCAATAGTTCTTTGTGTGAGTGTGTTTGCATACACATGTTTGACTGCACTGTACATCAATAAAAACAACTATTATTTATTTCTGTTTGCTCCTTGACTCAGCCTGACCCAGTAGACACTGGGTTCAAGATCTTGCTAGGTTGCCCTGCCTCTTGTATTGCTAGCTTGTGCTCTGCTAATTCGCATTCCCCATTGTGAGCACATTTAGGTGTCCATCCCAGGACCCCAGAAATCAGGGTAACAGAGTGCTGGGCCACAGTGTGTGGGGGCATGGCCGTGTGCATGGAGGTGTGGCTGCAGCACACAGAGGTGTGGCTACGAGCGAGGATGCCCCCAAAACATTGCCACTCGGGGCAAACTACCCTCATCACCCACCCATCCTTACGCGATTGCATAGTTTGGTGAAGTCCTGCTTCCTAAGCATTGGGAATTTTTCTTAAAGCTAATGGCAGCTGTTAGAATCCAGATCAGTAGGCTGGGGAATCTACTTTGGGTTTTAGCATGAACATTATACAAGCTGTAAAAGCTGCTGAACCCATTTTGAAGATAGGGATGGGCACATCAAACAGCTCCTTTTAAAGTTTGGACTAGAACTTGGAGTGGATTCATAGACCAACTGTCATGGAAGCCACCAGCTGCCAGGGCTAAAGGCAAATAAAAACATATTTCCCCAGGCATTGTCTACATGGCTTAAATACTAGTCTGCAGCCATATCAGTAAGATAGCAGGAATACAGTAGTTGCCAAAAGCAACTATTCCATCTTCTTAGGTTGCATTCTGAAGAGTTCTACATCATTCATTTGGCTCACTGCTTATGCAGGCCAATATGAGAGCCTCCCATGCACAAAGAGAAGGCATCAGCAGATAGGGAAGTACACAAAAATTACTAGGAACACTGCTCCTCAAACTGCTGCTAGAAAAACAAGGGAAATTTTGAGGTGGTGGTGGAGTAGTAGCACTCCTTATTTGTTGTTGTTCCCTAACTGACCTCAGTTTTATAGATGGTCCCTACTGGCAGCTTTTTATGCCAAAAGCCATCCACTCCCCTTCATCTGCACAATGGAATAATGATGCATGTGGGTAATATGGGAAAAAGAAAATGGTGGCATGGAAACCAATGAAGAATCAGCCTGTTCTTGATAGCCAACAATAAAGAGGGGAGGGAAGTCAATAAACGGAAAATCCTGCTTTCTTTGCATTTGTTATTTAGTGTCATTAAACGTGAATTCCCCTCTGCCTCCCCTCTCTGCCGAAAAAAAATCAGAGTTTGGAAAATGGCTTTTTATACTGAATCTCAGAACCCTGGGAGCTGTAGATTTAAAAAAGTAACTTCCCCATGTCCTGAGAAATAACTAAAAGAATGACCTTCTTTTTTGGAAAAAAAAATTGTAAACGTAATTTCTGTGTCTTAAAAATACTGCCACAGTTACTTCCAATTGAAAATGAAACTTATTTCCTGGGTTACTTTTACATTACACAATTATAGCACTATCATTCCACTTTAACTGCCATAGCAAAAAGTATACAGTCGGCCCTTTACATCTGCAGGGTTCATTTTCACAGATCTGATTATCTGCAAATTTCTCCCACTCTGCTGCCATCTCAGGTGCTTCTTTCCTGGGGGAACCTTCTCTCACAACAGCTTTGATCAGGCTGCACAGTACTTTAAAAACCCACCCCTGGTCCTCCTCCTCCACCTCCATCAGCCACTGTCTTGCTGGCTTAGAATGGCTCACAGCCTGATTTCTCAGCACCACCAACCCTCACCTACTGCCCCTCTACACCCAAGGAAGGAGATGAGAGAGAGAAACAAAAGTGGCCACCAATCTGACCCAACTCCTTTCCCTCTCCTTTCTGTGACCTGGTTTGGACCCTGGGTGCCCATTCTCCCCACCCTACCTTGGTCTGCTTTCCCATACACACACACACATTTTGATATTTGTGATCTTTCCACTTTTGCAGAGGTCCTGTGTCCTTACTAAATATGGAAGGTCAATTGTACAGCATCCTATGGAATCCTAGAATGTGCAATTTAAGGATAGACATTGAAATACCCCTACCAGAGGCATCTGCCTCTAGCGCTTCATCAAACTACAAACCTCAGGATTCCACACGATGCAGCCTTGAGAGTTAAAGCTGAAACCTGGTGCTATAATTGTGTAGAGCAGTGGTTCTCAACCTGTGGGCCCCCAGATGTTTGTGGACTTCAGCCCCCAGAAGCCCTGAGCATTGACCATAGTGGCTGGGGCTTCTGGGAGCTGAAGTCCACAAACATCTGGGGACCCACAGGTTGAGAACCACTGGTGTAGAGGAAAAGGAACCCATGAAAGGAAAAAAAAACTGGTGCCTTTATTAGTCTGAGAGGTTCATTTTTCACACATAATAAAGAGGAATGAGAAGTTTCAAGCCAACAAACTTCATACCAAGGATTCCCAAGAAAATGCCCTAGCCAGCTGTGTACTTTACTGACTGATATATTACAGCTCATTATAATCAGACTTAGATCAAAATCAGCATAAGTAATTATGAAAATCATCTCCCTATTTCTACCCCTTCTTTGGCTGATTAAACCCTCATAATATTTCTGTCTCTTCAAACAGATTTTGCTACATGCCTTTACTTTACAAGTGCTGTGGTGCGGTCAGAGTCTTCATTTTAAAAACAAAAAAATAAATTGTTTCTTTGGGGATTTCTTACTGTCTGTATAGAGGCTTTTGTAATTGTAGATTATAAAAAGTCCAAGTCTGTGATATATTTTGTAGGGGCCCTTCCACACTATATATTACTATGAGTCCACCAGGCCTGGCAGCATCCTATAAAAATCTGGGAAATGTAATTTTCTGGTTGAAAATTATAAATACCACTCTCTAATCTACAGATCCCAAGATTCCACAGGACAGTTAAAGAATCATGACAGTTAAAAGTAGAATTATAGTCTATAACTGTGTTGTGTGAAAGAGCCCTAGTATGCAGAAGAGAAGATATGTTTGAATTTGCCTTGATGATTTAAGTCAGCTTTAGTTGAAAGATCTTCTCCTTCTAGATCCCACCTCCTGCAAATTATACAAAATTAGGAGGGCAGCTAGCCTGATAAAAGATAAGAGCAGAATTCAAAAGGACCTTGATACTAGAAAACTGGGCCGAAATTAATAAAATGCAATTCAACAGAACCAAAAGCAAAATTTGTCTTTATTTCCTTGGAGAAATCGTGTTTTATTTACATCTTTACTAGTCAATGTTTATTTACGATGCCCAAAGAAAGATCAAAGGAGCTTGTTCAAGTTCGAGTTCAATTTTAGCTATATGGTACCTAAGCACTCAGTGCCACCTCTGGACAACAGCAGAAAATGCAAGCAAGAACCTAGGTGAAAACATGCTTCAAATGCTAAGCACATAGGAGAGATTAATGTACCATTCAGATTCATAAACAAGGAACAAAGGCACCAAATCCTTTGTAGAAAATTACAGAATTGATGGGTGACAAAGGAGAGAGCAGGCTTCTTTCTAGCATGGAAATCTAATCAAGAACCTAAAATGCTTTCCCCTCACATCCAAGAATAATTGTGTGTCATGCATTGCAAAATGAGCACATTTTTTTGTATCTAGGATCAAAGAAATATTAAAAACTAGTTCTACATTTGCTTCCTGTTGCAAGACAATCATTTCAGTCAGGGTATATTTCCACAATCAAGATTCAGAAATGGGTATCTCTGTATAGCAACCTATGTCTACATCTGCATGGAATTCTAAAGTAATTCCTGTGCACAGGCTTGCTTAGTTTGCCCTAATACCCTTATCTAAGATCATAAGAACACATGAAGATGCGTGGCAGACCAAACCGAAGGCCTATGTAGACATTATTGCCTGACTAGATATGTGAGTAGAGTTGGCATCTGAGTTTATGGCAAGATCTTGTTCCTGTGCAGAGGCAGGAAGTGTGTGTGGGAAGAGCAAACAGGACTCTGGAAACAAGGGTGGCTTCCTCTCCTGCTGGATTTGTAACCCAATGAGCTAATTCACTCACAGTCGGTTTTTAATGACGCTTTGGGCTATGCCATCTGTGACTGAGAGCACAGATTCAAAGTAGGCAATAGCATTAAGTTTTGCATTCCATGCAATTCTAAAATCTATGACCCTAGAATCTAGGGAACTGCAAGATGTTTCTAAATATTTACATCACAGGTATCCCACAAAGCTTTCTGAGCATTTTCGTTTTGAAATGTAGCAACTGAAAAAAAAACTATTTTTTGGAAAAGATTTCTCTATGAGGTTTTTTGTTTTTGTTTTGTTTTTGTTTCAGTCATTACTAGTGACTGTAACAAAATCTAAAAAAGGTTTTAGCAGACAAGCACTCGTCAAAAACCACAAACATTTTGCAATGGACAAGAGCAGTTCAGCCACCTAGCTGTCTTATCAAGGCAGATGCAACAGAAAAGAAGTTACAAAGAGAAATTGATTTGGGGAAGGCTGATTTTGCATTTTAAAAATCCAGAAAAATAAAACTAAAGTTAATTGTCCAAATGTTTCCACCCATTAGTTCATTACAACAGGGGGAAAAATCATAGAATCATAGAACCATGGAGCTGGAAGAGACCACAAGGGCCATCAAGTCCAACTCCCTGCTATGCAGGAACGCACATCAAAGCACTCCCAACAGATAGCCATCCAGCCTCTGTTTCAAAACCTCCAAAGAAGGAGACTCCACAATACTCTTCCAGTGTCAGACTGCTCTTACTGTCAGAAAGTTTTTCCTAATGTTTAAATAGAACCTCTTTTCCTGTAGTTTGAAGGGATTGCTGTGTTCTAGTCTCTGAAGCAGCAGGAAAACAGGCTTGCTCCATCCTCCATATGACATCCCTTCAAATATTTAAACACAGTTATCATGTCATCTCTTAACCTTCTCTTCCCCAGGGTAAGCATAACCCAGCTCCCTAAGCTGTTCCCCGTAGGGCATAGTTTCCAAGCTTTCTACCATTTTGGTTGCCTTCCTATGGACACATTCCAGCTTGTCAATATCCTTCCTGAACTGTGGAGCCCAGAACTGGACACAGTATTCCAGATGAGATCTGACCAAAGCAGAATAGAGTCACTTCCCTTGACCTAGACATGATACTCCTGTTGATTCAGCTCAGAATCACATTGGATTGTTTACCTGTTCCATCACACTACTGACTCATGTTCAGCTTGTGATCCACTTAGACTCCTAGATCATTTTTACATGTACTGTAGTCAAGCCAGGTATCACCTATCCTATATCTGTGCATTTCATTTTTTTCTGCCCAAGTGTAGTATCTTATACTTCTCCCTGTTGAAATTCATTTTGTTAAATTTGGCCCAACTCTCTAATTTCTTAAGATCATTTTGAATTCTGATCCTGTCCTCTGATAAAATGCCCTTTGCAAATTTGATAAGAATGCCCTCTATTCTGTCATCTAAATCATTGATAAAGATATTGAATAGTCCTGGGCCCAGGACAGAATCCTGTGCCACTCCACTAGCCACTTCTCTTCAGGATGAAGAAGAACCACTGGTGAGCATTCTTTGGGTTTGATTGGTCAACCAATTACAAATCCACCTAAGAGTAGCATTGTCTAGACCACATTTTACTAGGTGGTTTGCAAGAATATCACAGGGGACCTTGTCAAAGGCTTTAATGAAATCATGATATGCTACATCCCTAGCATTTCCTTCATCGACCAAGCTTATAATTCTGTCAAAAAAAATAAATCATATTAGTATGGCATGACTTGTTTTTGAGAAACCCATGTTGACGTTTAGTGATCATAGTATTCCTTTCTAAGTGCTTACAGACCATCCGTGTAATGATCTGCTCTAGAATCTTTCCTGGTATTGATGTCGGGTTGACTGGGTGGTAATTTGTTTGGGTCCTCTTTTTTCCCCTTTTTAAAGACATTTGCCCTCTTCCAGTCTGCTGAGACTTTTCCCATTCTCCAAGAATTCTTAAATATTATTGCCAGTGAGATTACTGCTGCCAGTTCTTTCAATACCCTTCCATGTAGATCATCTGGTCCTGGAGACTTGAATTCATTTAGAGTAGCCAGGTATTCCTGTCCTACTTCTTCATCTGTTCTGTGGTGCGTTTTTCCTACTGCTTCATCTGCTCCATTTTGCCCTAGCTGAACTGTTTTCCTTTTGAGAGAAGACTGAGGCAAATAAGTAGTTCAGTAGTCCTGCCTTCCCTGTTAGCATTTTGCCATCTTCTCCACGTAGTGGCCCTACCATTTGCATGTTCTTTCTTTTGCTATAGACATAACCAAAAAACCTCTTATTATTGTTTTTAATCTCTTTAGCAAGCCTCAGCTTGTTCTGCATGTTATTGTTTCTGACTTTCGCCCTTTTCATACTGGCTATTTTTTAAAAAAAAAGTCCTCTGGTGATTTCCCACTTTTTCCATTTTCTGTATATGTCTCTTTTAAATCTTACCTCTATTGAAAGTTCTTTAGACGTATATCCTGGAATCTTTGGATTTTTAACTCCTCATTGGAACTGTTTGAAATTGTGCCTTCCATATCTCACATTTAAGAAACTCATCATGGACTCCCTTCTTTTTTAGTATTCCTGACCATGGGATTACATCCGGTATTTCCCTATGTTTACTGAAATCAGCTTTCTTAAAAGGGAGAATGCATGTCTGACCACACTTGGCCTTCTCTTTCTGTTCTATAACAAACACCAAGAGAACATAATCATTTCCACCTAAGGATCCCCTCCCCATCACTGTTGGTCAGGATCAGATTTATTTTCTGTTTACATTTTTTTTATTTTCAATAACATGACAAAACATGTCATGTTCTGCCTATCACACCTATCCCATTACTCCTCCCCAATCTAAAACAACCACCCACTTTTACTACATACACTTAACATACAATCAAAATGTTTTCCAGCTCCCCTTAGACTGTGGCCATTTCCGCACACACTGTTATAGTGTTATTATTCCTCTTTCAATATCCTGTGGAATTCTGTGGTTTGTAGTTTACTTGAGAATTCTAAATGTTCCTCTCTAAACTGCAAACCCCAGAATTCCATAGGATGTTGAAAGTGGAATAATAGCACTATAACAGTGTAGTGCAGAAATGGCCTGTAAGTCAAAGTTATCATATCAACTTCTGTTATATCATTTCAATATAAAAGATCTGACTTCCTTGCTCAATTTTACCATCTGTTATTTATCAAAACCAATAACTGATATGTGCATTTCTTTGCCCTGTAAAAAATGCATTAATGGCTCCCAGTCTTTAACAAAAGAAATTGTTATATTTTCTCTTAATAAAAATGTTAATTTTTCTATTTCTACTAAATTTCATTGGCTGGAATCTCATTGCTCTTCTACTTCTGAGCATATAGCAATCATGCCAGCATCACTATATATCATAGAATTTGACCATGTTTCTTTGGTTCCTTCTGGAAATTTACTTTCAGTATCCTTTTCATCAATATCCTTTTCATCCAGAATTTTTTTGACCCTCTCTCAAGTACACCAAAAATATAACTGCAGCCTCTGATAGTCTATCCAAAACACATCCCATGTTATCTCACGATTGTCTTTTGGGTAAAAATCCTGCTTGATCTTTATGGATAACACCTAGTAAAATTCTCCTCAGTCTCTCAGTCCAGATCGTAGTAAAGATCTTATAGTCATTGCTCAGTAGTGAAATAGCCCTATAATTCTTTGTTTTGGTCACATCTTATTCCTCTTTTATTATTTATACCATTGTAGCTTCCCACCACAAGTCTGGTATTCCTTTAGATTCTAAGACTGAGTTTATTAATTTCTGTAAGCTTAAAGGCTAACACATTGAGATTTAAATATGGCAATGCTAAGGACTACACCTTTTTTCGGAAAGACATAAATCATTTGCAAGAATGATTGATTTCAGATTTCAAAATCTCTAGCTATGAACATAAAGAAAGTAGATATTTTACCAGAATCTTCTCAGTTCATAATCCAATAACTTTAATACTGAAAGGAAAACAACCAAAAGGCTGTTGGAGACTTACTGATTCTTTACTTCAAGGTGAAAATGTAATTAAAGACTGTGAAAAAGATTGACCAGTTTTTCTGAAGATAACTTAGAAAGGGGACAGAGATTGGAATAGTGTGGGATGCCAGTAAGGCATTTATAAAAGGGTGCTTGATTCAACAAAATACTGGAATTAAAAAGAAATACCAGGAAAAATATATTAGCTATTAGATGAGATAAAGAGAAAAGAAAAGGAGTTAAAGAAATTGTCTATGGATGAGAAATTATCTAGTTAGATGAAAATCTTACAGAACCAAGTGTCAGTGATAACAGTGGGAGAAACAGAGAAAAAAAACCTACATTATGAGAAGCAGAAAAAATTGATAATAAACCATGTAGATGGATGGCATAGAAACTGAAAAAGATAGAGAGAAGGAACTTATATTAAAGATACAAAAATTAAAAGATTTAAATTGTGATGGAGTCAGCATCAGAAAAGAGTTTTATCAATATTATACAAAACTATATAAAAAACAAATATCACTGAAGAAAATAGAAGAATACTTGGATAAACAAGCTCATTTATTGGTGAATGAATCAATAACAATAAAGGAAATTGTTGAGGCTATTGAGAAAATTAAACTGGATAAAGCCCCAGAACAGGATAAATTTACAGCATCCTAGTATAAAATCTTAAAGGAACAATTATAGTTAGGATCATATTTAAAATAGCTGATACTCTTTTTGCCTCTTCCATCTTCTAGACAGTGAAATTATCTGCAAGGCAAGTGAGGAATTTGCAGAGTTTGACTTCCAACAAATAACAAGATAATTGAACTCTCCCATTACTACTACTACTACTTTCTGAATGCTTCATCATCCATTCCAGGAAGGCATCAGTCCTCAGTCTGACTTGGGAGTCAGTAGGAGACCCCCCACAATGACATCACTGTTGTTTCTCTGCCCCTTAATTTTAACTCGGATAATCTCAACCTGGCTTCCCCAAGATTTAAATCCTAGATCTCTTCACAAGTACAAACACACCTCCTCCATTCCTATTTGATCTATTTCTCTGAAACAGGTTATATCCCTCTGTTGCTAGATTCCAGTCATGAGACTCATTCCACCAGGTTTCAGTGGTGCTTGTTATAACATATTTGCTTTGCTGTGTTAAAAGTTAAAGTTCATCTTGTTTCTTTCCCTTGCTCTGTGCATTAGTGTAGAGACATCTAAGATGGGATAGGCCACTTCCGCACTAGAATGGAGGAGCATTAAAAAAAGTTATAAAATGCACTGCATTTTATAAGTGGTGTTTTTTACTCCAATGACCTCCAGTTTCTATCAAAGAAAAGCAGAGAAAATCATTTGTAGCTTCCGCATTTTAATTCCCCTGGAACTCTTATTCCCCTTCCTCGGTCCACTCTGCCACTGCTGATTGGTCAATTTAATGCCTACCTCTGTGATGTGAATCGATGTAGTGCTTCTGCATGTAGGAAAAAATGCTGAAAAAATATCCTTGAAAAAATGCATTTTGGCTGATTTGCTTCGGAGTTTTTCCATTTTTACATTACACCGGTTTCACAACGATGTGAACCACTTTAAGAGCTAAACACATGTGGAACGAACTATGACAGAACGACATCAAACTGGTTTGATGTGCAGATGTATTCGAGACACCACACCGCCACAGCGATGTATCTCCCTTGTGCAGAAAGGGCCACAGTCTCTTTATTATTGACTGAAAAGTTACAAAATAGTTAGCAACCTTGCAGGACTCTCAGGCTGGATGTTATGGTTAAAGAAAATTAGGTGGTTGATTTTGGAAAATTAGAATATGCAATGGTTGTTCAGAAATAAAACAAAACTTTTCATTGTTCATGTGATTTATTATGTGATGAAGGACTGTGATGCTGCCTAGAAATGAGCTTATTACAAGGGTGTATCCAATCTCCCCCCCTCCCCCACCCCCACACAAATATTGCCTTGGTCTGAGCATGAGCTTGAAACTGAAGTGAGGAAAGCACAATGAAAAATAAGTAACATACGGAGAATAACCTCAACCCTTTCCACAGTTGTCACAAAGGTTTTTAAGAGATATTCACAGTTGCCCTTCATATCACGGTACAATGTCATTGCAATCATTTCCCCACAGTGTCGTCCCAAGTAGCTGCATATATTTATGGAGACCCAGGTTCAGGCAAGGCCAGTGTCTCCACTTGGCACTTTTGTGCAGCTCTCGTGAGGGCAGTAGTACACTAACAGGGCCCATTACTGTTGCTTGCCTCTGGACACTTCTGGTCTAATACCTTGCATATAGCCAGACTTTTAATCCGGGTCTACTCATGGTGGTAATCTGCTACATTTCTCTCCACTTGGTTTCACTATGAGGAATGGTCTGGAATTAAAAAGAGAAGTAAAACAAACAAACAAAATGTGTCCAGACACTCATACCACTTCCTTGAAGCAAAGCCACTGCAGATCGCAAAACCCACACGCTCAATAACAGAAGGCCTCTCAGATCTAGACCCATCACTACTGTTTCTGTCTTTTCTACCTTGTTGGCAACCAAGAGGGATTGCATGGAACTATGCCTTTAGTGACAGTAATAGCATTTTTCTCACACAATTCTGTATGAAGTGGTTCCTTCCATCTGCCAGTGGTATAGGTCAGCCCCATGGGATGGTGCCATTGAAAAGTTGCTCCCAGGAATTTCCATTTCATGGTACCATACAGAAGGGAACCATTTAAAAGGGTTTGTTCACTTTTCTTCCTTCCTCCCTCCCTCTTTTTATCCCATTTTTCCAGAATAGCACCCAAAGGAGAGCTAACAAAAGTAACTAAAATAGAATCTCATATAGAACCAATAAAATCATGGAAACAGCTAAATAAAGCAGCTTCAAGCATTTCACAATCAAAGAACTGAAATTCAATGCTACTAAAGTAGAACACTGAAAAAGTTCTCTTTTAAAATGTAATCTGAATGACCTCATTTGATTCCCTTCATTTCCCAAGCTGATTAATTAGTCAACTTAACTCAATTGTAAGTGATTCAGGTACAGAAATGGAGATTTTTAAAACAAACAAACTGGTATAGTCTCACACATCACACACACATGCCTACGCACACACATAGTATCCAATTTAAAGAGATTGAAAATCCTTCAGTTCCAAAGTACATTCATTCAACACAGAGAGGTCAATCATAATTTAAAAACAGCCACTGAACCAAGACCATTTGATTACTAGCTGAAACTGGATGTTTTCACCATATTATACCTACCCTTTGTCAGATCTGTTGGCTCCCACTTTGTTTCCAGGCCATTTAAAGTGCTGGTTTTAAACACTTAAGTCCTAAGCAGCTTGGGAGTGGCTTATCTGAATGAATCCCTGAACTTGCGTTGCGAGGGGCAATACCCTCCAGTAAAAGAAACACCACAAACTTCAACTGGAGAAAGAAAGGCCACAACTTTATTGGCTACAAGCATGAACAAGGTTGGTGTAAGCATGGGCATGGATCCGGGCATGGATCAATCTGCCTGTTGACCGATGAACCCAACTGTCCGGCCTGAAACTGGATGGCATGTAGCCAACCATGATCCTACTGCCACCAGGGTGTGCCCACTGTGTGCCCACCCTCTGACCCCAACGGGGACCCGACCATCCCCTAGCATGTGGCAAAGCTGCCTACTATCCCGGATCCAACGACCATGCCACCGCCTATAAAAGTTGTGACAAACGTGATGACTGCAACAAAACCACAAAATGCGGGGGGGTGCCGCCAAACGCCGACTGCCAAAAGCCCGGAGACCTGCCAGGTAAGCACCCCATGAGTGGACCTGAGTGAAGCCAGGATGCCCTCACACAGGCCCACTCTCCTGGCCAATGAGTTCAAAGCCAGGCACCTTGAACTCATTGGCTGTTGGAGAAAAAAGGAGCAAACGTTCACACATACGCAAGTGTGCACGTGTGAACATGGCTGCTGCCATCTTCGGGCATCCGGGGAGGGATGCTGAGGTGGAAGACGCCACACCCCAGCCCACAGAGACACCGAACAGTGAGTCGTTTGCTTCTATTAAAGTCCTAAGCAGCCTGGGAGTGGCTTATCTGAATGAACCCCTGAACTTTAAGATCTTCCTCAAAGAAACAACACCACTTGCGGTCATCAAATGAAGTGATGTGGGCAATTGGACATCACTGAGAGAACTGTTTTGGTATAGCATCCACATTTTCCCAGAAAGACTTGCCTGGCATCATCCCTATAGTTTTTAGGCACCAGGTAAAGATTCTCTTCACCTCAGCCTTTTAAGTAATCCGTGTGCTCTGGGTCTCTCAGTGCTGTGAATTTTGTTGTGTTTTCCTATTTATGTTACTGCTTATTATATGATTTTATGTTTTATTTTATATGTTTGTTCATTGGAAGCCACCCAACAAATGCTGTTACAGAGCAGCAGATAAACATCACAAATAAAGTGTTACGCCCAAATCAGTTAGTGTCAGAAATAGCTGATAAGACTCATAAAACAATTTAACACAGGATCGGCTGAAGCATCAGATATTTATTAAAAAATTAATTCGTCTCTGCAGAGCTGGGTGCCTCCCTAGAGAGAGAAAGACACCCCCACCATGAAATCACCCACATTTTATTCTCGACGCAAGCTTCCCTCCCCTGGGACCTAATTGGCCAGGATCCCTAGAGGTCACAACCTATCAGAATCACCTAAGAAGTTACATGCCCCTTTCCCCATATTTACAATATATATGATCACGCACATAATCACGCTTTTCCCTCACAGTCTCTTAATTTTCATTAGTAATTCCAAAATGCCCATCAAACAGATTTTAACCTCTCATTTTGTTAAACAATGCCAAATTCCTGTCTTGTCTTTCTTTATCAGCGTTTTTACTCCTCACAGCCTTGTCCTTCAGACTTGCCTCCCAAGATAGGAGGACCTCATCTTTATCTATTTCTTTCCCTGCACCTGGAAAGTCAAGGCCTTGGGAGGCCCTCCCTCTGCTCAGCTGCCAGTTCTAAAAATCTGTTTATTTAAAAAGTATGTTAACCCTTTAACAGAAAAAAATAATAGGCTGTTCACCTCAATGAGGGCTTTACTGACACTGCTATCTAAAATCTTCCTTCTTAGACTTATTATATTACTAGAGCTCAAATATAAAATATACCAAAATATATGTGTAAGCATATCTAAAATGTGTCACACTTATAAGCTAATACATATATGTTAATAATACTGCAGAAACTAAAATATATTTTATTTCTCTCAGTTAGTTATCATATGAAATTTCCACTTCTTTCTCAATTTTTGCAACAGCATTCTCCTTTTTTAAAAAAAAGGTATACAAATTGGGAGAAAGTGCATGCTAATTTATATATGTTAGTGAAATTAAAATTATCCTTTTAGAATTGCTTGCAAAAAAAATGCACATGCCAGATAAAACTGAAAGTAAAAAAAACATGTGTTAGGAGAAATACAAAAAAAAAGGTCAACAAATGTTCATGCAAGCTTTAAAAATATTTTCAAAGTGCAGGATGAACAGAACCTAGGACTGAAAAAAAAATCCACAAATACAGGATGAACCTAATGTAAGATTTTAAACATGAGAACGCAAGCGAAACTCAAGAGAACATGTTTGTGGTTCACCTCCTGCTGAAGACTCAAAGTGAATATTAACACATTCCCCCAGCAGAAGAGAATGAAATTGCATCAGATTCATTGAAATGGCTCTGCCTGATCCTGCTGTAAACATGTGTCCAAAGGCCAGCCCAAAAGAGAACATCAAATGGCCACAGCATTTAAGGAGTTGCCAAAGTTTGCTCTGTCTCTTTCAGCCTCCCTAGAAAGCTAAAGCTGCATATCTTTTTTGCAAACAACAGATAAATAGCAAAGGTGCCTGGAAAGGGGTCAGTTCATGGTAAAGTGGAACAAAACAGCAGTGGAAATTAGACTTGAGAAAGTTTGCTGCCTTCTGGGCCAATATGTTAACACTGCAGCTTTGAACAGACAGCCTTTTGACAATGGCTGCCATTACTGGACAGAAGAACTGCTCTGGAATCTGAAATAAGCAAACCACCAATCATTTCCTCTTCCCTAGAGTTTGAGCATTGATTCAAAAGTTAGAAATGAGATTCGTTTGCAATAAGATGAGAATTAATGAATTTGTTCCCCATCCCTCGTGTTATGTTTAGAGGCCTGAATATCTTGGAAGCAAACGTATAGAGTCACCAGATAGACACAGTATGTAGATTTTGGCCATTTCTGCACTCCACTGTTATAGTGCTATTATTCCACTTTCCAAATCCTGTGGAATTCTGGAGTTTAGAGTTTACTGAGTCCAAAGAGCTCTCTGGCTGAGAATTCTAAAAGCTCCTCCCCAACCTACAAACCCCAGGATTCCACAGGATGTTGAAAGTGGAATAATAGCACCATAACTTAGTAGGGCAGAAATGGCCATTACTTCTGTATAGTTCTTTTCTTGTCCAAGGCCACAGGCCAATTGTCCTAGCCATCAAAGATGGCCCTCCAGAAGTTGTCAGGCTTCAATTCCCATCATCTTGCTCCACTGGCTATGCTGTCTGGGGTGATAGGATATGCCATCCATACAGGCTTCTCTTGGAGAGTCACATATTCTCCTCCCAATACAAGGGAAACATGTCAAAACAGTCAGTTTTTCACCAGGGAAAAAGGGCAGAAAAAGGCTACGCACTGATGTACAGACATGGCCCCTGTGGTCTCTTCCAACTGTATGGTTCTATGATTCTATGATTCCCAGATAGGCCCTAGAAAACTTGGAACTGACTATCCAATACTTAATTCAGTCATTCTAATATACCTGGCTTGGATGAAGGAATGCAGCTGCCACAATATTACACTCCTCCTTTCTCGACAGATATTTTAAAAAAATATAACTGTAAGCTTAGGACATTTGAACGACAAATATTTGCAATCATAAGAACAGTATGATTTGTACTGCTAAAAAAAAATGAATGGATCATAAAAACAAACACATTGGCTGATGTTAAATTCACAAAGCCCCTTTTTGTAATATTGTCGTTCAGACAGCTTGAAGCACAATGGTCAAACCTCATGGAGTAACCCTGAGAGAGTCTCTCTAAGGCACGTGGAATTGCTGGATTTGGGAGAGCAGGATCAGTGGACAGAATAAAATTGTCACTCCATATGAAGCCATTATAACCATCAGGGTGTTATGAAAAGATGTGATGTAAGAATTTCTTGTAACTTTATGGGCACTCCTTTGTTCAGTGACTATTGTGCCATTTATCATTTGATATAGTACAGGAAAGAAAGTATAGAAGATTGTTATGGGTCTGAGAGTTTTTAACAAATACTTTGTCCTCCACTTTTAATGGTACTTCTTTGGCTTGTCTGTGCTTATCAGTATTCTGTTTCATTGCAAACTTTACTTTGCCACCATGCTGTGATAGGGATCCAGTGAGAAATCAGTTTAATGTAACTTTGTCCATGCCTGTCTGTCAACATTACAGTAGTTGGTGCCATGCCATTAAAAAAAAATGGTTAATGGTTTGGTAGCTACAGAGAAATTGATAAAGTTTTTCTTCATACCATCCCCTGCTGCAGCAGCTTATAGGGCTTTCCTAAGTATCCTCATAAATCTTTCAGCCCTTCATATACTTGTGGCCTGTGTGGTGTGATTTTATTATTATCATCCTGAAAACTGAACACATCACTTGCTTTGAAAAGGTGGTCCGTTGCCACTATTCACAATAGCAGGAATACCATTAAGATGAGAAAAATCTTGTCTAATTTGGCATTTGCTGAAATAGCATTTCATTTCTACCTTGAGGCAATAGCTATCATCATCAATAACAACTAAAAGATGTCCTCCATTGAGAAGATCACAGAAATAAATGCTGCCATCTATCCATAGTGGTGGAGGAAGCAGTGATATGTGCAATGGATCAGAATGGTTCTGTGGAATTGCTACCTGGCATGATATGCATAAGAATATCATTTCACATGTTATTCAGTCAGATTGTCAACCTCCTTTTATAAGATATCTTCTCTCATAGAAAAGTTTTCATTTTAACCACATGCTGGCGATCTTCATGAGCCAAATCAGCTGCCCGCTTCTATAGAGAACAAGGAATAAGCAGTGGGGGGAAGACAAGAAGAAGGTCATTTTGTATTCCAGTAAATTCACTCTTTATGTTAGCAAATGACCAGATGACTGCTTGTACTTCAGCAGTCAGACATTCTAACAGTTCAAAAGATCTTTCCACCAAACCTTGTATATAGTCTTAATGTTTGTTCTGAGATTTGTACCAGCTTTTCTGGCAGTCTCTTAGAGAAAAGAGCTTTAGGAATAGTGTACAAGACAAGAAAATTAACATGTATCTCTACTTAGGTAGCAACTGTACGATCAGTAGCTGTCTCTGAGACAGAAACAATCAGCTGGATTTATTTTACCTGGTCAATAACTCTGAAGACATATCACTGCAATTTAAGTATTAATCACACAATAGGAACTGGCATTCAGAAAGATAGATTATTAAATGGGCTCAAAGAAGCTTGTGGTGAATTATAATAATGAATGGGCATCCATACATGTATAAAGTAAAATAAAAGCACACCCAAGATAAAGCAAGAACTTCTCTATCACTGTAAAATATCCTTGTTCTGTACATGAAAAAGCTGTGCTGGCATATGCAGCAGTAGAAATCTGAACTGACCTGTGAAAGAGCAGCTGCAAGACAAGAGAGTTGGCATCTGTCATTCGTTTAGCCTTCTTGCCTAGATCAAAGCATGACATAACAACATCAGTTGCATGTGTACCTTTTTAACTCCAGAAAAGCATTTTGGTCTTTTTCTGACCATTCCCATGGTTTGTTTTTATTTGTGTAATCCCAAAGAAGTTCTGGCTAACTGTGGCACAAATGAGCCACAATAGTTTGCAAGGCCCAGTAGTCTGTGAGCTTCAGTGGGAGAAATCCAGGTACACTGTGCATGCCCATCACTTTTTGGAAGTCAGCTGAAATGTCGTGTTTAGAGAGGATGTGTCCAAACCAAATCCTAAAGTGTGTTTTTGAACTCACATTTGCTTTGATTTAACGTCATGTTCTCCTGATATAACTGTTCTCACAATGATCTGATGTGGTACCAAAAAGAGAGATATCATCACATACATTAAGAGCACCTGGAAGTCCAGGTCAAACTTTACAGATGATATTCTGAAATATTTCTGAAGCCAAACAAATGCCCAAACTAAGACACTGGTAATGGCAAAGGCCAATGTAAATTGGAGAAAAAAAGCTGTTATGTACCTGGACTCCAGCTGGAACTCCAACTGATAATATATCTGTAATGTGTCATTCACAGTAGGAGTAATCTCTCTCTCTCTATGTCTTTCTGTCTCTGTCTCTCTATGTCTCTCATTTAATGGCTTGGTTGGGTAGACACATGTTCCTTCAATCTACATTTTGCCTGACTGATTAGGCTTCTGAGCCACTAGTACTTAGGAAATGCAAAGAACAGGACATTTTATTTGCTCAAATAGGGATACTATAAGATGCTTTAGTTCTTCTTCAACTAAATTCTATTTTTCTTCAACTTAACTCTATTTTCCTCATGTGGAAACGAACATGCCTATGTCATACAGCCACTGGCTGAAAAGCAGTCTCAGTATATAGTTTTATTTGCTTTCTTTTTAGCTTTCATATTCCTTGCTTCATGACTCCACTTCAAGTCAGCCAGTCAAGGTGAATATCTTGAACCACTTGAATGAGCACTAGTGCACTAGTTGGTTTGTAACTAAACAGTGTTATCACTGTTACAGGCAATCACTTGCAATGGGCTTGTAACAAATAAGCCCCCAAAGACAAAACTGGCTAAAAACATGCCAAACACTATTCATGGTTCTGAAGTGCCATAGCCATATATCTTTACTGCAGTGCTCTGAAGTGGTGGTTTCTGTGGGAATATATTGTATACACTTTGACCCATCACATTCAATTAAAATTTCATTTTTATGTCCTTGTATCAAAATGTGGTGGCATGGGAGACAGTTCCATTTACTGATACTTGTTTGTGTAGAACACGCTGTGTAAGCGTACACAGTGTCTTCCAGCTTGAAGATAATTTTCTTGGTTTGGGCCCTTGGTGTGAATACTCAGTTTAAACCATGGTAAGCTACAGACCCTTGCATAGGAGTTTCTTTTCCCACAATCTTAGCAAATGGTGCCTGTGGTGAGGCATTTGTTCCTGTCATGGTACCCCCTCTCCATAGTTATAGCAGCTTACCTGAGATATTTTCACAACCACTTTTTAGGCTTTGTGGAAATAGGCTTTGTGGAAGTGTTCTCTCGTTCTTGATGGAATTCTTCTGAAATGCATGTACAGTTGTGAGCTATGTAGGGTGGCTTCCTTGCTCTGTTAGCTGAGGATGCCTTTCTGTCACTTCATTTGCTTAAACAGTATCTAGTATTTTTGTCTGAAGAATATCATTGAATTATCTGTGCCTTGATCCGAAGATCTATGTTTGCAGACTCACAAGACTGTGAAAGGTGGTACATATAGGTATGATATTCATCAGCACTCTTTTCTTCTTTTGGTTTGCTTGTTGAAAACTATACTGTTCAAAGTCTATGTTTTTGCATTAATTTAAAGAATTTGATGAGAGCCAATATGGTGTAGCAGTTTGAGCACTGGACTATGACCCTGGAGGCCAGGTTCAAATCCCACTCAGCCCTGAAAAACCCACTGGGTGACCTTAAGGAGATCACATTCTCTCAGCCTTAGAGGAAGTCAAGGTCAAACCCTCTCTGAACAAATCTTGCCAAAAAAAAACCCATGACAGGTTTGCCCCAGGGTTGTCATAAGTTCAAAAGAACTTAAAGGCACACAACAACAAACAACAACAAATTTGATAAGTGCTTTTTCTTAATCACCACGTCTACTATCAAGTAATGTTTTGAAATATTCATGTACTTCACTGCCAGCAAAATGTAGTAACATTACCCTTCGGGTAATGGGGTTATTTTCTTTAATCTCATGAAATAACGTTTCCAAACATTCAAGCCACAATACCCATGTAAGTGCCAATGTGCAGTGAGATTGATGTATAGAAAACTAAGGAAGGCAAGGAACTTGTTGAAGCTTACCTCAAAACTTGGCAGAAATGGAATATAGGAAAAAATCCTTTACTTGATTGAAGGCTGCTGGCATGACCAGAACTGTGTTCATGCAATACAAAAAATGGCTACTGCACCTAAAACGTATAGGCAAGTTAAACGTGGAAACTATGTAGGCAAAATAAATAAATGTGCAGCAGTCTTAGTCGAGGGAAAGTTCTGTCCATGGCGTCTTGGAAAAATGGGTCTCAAACCCTACATGAGAAGTTTTTGCGGTGTTGGATTTAGGTAAATTACTCAGTCGAGGGAAAGTTCTGTCCATGGTGTCTTAGAAAAATGGGTCTCAAAACTTCACATGAAAAGTTGTGTTGGTGTTAGATTGAGGTAAATTACTCTGTTGTTGTAGAGGTACATGAAAATAAGAAGTAAAATATCTGATAGTGGTGTCAGTACTTGTTTGTTTTCATTGTCCAGACTATGCTGGGGTTCATTATCACTTTCATCATTAGTGTTGTTTTAAACAAGCATTTAGTTCTTGGAAGCAAAAATGCAGACTTACCAGTTACTTAAAAGTTTGCAAGCTTTACTGTTGTACAGTTGTCTCCCCAAGGCCACAGGCCAACTGTTCCAACCTTCCTAGACAAGCATGGGAAAACTTGGGGTGAACTATTTATACTTAGTCAAGTATATTGCTAACAAATCTGATCTGAATCAAGGAACAGATCTGCCATAAACATTACACCTATTGTTCAGGGATGGTGTGCCCAAAGGCATATAAATGTGCTGAAACGCATGTGATTTCATTTCTGTCAAGACTCAGTTAGGAGGCAGCTTGGTAGCTCACTGCCTTGAGGTCTTTTGAGAAAAACAGAATATATACACCTGACATATAGTCCAACCAATCTCCAATACATTATATATATGTGTGTGTGTGTATGTATATTTATAAATTCAGAAGTATAACAAAGGCAAAGATACCCCTACAAGTAGACAAGCAATACAGTTTCCATCAGTTTCACAGACAGGCAAAGTGATGCAAATCCTTATTTTGTCCTCACATGTGAAGATGAATAATTAAAATAGTTTTCTCCCTAGTGTGGAAGAAAACCCAAAATTATTCAATAGTACTCTCCTTATACACAACTATCCTAAAGAATGGAGAAAAACACATATTTTTTGTGCAAGAAAATACTGTTTTCTATGCAGAAAACCTAATTCCTGTGAAGGAAACAGGGCTTTGTGCAAAAAAGCATTTTTCCCCACAGAATGACTCCTGTGAAATGCTTTGGGACATTGAATACCAGGAGAAAATGGCACAAAATTCTTGTTTGTCTATTGTTCTTCTTGAAGGGAGTTCCCAGCTGTCAAGAAACCCATTTTTTTATTCTGTAAATGAACAATTGTGAAGTTGATTTGCATTCCTAGACCTAGGAGTTTGTTACTCTTCCCATGTCTTTGTCCAACTACCCCATCCTCAGCCATAAAGTTTCTAGCAACTTACACAGAAAATCAGCTCATTGCTTTCTTTGCCTCTTCCAGTTCTAACACAGCCATATGTTGCTATACTCTTCACTTTCTGTTGAAGATGAGTTCTCCTCTTCCAGGTTCTGACACATTATTTCATTCCAAAACTGAGAGAGACAGAGAGAGAGAGAGATTGCAATGAAGTGATCATTGCCTGACATTAGCCCCCATTGATGAATTGTGGGGAGTCATTTGGTCTGTCAGCTAGCCATCTGTTTAGTTGGAAGCAATTTTAGGAACAGTCCACTGTAGGGTTTTGCTCCAGTAAGTGAAGGAGAACATTGATTCATTTCTGTCTAGTGAATGATATCCTTTAACACCAATTATAAATTGTGTCTTTTTTTTCTCTCTTCAGTTGGCTCACGGGGGAACATTTCATTGCTAAATATGGGAACTGGTAAGAGAGAAAGTAAAAGAGAAAGCTGTAAATCTTGTCTAATATAAAGTTAGTGCCAATATGAAGATTTCAGGCATCACTAAAACCAAGAAAATAACTTGTACCAAAAAAAATGACATTTTTTTTCCTCCACTCTATAAGCTAAGCACAAATATGAGGCAGTCCAGTCACCATGTTTTCAATTATGATGTTTTGATAGCTGTTATCACCCTTGGCTGAAAGTTTATAGCTAAGTCATTCATTCACTCACCCAGCAGAATAGTTTTAGAAGAACTGTACCATGTTACCAGCTACTGTGTGAATTGGGTAGTGTATAAATAATCCACACATACGTGTGTGTGTGTGTATCATCCAGGCCCTGCTTGGGGGCATTCTAGGACCCACATCTGCTTCTAAAGACCCAACAGCTGTTGTGGTAAGAGGTGCCTTTGCCCAATTTCCACTGGGGCACCAGTTGACTCCTTTGCTAGGAAGGGCAGATCTGGCCACAGTGGCTTAGGCACTGATTACCTCAACGTTAGAATACAGTACCCTGGAAATATGCTCAGAAGCTACAGCCAACACAAAATGCACCAGCCAGATTGTTGTATGGTATGCGCTACAGAGATCACATATTACTGGGTTTGCAAGAACTGCACTGGCTCTCAATTGACGTCCAAGCTAAATTCAAGGTGCTAGTTTTGACCTGCAAATGAATTGTAAGCCTTTTGTTTTGCCTTCAGGCTCTTAAAACCAAAGGTGGATGCTCTAGCTATTTGAACTGCCTATGGTTTTTAATCTGTTTTTGAGAAGTCATTTCGGCTTGTTTTTAAATGCTTTCTGTTTGTGTGTTTAAAGCTTTAAATGTTTTCGTCTGTTGCACATTGCCTAGGGATTTTGGTGATAAATAAATGCAATCAATCAGTCAATCAACAACTCAATCATATGTATGCCTATATGCAGAGTGCCTAACTTAGAACATACTTTTTATATGCAATGGGGAGAAAACCCAAACCCAAGCTTTCCACACTGAATGAAAAGCAAGTGTGTAGACCATTCCGTGAGCTCCTGATATGAAAAATATAGATGATATGATGTGTTACATGAAAGACTCCTGGGAAGTCTTTCTACCTCAGAAAATAGCCACCAATGCCCTTCAGTCAATATTTGTGTGATAAACCAGAAACTCTAAGGCGAACTTATCACAGTTGTGGTTTTTTTTTTTTGCAAGGCTTGTTCAGAGTAGGTTTGCCTTTGCCCTCCTCTGAAGCTGAAAGAATGTGATTTGCCTAAGGTCACCAAGTGTCTGAGCAGGGATTTAAACACTGTTCTCCAGAAGACTTTAATAAATAAATAAATGCCCTAGAGGGCATTTAGACTGAATCCACAGTTGGTGTCACACAAGGGGGGACCAGAGAAAGTTCCTACTTGTGGCAGAAGTGGGGATCAGAGAAAACCCTGACACTGAAGCCATTTCCTCACTACACTGTTATACTGCTATTATTGCACTTTCAACATCCTGTGGAACTCTGGGATGTGTAGTTTACTGAGGCCAAAGAGCTCTCTGGCTGAGAATTCTAAAGGCCCCTCCCTAAACTGCAAACTCTAGGACTCCATAGGATCTTGAAAGTGGAATAATATCACTATAACAATGTAGTGCGGAAATGCCTTGAGTGTTTGCAGAGAACACCTCATATTGAGTGGGGTAAGAGTAAAAACTCACACATTTGGTGGTCCCCGTTGTGGGATATAAGCAGAGATCCCCAACTTGGTGTAGACAGCAGTGGGATATAAGTTGAAATCCTCACACTGGTGTTCTAGAAGTTATAGTCAAGAAAAGTCACTTTTCCAAGGTATGAAAAGTTTACAGATTAATTCTACAGCATAGCACGTGACTGTTTTCAAATAGCTGCTCTTCCCCCACTCCCTGCAAGGCTTTTTAAAGGCTTGGTGGTTATTTCCAAAGTTGCTAGCAATTGTTCTAAATTCACGCATTTAATTTCTTTAGTATGCTTGTTCCTACAGAATTTGGATTTGCCCTCTCCTATTTATGTGGGCGAGTCCTTCAAGTGTACTGATTGTTTAGTAAAAATGGCTTCAAAATCCCATTAAGACAATGTATGCATTTAAGTCCATGCACATACATGTAAAAGCAGGCTAAAGGTTAATGGTAGAAAGAGCTGCTTAAAATTTTGAGAAGGAAAAATGGTAGAAGCTGTTCCTGAGTTAGGTTCTATTGCTCATTAGCACAAGACTTCAAAGCCAGTCAAGTAAAATGGGGTGATTTAAATCAGGAGCAGCAGTAAATTCTGGGAAGTAAGATTTTACCCATTTATATTACATGTCAGTGTTCTAGACAGAACAAGGAAGAAAACCAATGAAGCAGTCATTGCAATTGACCTGTATACTAAGCAGACCAAAGTATTTTCATCATTTCTCAACAGCTAAAAATTTCTTCTACATTTGGCCATTGCTACCTTTGTGGTTATGGAGGTATGTTTTCTGACTCATTCAACACTGGGCTTGGAAGCCCTGCGTATGGGAAAGAATTGAAGCAGCAACTGTGCAGTTCGTATTTTATACTTTATGACTGAAGATAAATTCCTCCATGGTAGTGTGATGTGTGGTCTGTAACACATAGGACAGATTCACTGTTTATTGTCACTGTTCACATTCTCTTCTGTGAAGTTCTGATACATATTCCTTCTCTTGGTATCCCAGATGATATGGATGTGAATGTAAATGTAAGGGTGTTGGGTGAAACCTGGGAATGGTGGAATTTAGAGTCACTTCATGAGAATGGATAAACCAAACTTCTAGAAATTATTGGCTTGCCTGTCTGATTAACAACTACAGTATTTATTAAACAGCCTGCTTGTCCTGATATCAGATGCCTAAGGCCAAGGCCTGATAGCCTTGATTTGTTACTTCCTGGCCTGAGAAAGTATAGACTAAGGGCCTTTCCACACTACACTGTTATAGTGCTATTATTCCCCTTTCAACATCCTGTGGAATTCTGGAGTTTGTAGTTTACTGATGCCAAAGAGCTCTCTGGCTGAAAATTCTAAATGCCACTCTCTAAACTGCAAACCCCAGGATTCCATGGGATGTTTAAAGTGGAATAATAGTACTATAGCAGTTCTGTGCGGAAAGGCCTGAAGAGAAGCGCAGACAGAAAGCAATGTGTCCTATAAAGAACTAGGAACAAGTGCCAGGCTCAGGAAGAAGGACCATAAACATCTCAGCTTGAAAGAAAATAACAAAGAAGTGCAAATAGCCTCCAAATATTGTGGGATGTAGACTATACGACAGGACAGATATGCATTCCCCCGACACCTGACATCCACCAGCTTTGCATAGACATGATGTAATGTTCAAATGCTGCTCATTAACATGAAGAAATGTATAAGTAGTTATTAATGTCTTTGTTTGGTATGCCTGCTTTGTGGAAATTATCCCTAGATACCCCTTTGCTCAAGCAAATAAACAAAATCTGATCTCCTGCCCTTGTGTGTGGATTATTGGCTGTTCAAGCACAAGGAAAATGGACCTGTTTTGTGGATTACAAGAGAAAGCTACAAAAGACTGGAATTTCAATGTTGGTACTGACATAAACTGACAGCTGAGCAATCTGCAGTCCTGGTGCTAATTTCAAAAGCCTTCTGAAATCAATCTTTCCAGGCCTTTGACAGGAATGATGTGCCCCTCAATAGTGTAGCAGGCAGGGAGGGGGAAAGGATATAGGGAAACAGAATGGGATACTAGAAAAAGGAAGGTATCAAGAAAGGATACCATAGCAAAAAGGGGAGAAAAAAGAAAGGGAGCCAGCCTCCTGCACTTTGGCCTTCCAGTCACGTAGGGATGTGGGGGGAGATTCTCCCTGGGCAGCAATGTTTTGGGGGCATCCCGGCCCATAGCCACGCCGCTGCATACCCTGGCCATGCCCCCACGCACAGTGGCCACGCCCTTCGTGCTGTGGTCACGCCCCTCCTGCTGGAGCCCTGCCCCCTCCCTCCCCCCTCCACACACTCCAAGCTTTGCCACTATGGCTTTCTCTACTAGGCATGGAAAGACTTTTGTGGTCATTTTCTGTTTGAAAAATGGTTTTCTAACAGTTGAAGAACCCTATCAAGAAGAGGAATAGACCAGCCAGAAATCTGGCCAATTTTCTTCTAGTAGTCAATGTCTCAAATTATCACCAAAGGATTATTCTACAGAGAATAAATGAGCTTTTACGTGTACGTGTACGTGTACATGTACACACACACACACACACCACCCTGTTTTCTGCACAGAAAAAAAGATTTCCTAACAGATATAAATTGTTTTCCTGAATAGAAAACCTGTTTACTACACTGAAAACAGGATTTTCATACAAAATAACCTACATGTTTTTCTCTTCATTCAGTGAGGTTTAGCCAGGCCTTTGGGTTAATTGGGCTTTATTTAGAATAATTTGAGTTAGGGTAGAGAGCGTAGTGGTGAGACCTGTGAGTGATACAGGCACCTAGGGTTAAGTAGGTAACTGTAACAACTAAACCTCAAAATCTAACCAGAAGGTTTTGCACACAAGGTAATCTTGACCTATACATTGGTTGTCTCTTTAAAAAACCATTTGTAATATACAAACATGTCTCTTGGAACAGTACAACAAGAGTCCTTGGAATGGTTATAAGTTTGGTGGCAAGTCAGTGGTTATTCTGTGACGGCAGTTAACCTTGGGAGACAGATGGTGGATTTGGGGAAAAAAATCCAAGGACAGAGAGTCACCACATCTCATCCTCCAACTGTCCTGATCTGGCAGGGGCATTGCTGATTAATACTCCGTCATCCCACATTTTTCACTGCTTTGGAAATGTCACACTTTCTCTCTCCTTCTCCCATGTTACCTTGTGCCCTTGGCTTACTTTAGCTGCTGCAGACTAAATTCAAAGTGTAAAAGTAGTTTGTACTCAAGTTAATTTGGAGAGGAGAGGAGAGGAGAGGAGAGGAGAGGAGAGGAGAGGAGAGGAGAGGAGAGAGAGGAAGAAAGGCAAAATCTTGCCCTTCCCAGTAGGCTCAGGCAAAAGCAAACTCCTGCAGCCTCTGTCAGCTCATGTGTTCTTGCTCATTAATAACTTTTGCCATATTGACTACATTCTGATGTTGCTTGGCCACTTGTGTCCCAGTTTTCATCTGCAAAATATTGGAAGGAATGTGTTATATGAAACAGAGTGCGACAAGGTTTAAATGTGTCTTGTAGATGGTATCCAGTGGTTTAGTTAAAGAGTAAAGTCTCCACATAGAGTCCACAGGCATATTTAGAAGAGTCCCACATTTGGTGATAGTGAGCAGAACCAACCACAGAAATGTCTCCCCAGTTGGTAAAACAGTGGAGAAAAGGAGGGAAAGCCAACACAATCATGTTTTTTTGTTCTTAAGATCCTCCTGTGTTTTAGCTACCAGAATTATTGCTATACTGCTCTCTGCAGTTGCACATCCCTAGAACTGGCTATCGGATGCATTATATTGAATCAATACACAAAGACTAGTATGTAGGCTGTTCCATTTTTCTGTCAGAAAGCATAATTAAATGATAAATATATGACAAAAGCTTAGCGCTAATTCCTGGGCTAAATGTAAGAAAATGTAGATAAAGTGCTTACACTGTATGTTCTTACAAAATACTTCCTTAAAGCTGTGTATGTATATTATTCATACTGTGTAATATAGATTTTAAACCCAAGATTTTCAGACCACTCAATCAAACTCCTCTTTTTTTACTTTGCTGGAGCTTGCATCAAGTAATTCAATTTTTTTTAAAAAAGAACATATTAATGGCTTCAACATCAATAGAAATAAGTTCAGATATCAGAACAAGTACTGGAGGAAAAGAGGCTGTATAATCTAGACAGCATTGTATACTCCTGTACAAAAAAATACTTTTAATGTCACAGCATAATTTACTATCCAATCCCTTATGTGGTTGTTCCACTGAGTTCAGAGGGACTTATTTCCAGATAAGTATGACTAGCAAGGCCAGAGAAGGTCTGTCTCTGTCCAGGTCTTCTTGGACTGCAGCTCCCATAATCCATAATCATAACTGCTATGGTGACTGATGGAAGTTGCAATCCAATGACATCTGCAGTACCACACATGCTCTTCCTATCGTGTGTAGGATGATGCTCTCTATTTTTTTTTAATGTGTTCTTGAAAGCTCTTCTAACAAATATCATTATTTTGCAAGTGGATGAAATGTTTCTGAGTGACGTTTCGGGGCAGAAATGTCTAATGAATCCTTTCTCCCAAACCATAACATGTTTTCCTTTTCATTTTATATGTTACTTGCTTAGGTAAAGGTGTTAAAGAGCTTTGTGGCACATCATATAAAAATGCAGGGAGGAGGGGAAATAGAGATCCTAATTCACTTCTCTCTTCTTTTTCTTGGGTGGCATCGGTTCATCATACCGTGTCAGCTTGGTACCAACAAGCTGCTGCTAGGATGTTAATGCTGCCATGGCAACAGGAAAACCACTTAGCAGCCCTCACAAACAGAATTCTCTCCTTCCCTTTCAACCTACCCCACTTTCTCTCTTCCTCTAGAAATATTTTACCACCCCATTATTATTAAGCTGAAATAAAATTGAAAACACAGCATGGCTGATTATATCCTCTTTTGAGTAGGACACATCTGCAAAATCAATTACTCCAGTGAAACTGTGGATTAGAGTGTCGAGAAATGAGGAATTTAACTTTTCCCTGGGAATAATGTACAATTGTTTGATATGGAGCCTTACTTCCTGTGGAGAGTGGGCACTAATTATATATCATGCACCATCAAAACATTACTTCAAGCATTAGAAGGAACATCCTGTCGCTCTTAAATGAAAGTGGGTAGCTGGGAGTCTCTGGAGCTCTCTTGCCGCCTGCCTGGTTTTATTCTTTCTAGATTATTTAAGATATGTCTGATCTCTGAAACATGTTTTATGAGCACAAAGAGGCTGTGGTGTGATTGCCACCTGTTGGGTCTGTAACTGTAACTACACTGTTGAGCACTGCAATGTGCAAACGGGTATGGCTCCAAAAAGCAAGCAGTTGCTCATATGATGCCAAATACCTCTTTCCAGGTTACAGGCCCACATACTCATAGATGGTAGTGCTGTTTGGGAAAATAGTATTGCTCACTTTCTGATATGCTCCAGTAATATCAGACTCTCTGTTGGAACTGCATAAGAAAGAAGAAGAGTCCTGCTGGATCAGATCTGAAATCTGTATTACCCAGCACTCTGTTTCCTACAGTGACCAATCAGATATCCACAGGAACACAAGGAGAATACTGCAACAGGGCTCTTTCTCTCTCCTCTAACAACTTGCATGCAGATACACAGAGCCTCTGGTTTTAGAGACCATAGGCTAAATCCTCAGTCCAATGAGTCAGTGATAACACAGTAACAAGAACGGAAGGAATAGCAGATTTTTAGGAAGGAAGGAAGGAAGGAAGGAAGGAAGGAAGGAAGGAAGGAAGGAAGGAAGGAAGGAAACGTGTTTCTCAAGTGCCAGGAAATAGGAAGGGGGAGGGAGGAGAGGAGTGGAGGGGGAGGGGGAGGGGGAGGGGAAGGGAAAGGGAAAGGGAAAAGGGAAAGGGAAAGGGAAAGGGAAAGGGAAAGGGAAAGGGAAAGGATCCTGGACGGATGGGAATCTTCACATTGGGGGGATTTTTTTCTGTGCAAAATTCTCACATGGTTTTTTTATGCAGGACACAGCATTTTCTGTGCTGAATTCTTTTTTTTTTCTTTTTTGGAGAGAAATATCTTATATGCAGAAAATACTGTTTTCTGTGCAAAAAAAATTGCAAGTTCTCAACTGTGAACAGTCCTTGAAAACTGCAATTTTCAAGCACCTTTTTTTTTTCGACAGCAGGAAGAAAATTGCTAAAATTACTCATTGCTTCTTTCAAGAATGAAAGAATTGTATCCCTCTCTGCCAAGTCAATATTTACCTTTCGTTGAATTAATAAATCTACTCCAGTTAGGATGAACTGTAAGGTTCTGTCCAACATATTGCCATCATAATTAGTTGCTGTAATAAACTATGTATCTTCCACAAGATAGGCTAAATAATCAGTTAGGGAGCTAGTGAATGATTCTCATTACCATCCATTGTCACCTTGCTTCCATAGAGGCAGGCTAAATGACAGATAGAAGATGGGTAGCTCATTGTCTCAGGTGAGACCATTTGCCTGCCCAGGCTAATATTATCAATTCTTACAACAGGTTTCTGATAGCAATGGTCTTCCTCACTACTTGCTAATTGTTCATTTTCACCAAGGATGTCAATAATTGAACCTGGGACCTTCTGTGTGCAGAGCATTTGCTCTACAAGGGAACCATGATGACTTCCCGTGGTTACATGATGCTTCTCCCAGTGATGGATGCCTTTTGTTCTCGCTCTCTCATGAAGAGGTGAGTCACAGGAAGGGAGAGAACAAAAGAGCAATCAAGTTTAATGTATGTCAAGGTCTTTCAGGTGTTAATCCTCCAGGTGTGCCACATTGTTATCTGACAGGCATTCTGAGTCCTTGAGCACCCAGGCATAAATTAAATAAGAATGTCAAAGGAAGTTGCATCTATAAATGTTTCATTGTGTTTCTGCAGCAGGTGAAAACCTAGAATTCCTGGGGTGGGCAACTGTACAAGGACTAGTTCTCCGCATACGTATCCTCAGCCCACACGTGGGCCTTCTCCCCCCAGCCCACAAGTATGCCAAAATATCAATTCCTTTCTGTTTTCCCTCCAAAATGACATCCTGCTTTGATGTTACATCATTTCCTGTCATCATTTTGGAGTAACAAGGTAACAAAGGTATTGGAAAGTGTGGGGATTCCAGGGCACGTGAAGGGTGGCTGTGTTGTTGCCAGCTGCTGTCAAGTTGACTGTGACTTATTGTGACCCTATGGATGAGAACCTCCAAGTCACCCTAACTTCAACCACCCTGCCCAGGTCTTGCAGATTCGTTAACGTGTCTTCCTTGAGTCTATCCATCTATAATACAGTCTTCCTCTTTTTCTACTGCCTTCTACTCTACCAAGCATTATCGTCTTTTCAAGTGAGTCAGGTCTTCTCATGATGCAGCCAAAGTACAACAGTCTCAGTTTAGTCATCTTGGCTTCTAGGGAGAGTTCAGGCTTGATTTGCTCCAGCACCTGCTTATTTGTCTTTTGAGCAGTCCAGAACTCTTCTCCAGCACTACATTTCAAAGGAGTTGATTTTCTTCCTATCAACTTTCTTCACTGCCCAGATTTCACAAACATATGTAGAAATTGGTATCTCTCCACAGATTGAATATTCTTTTTAGAAGTCAGTACAAGCTTTTTGTTTAAACTTTTAAAGCTCTAGATGACCTAGCTGCCCCTATCTTTCAGTCTTATTTAGTTAGTTAGTTAGTTAGTTAGTTAGTTAGTTATTACCATCCTGCTCAGGATCTACATCCTAGGAACACTGGATTTTTCATTTGACCAAGGATTTCCTCTTCCTTGGACTTGGCTTCATCTTTTTTCACTCACTGCACACTACTCCTGGATGACTCCCTGAACATTTGCAGGCTGCTCCTTCCCCCATATTTTTTAAATCTCAGTTAAAAACTGTCTTGTTTTCCATAGCTATTGGAATTTTAGTCTAATTTATATATATATAATCTTGTATACTTTTATTCAATGCCTTTGTCAATTTGTTTTATGTTATTTTTCATTGGTTTTTGTGCTTCTTTCTGGATAAGTTGTTTTACAGATGTATTACATTTTTCCTTTCTTTCCCTGTGTCTCTGTCTATGTCTGTATGTGTATTAGACTGTATGCCTTTCACAGGGTATCTGATTATTTGTAGTTTTCTTTTGTGAAGTGTCATATACGTTGATGGCCCTATAAAAATAAAATGATTATAATGGTGGTGGTGGTGGTGATGGAGAACTGAGGAAGTACAGTTGTCCTTCCATATTTGCAGGTTTGACTTTCACGGATTTGATTATTTGCAAATTTCTCCAACCTTTGTCCCCCCACCTCAGGTACCTCTTTTCCAAGGGAACTCTCCCTCTTGGAGGCTGTGACCAGGCTGCACGGCCCTTAAAAACCTGTTTCTGGTTCTCCTCATCCTCTACCAGCCACTGCCTGGCCAGCTAAGGATCACAGCCCGATTTTCTTAGCACCAGAACCCTCTCCCAATGCCCCCCAACACACAAGGAAGGAGATGAGCAAGAGAGAGGAAGTATTGGGCCACCATGCCAACTCACCCCCTTTCCCTCTCTTTTCTATGACCTGGTTTGGACCCTGGGTCTCCCCATCATGCCTCAGCCCCCTTTCTACAGACACACACACATATTTTGATATTTGCGATTTTTCCACTTTTGCGAGGGTCCTGCATCCTTAATCCTAGCAAATGTGAAGGGACAACTGTACAGTATTTTACTCTAATTTGTGGTTGAGATTTTTGGCCAGGATTAAGGAGATAGTGGTAAACCTTGCATCAGCAACTTCCCTCCTCATGTTACCATACTGCATACATTTCATATTGCATGCATCTCTTACAGAGAATGGGTGCAATCCAGCAAAATGTTAAGGTACAGCATACCCAAGCCTAAACTTTTTAATTAATGTGTTTGCTTCTAAATCTGCTGGATTATAGGCCAAATAAATCTCCTTTTTTTTTGAGAATCTCCCAGAGGATATTTCAGACACTGGTTATTCTACGCTCTGCACTATTATCGTAATAGTTGCTTCTTCCTGAAATGTTACAAGGAGAGATATGCGTTTATGCATTTTTCCCTCCTGTTCTAGCAATATGCTCAACATATTTTTAGGAACTGTTCTAAATATTTTTCTATGTCACACACAATATGGTTGTTTGTGTCTTCTTTCAATATGTGATAACATTTGTTTAATGAGAAAAAGAAGAAGAAGAAGAAGAAGAAGAAGAAGAAGAAGAAGAAGAAGAAGAAGAAGAAGAAGAAGAAGAAGAAGTAGTAGTAGTAGTAGTAATGAAACTTGTAGTAATGAAACTTGGGGTAGGAAAAATGTAAATAGTACATTCAGGCTTTAGTTTCTCTTATAACCTAATTACATGGCATTGGCTTAGGAGGAAGAACTGGTGAAAGTACAAATGTAATATTAATTCCTTTGAAACAAGTGTGCATATTATTGCCTCCTTATTAATGTATCCTGATAAAGATCTACTCAGAAGTAACAGCTTAGAACTCAATGGTACTTAAGCAAGGTGGGCATAGTTGGGCATCTTCACTGAATTGGAAGGCTGCTATATATCACTGCAGCTTCAGACCTCCTCTTTAGTAGGGGTCTGCAACTCTCAGCACCCATAGCAGTAGTGCAGGATCATGGAGGTGACAGCACAAAAACATCTGGAGGGCTGTCACTGCTCATCCCTGCTCTAGTCAAAGGATCACTTGTGTTTAACATTTTTCAGGCAAAAGAAATATTCACATTACACAATTCACATGAAGGAACATGTAATATGCATAGCTGCTTTTTAGTAGAGTACTTGAAAGCAGTTTTCTGCCTGAGGCAAATAACAAGATGGTCAAACCCCCCACCCTCAGCACATGCATAAGCTGATTGAACTACTAGTAGTGTATTTCACTAATATTAGTGATGGGGTGCTTGCCTAAATACCCTAAAGGCATAAGATCCTGTCCGATCTTGGAAGCTAAGCAGGGTCAGTGTTGGTTAGTACTTGGATGGGAGACTACCAATGAATACCAGGTGCTGTAGGTTATATTTCAGAGGAAGGAACTGGCAAATATGCCTCTGAATAGTCCTTGCCTAAGAAAAACCTGTGAAATTCATGGGGTCATTAAGTTAGCAGGCAACTTGAATGTGTGCACACACATACACATACGCACACAAAGTTCTTTGAAAACAACTCCATATCCTATTGTGAGCTCTGGATGTTGTTGAGCTTCAGTTGTCAGCAGCCCTAGCCACCATAGACTGCACACCTCCCATGCCTGAGCTAAATCCATCAAGAGTTAAAATCCGGTCTGATGGATTTATTTTGTTTTGTTTATTTTATTTATATCTCACCTTTCTCCTCATACAGGATCCAAGATGGCCTAGTAAGTCTTGCTGCACATTGACATTTGTTTCAGTGTGGTAAGGTTACTTCAGATATCAAACTCTCATTTTTCAAGAAGCGAGTGTATATCTATCTCTGCTGCCTTGTGAGCAGAGGGCCTCCCCTTGAACAGCTCTCCCCTTCCTGCTGCCCCATATCACTTCAGAATCAGCTCTGGTTTGCAATTACAGGGCAGAAGAGTGCTTAGATGACACTGTGTGTTTCCTGCTGCTGCCTGTAGAATCTTTAAAGTCACTGTAAGTATTGTCATCATATAAAATCCGTATCCTATTTGGTCAAATGCAGCAATTTTCTGCCTTCCATTGTTTAAAAGGGGAGAATGTCTTCCACTTTCACTCAAATTCAGTTGATAGGAACTAAATCTTTGCCACGTCTAAGGATCAAGCGAGGTGGTAGGATAGACTTAAAGGTGCTGTTGCTCGGTATTTCTTTGCTTTCTGTTCCTAAACATCTGATACGGGAACTTGGAAACTGTACCTCTCCAGATGTCATGGGACTACAACTCCAGTCATCTCTGACCTATGCCAGGTAAGGCTAATGGAGCCACATCTGGAAAATCACAGAATCCTCACCTCTGAGGCACTTTCATACTACACAATTATAGTGCAATGATCCTACCTTAAGTGTCGTGGCTTGATTCTGTAGAATCCTGGAATTTGCAGTTTAGGAAGGAGTACTTAAAATTCTCTAACACCTCATCAAATTACAAACCACAGGATTCCATAGGATGTAGTCACAACAGTTAAAGTGGAATCATAATGCTTCAACTGTGTAGTATGAACAGGCCTCCAGTTTGAGCAGAACACATGAAGTAACATCATCACCCTGTGCATTTCTTCCACCCTGATAGCCAACGATGTGGTACCAAGATGCAAGGAGAATATAGAGGACAACAGAGTGTGTTGTGTTATTCTAAACCAGCCTTTCCAAAGCTGAGCCTTCCAGATATGTTAGTGTAAAACAGAGATGGGCAAAGTGTGGTCCCAATACTTTTTCTGCAGCACCCACAGTCCCCCCTCCACCATCTATACTAGGAGTTGAACTGCAAGTCTGGTATTATTTACCATTGACTATGCTGTCCAGATCTGCTACATGCTGAAGTTCAAAACTTCTGGAGAATTGCCCTGCTGTCCTGCTTGCCCTATGCAGCCAAAAAGAAAAAGCCAAGGAAAGTCACTCGTAGGAGCAATGAAGGTTGCATTAAAAAAAAAAAAAATCCAAAGATCCACCAACCCACTCCATCCACATTGGAAATAGATACCTGGCCACTTAATTTTAATTTGTATAGTTCCAGCAGTTTCTGGGCCTAGTGCAGCACATGATGGGTGCCAGAAGTAAAATTTTGGCCCTCAAACTCAATAAAGATTCCCAAAAACTATAACTTTCCATTATCCCAGAAAATGATCTTTTTGGTTGGAGCAGATGGAAATTGTAGGCTGACACATCTGGAGTACACCATGGTAAGAAAGGCTATCCTAGACAATAACAGATAAGGAGGCAGACCACTACCTTAATGGCCTGTTTCACCTTCATGAAGGTCCACAAATAAAATGGCAACAGATGCCAATCCTCTGGTTGTCATTTTCTAATTTAAAAAATAAGCCACTTTTAAACAGTGTCAGAATATTTCTACTCTGTTCTGGTAAAACTGTTAAATATTTAAATAATGCACTATGTTTTACTAAATTTCATTTATTTCATGCAATTCAGTGCATCTCTACCCTCCCTGCTCAGTCTGAGCCAGCTAAAGTAAATAATTATGTAATTACTTTTGAGTGATTTGATACTTCCACTATGGGGCAGGAAAAATACGGATCATAAATCCAATGAGATAGAACAAATACAACACTGGCCTTGCAGTAAATGTTTATTATAAAGTAGCTTAAATATAAGAGTTTTCCCACTTTGGTACTGAAATCCTGTTTGCAGGAAGTGTTGCTGTTCTCATTAAGAGCATAAACATTTTTTTATCAGCCCTGACCAAACAGATCTGCTAGGGAGGTTTATAAGTAAATTAGTATAGCAGAATGAAACGCAGCAAAGTTGGAAAAGTTACTGTTTTTGATGATAATGCCCAAAATCCCTGCCATTCTAGCCAAGCTCTAAAAAGGACCAAGCAAAATACAGGAGAAGAGGGGGGATCCGCCAATGCTGGAACCAAAACCAGGCCTTTGGGGGTTCTAATCCAGCAATCTAGGCTTCTTCAGATAAGCTTCCACACTGCACTATAGTTTGATGGTATCCAAGCTTTTCTAAATTTTTCTCCCCCATTCCAAAAGGCTGGGTGCATCTCCTAAGTCTTAGCTGCTGGCACAAGAAGCTTTCTGCTAAAATATGCTGGCATTTTTGGTTGCATCCTTCTGTCTTTGGCCCTGCCCAGCACTGGCATGTGGCTCCTGAGAATGTCTCTAAAATGGAATTTGGCTCTCAGGTTTTCATTCCTGAAAATGAGGCTTACCCTTTGGCTTTGGAAGTCTTGTAGCAGTTTTATATGCTGAGTGTAAAGGATGGATCTCATCCAGACTCAGTGTTTGGATCCATCCCAGGGCCTTGCTAGGACAAAAGGGCATGATAGCTGCCTCTATTACAGCCCCTTTATTTTTTCCTCTTGCAAATATGTGCCAACAAGCTACTGATTTGAAAGTGCAGCACTGGTTTTCCCAATGTGATCACAGCAGCTCTGAATTTGCTGTAGATGTTACAAGTTTACCATGAGACTTAGGAATCTCAAAGGCAACATAAGCAGAATTCCAAACAGTTCACTGCTCAGACAGGTGTAGCTTATCTTAAGGGACAACTCCAACGCTCGTTGAAACTAATGAGATTCCCTCCCCCGAATTGACTCCTCCAAGCTCATATGAAGAATGCAAAATAGGTAAGGTGAAAATTAGTCATTGATAAGAAAAGGCATGTTGGAATGGAAACCTGGAAAAAGAAAGATTTCCACTGCCTTTAATTACTGGTCATCTTGTTGAAACAAACCATTCACTGTGATTTCAGCTTTGAGGGAAATATGAACCAAACTGTGATACAAACTAACAGGCAGAACATTTTGTAGGACTTAGAAATTTATTTTACTTATTTTACTAGTTACTTTTATATCTCCACACTCCTCCAATGAGCTCAGTGTAATGTGGTTAGCTTCCCTTCTTGCCACTCCATCCTCACAACTACCCTGCAAAGTATGTCAGGCTGAAAGGGTGTGACTATCCCAAAGCCATTGGGTGAATGTCTTAATGGAGACTAGAAAGTAGACCTCCTGAATGTAAGCCCAATATTGTCATCACTACACTGAAGCAAATTGCCAAGGGAAAATGATTAAGATTGTGTGGGGTGTGGAAATCAAGTCATAGAGCTGGATATGTTTAGTCTGAAGGAGAGAAAATTAAGGGAGTACTTACCACAGACTTCAAATGTCTAATGAATAGAACCAGATTTCAATTAAATGGCAAGAAAAGCTCTCTAAGGATTTGATGGTAGTATTACCCTGGTTTCTGGGAGTCCCTTGGGGGACACCTCAATATGCTCCACATAAGGAAGAGTGGGGAACTTAAAGGAGCACAAGCAGTGGCATTATGAGAGTCAGGGTAACCTAGGGGGGTCTTTTTACCCAGTTTTTATGGGGTCAGGCCAAGCCAAAAACCAGACAAATATATGAAATAAATGATTTTATTGAATCAAAATGTTCTCATTCACCAACGCAATCATTCACTCTCTCACACAAGACCTATTAGAAGCAAAAGAGTGGAAATTTGGATAGGGGGTATTGAGAGGAATTGTAGATGGGGTGATACTGCACCTATCCTGAAGTCCTTTGTCTAGGAAGCAGCAAGCAAAAATGGAACTCAGAGAAGAAATGGCTGAGGGGATTGCTCAACTAACAGATTGACGGTCTGTTAGAGTCGCAGGGAGTTCTCCTAAAATGGAGGAGAAACAAGGTGCTAGTTATAGTGTTGAACGCATCCCAGGGACCAGATGGCTGCATTTTTATGAAGATGGATCTCAGCTTTGTAGTTCAAAGAAAATACAGCCAGACATCCTTGTAGTTCCCTGCAAGTTGGCTATCTTATCCAGGGATGCTTGCCTCCAAGGTGTCACTTTCCTGGCTGTTTGAACTATTTATTTGTTCTCAGAGACCTCTTGTCTCCTCTTGGCAATATTATTGCTGAAAATCCATTCAAATGATCTATGAGAACCATTTCAAGATTCACCTAGGATGTGTGACAGAAAACAGGGCTACCCTTTGGTATGCATCCATAGCTCCACTGCCTGTGTGTCCTTCCAGTAGATCTCTATGGCTCACTGTGTTTGATATAAAAATAATTATGATCCTCAGGACATAGTATATAGGTGGAGTAACAGTAGTGCAGTTTGCTTTTAGAGGTGATGGGTACTTTTTTACTGCAGCTATTTAAACAAAAGCTAGACAGCTATCTTTCAGGACTTCTGTAGATGTACTCCACATTTTACCCTACATTGTAGATGCTACATAGAGCTAGAGTTGGGCTAGAAAAAGCAGAATGACCACCATGGTGAAAATGTTAATATGGGAAATTCTGTTTTGAAAGATGGGACCCATTTAAATGTGTGCTTGGTGATGTATAGGATTTCATGTTCCCCAGATGTATTGTGCACAGCAACTCCAAGTATGGTCTGACTGGTGCAGAACAAAGTGGAACTATCACTGCTCATGACTGAGACACAATGTTTTTGTTGTTATTGCCTAGGGTTGCATTAGATACAAGTTCTTCATTCCTTGGGACTATTTTGTACACACAGCTACAGAGTCTGCATGCAGAGGGATGTCTATGAGGGTTGATAGAGTCCCTCTTCCCATTTTCCCTTTTGAGGTATGTGCACAAATAGTGGGAAGTGAGACATCACTGGGTCCAGGAAATGAAAGATCACTGGCTATATCGCAGATCTCCATCCAATTTCTTTACAGAGGTATGCAACATGCTTGAGCAGAAAAAGAGGAATGGCTCCTTAGCCAAGATATGGGAAGCTCATACAAGGTATGCCATTCTTCAGACAAAGTTAGTGGGCTGGTGTACAGTGACTGCAAGAGAGGCAAATAGGTTCATACAGAACTTTACATTAATCTCCCTCCACAGGAACACAGGACCCAAATCGAGAAGGATCCTTCCTATAGAACTTAGAACTTTTTAAAGATACCTTAGAATAAATTATTTTACTCTATATTTTAGGTAGCTTCAAATTAGCAAGTTGGGCCATCTTATCTAGGTATTATGGAATGGTAGAGGATTTTTCCATGCCTATATAATACATAATTACGAAGGAGAGGGAAGAGATGGGTTTCTAGACTGTCCCTTGATAGAAATTCCAAAGGCTGACCTAAAAAGTCATGACTTGACTTTTTCACACTCACTGATCTGCAGCTGTGTGAACTGACTCACTTGAAATGCTCTCCATTTGAAGTGATGTCAGATGTTATGAAAATTATTTCTTTGGCATTTGATCTCTGATGGCTCATTTTATCACTACAGTCATGATCTGATGTTCCAGTTCTTTCAGTTATGAATGCATATATGTAAAACAGCATCTACCATTCCTCCAATTCTGTGTGGGTAGTACTATAAATCATGACTTAAGGGATAAACTAGTGGTAAGACAAGTTCCCAAGGTTTCTATTAATATGGTGACATCCACACTGTAGCTGTTAGGTAAAATTCCTTAAAGACTCATAAAAAAACTAGACCAGTTGCATTTAAGTATGTTCACTCCTGTTGTCTTCAAAGAGACTTAGGCAGTTTAAAGTGTTCCATCACAAGTCATTTAATAATTCCCTTACAAATTGTTTGTATCTCAAACAGGTGAGTTTATATCCATTTGATGTCTTTTCTGCATTCAAAAGCAAGACCTTTCTTTGCTGCTTTCTGACATACATCCATAAATCAATTTCCAATTGCCAGTCCGGGTGTTTTTCTCCATCGAATGAGTCACCAACATTGCCCTTTTATTTGCATTCATAGAGTTGTACATTCTGTGTTTGCCCAAGATTTCTCTTTTGATGGTGAACTCATTACTGATAAAGGCTTTTCTGACATCTTCAGATAGATCATCCTTAGTATTCCCAGGGGCAAAGTAATGTAATACCTAATTCACATCAACAGAATCAGAAGCAAAGTAGAGCCTGGGTAGATCAGTTTAAATTTAATAAATGCCAAATGTTCCCTGATTAACCAGACTGAGCAGTCTGTTTGTCATCCATCTTCATAGATTTGTGAGGCAGTGACATTTTTCAGCCCTCAAACGCTGTTTGTGAGTAAGGCCCTTTCTGCATGAGGCGAGGGAATCGCTCCCTGCCGTTACCTAACGCTTCTTCTGGGGTCCGAAGCAACACGGACTGTCCCTGAAGCCCTTCCTCAGGCCTCCTTCTTGGTCCAGAGCGAATCGGAGCAGCGCGGGGTCTGTAGACCTGCGCTGCTCTGGCTTCCAAAATGGCAGCTTCCGGCTTCCAAAATGGCGGCTTCTGGTTGGTCGTGGGCCCCAACCAACTGCTGAAGCTTGCCACACCTAAAGCCCACCCTTCACAGATCGCAGGCTCACATTGGTGCAAGCCTGCGAATCTGCACAAGGGAACAGGAACGCAATAGCACATTCCAGGAAAATAAAGATCTGCTTTTTCCAGTCTTTCAAAAACATGCTGGAGGACCACTTGGGGTCGTTTTGGAGCGGACTAAGGTGTGGATCTCCGGTAAGTAGTCTGCTCCTAGTCGGCTTCAAGGTGCAGACGACCTCTGTGAGAGGACGCACTGCCCTGTTCTAATTGCCTGGTGCGGAAAGGGCCTTAGTCTCATGTTAAGTTAAGCAAGCACAGGTGTGAATGGGAAATATGAGTCTCGGTATTAACGTGCATTCTTTTCACATAAGATCCACATTCAGACCTCAGCATCTCCAGTTAAAGGTGCTTAGCCAGCAGAAAGAAGATCCTGAGAGCAGTGCAGTGTTAAATTCCGAAGTGTTGATTCTCCTCATGACAGTCTCCATAGTCAGGCCCTCAAGGAACATCCTCTGCAACACTTCACAGAAACACCTGTGTGATGGCTTGTCTCTCAGTAACATGAAGATCTGATATGATCGAAAGGGAGTGATCACTGCGAAAGTTATTAATGAGGCAGATGCATAAAACTGTACCATGTTAAACAGAGAAATCTCTGGATCTATGTACTGAATTTAGGAAAAACAGAAAAACTCCTAAATCAATCATCTATGCTCCTAAATCGATAAAATATAATTGTGTTTGTGTGTGTGGCATGATTGCAAAATTTATAGAATCATAGCATCTGGTAAGGACCACAGGAGCCATCCAGTCCAAGCCCCTGCCATGCAGGAATATACAACCACCACCCTCTAAGACAGTGGTTCTCAACCTGTGGGTCCCCAGATGTTCGTGGACTTCAGCTCCCAGAAGCCCCAGCCACTATGGTCAATGCTCAGGGCTTCTGGGAGCTGAAGTTCACAAACATCTGGGGACCCACAGGTTGAGAACCACTGCTCTAAGACATCCTCAAACAGCTCTTACAACAAATAACAACAACAACAACAACATTCTTCCTAACGTTTAGGTGGATTATTTTTATTTTTATTATTTATTTATTTATTTATTTATTTATTTATTGTCATTTGAATCCATTGGTTCGTGTTCTAGTTCCTGGAACCACAGAAAAGAAGCTTGTTCCTTCTTCTACGTGGCTCCTCTTCAGATATGCAAATATACGTATCATGTCTTATACTATGCATTAATATCAAATCAACCAGACCTTGATCAGAATGACAGCATTCTCTCAAGACTCATAATCAGAACATGAGCTGTGCTTCTGCACACCCTCTTTATTCAACATAATCTGCCTGGCATCTTCCTAGTGGTATGCACAGGCGTAAGTTAACCTTTTGCATACACATGTCTATTTTAGGGAGTGGTAGAAGGTGGTATTCCCTTCCTCCCTCTGCAGCAGCTGAGGGCTCCCCTCTGCCCTTCTTGTAGACCTGCTGAAGCTCTTCTCCAGCCCTTCCATTACTGGTGGTTAGTAAAGAGAACACAGAAACATCTGCTTATATCCTGGTAGCCAGACCCAAAGCAATTGTATAAGCAGATGATGAAATCACTTTACATCTGGCTACCAGGATAAAGCTAGATGCTTCTGCATTCCCCCTACTCCCCACCAGGAATGGATGGCCATGAGGGGCTTCAGAGGGGGCTGGTAGGTCTCAGGGGTGGTAAGGTTAAGTATAATATTTTCTTGATTTAAAATTAGATGTACTAAAATTGCATACTGGTTAGAAGGAGGCACTAATTTATTGAAAACATATTCTAGAATATATATTTGTGAAAGCTAAAAATAACATTCTTCTTTTTAAAAGGTGTTTAGTGTTAAGTAAGAGACTCATCAAGATACTCTATATATGCCTGCCTAAGAACTGAGATTTATTGCAGGGGCTCTATTCTGTATCTCAGTAGTAGGGGAAATACCTTGTGAGAGGACATGGGAGAGTGCCTTGTCTGTAATGAGACACCAGTTGTGGAATTCCCTCCCCCTGGAGTCCCAGTTGGTGCCAACATTGGGATCATTTCAGTGCCAATTCAAAACGTAGCTTTTTACATTACATTATTTCAAATTGTTTAAAAAGGTTTTAATTATCTGTTTTTAATGGATAATCTAGTTATTGTTTCTAATCTTTTTAACCTTTTAAAATTATTGTTGTTGTTGTTTTTATTTTAAACCATTTTTAGTGTCAACTGGCCTCAGATCTATAAAATGGGATATGCATATTTAATTAAATAAACGGCTCAGTGTAGTAATAGTGCTACACTGACCTGTGCAGGTTGTCTATCAGATTGATAAATATATCTGCTTCCCCAAAAACCTCCTGTGATAAATCAGTGCTAATCACAGCCTCTCACTCTAACCAACTTCACAGGATTGTTAGGATAAAAATAGGGGTGAGAGTAGAGTACAGAACCTTCAGCTCCTGAAAGTAAATGGAACAGTATAGTTGGTGGGAAAAAAATGTGATTAACATAAAAAAAAGATGAATTTGAATCATAGCATCATAGAGTTCGAAGAGATCCCAGGGGCCATCAAGTCCAACCCCCTGCTATGCAGGAACACCCATCAAAGCATTCCCACAGATGTCCATCCAGCCTCTGCTTAAAAACTTCCAAAGAAGGACTCCACCACACTCCGAGGCAGCATGTTCCACTGCCGGACAGCTCTGACCATCAGGAAGTTTTTCTGGAGGTTCAAGTGGAATCTCCTTTCCCGCAGCATGAATCCATTGCTCCTTGTCCTAGTCTCTGGAGCGGTAGAGAACAAGCCTGCTCCCTACTCAACATGACGTCCCTTCAAATATTTAAACATGGCTATCATGTCTTAACCTTCTCTTCTGCAGACTAAACATACCCAGCTCCCTAGCCTGTTCTTGATAGGGCATGGCTTCCAGACCCTTCACCATTTTGGTCGCCCTCCTCTGGACACGTTCCAGCTTGTCGACATCCTCCTTGAATTGAGGTGCCCAGAACCGGACACAGTATTCCAAATGAGGCCTAACCAATGCAGAATAGAGTGGTACCTTTACCTCCCTCAATCTAGACACCATACTCCTATTGATGCAACCAAGAATTGCATTGGCCTTCTTGGTTGCTGCATCACACTGCTTACTCATGATCAGCTTGTGATCTACCAAGCCCCCTAGATCCTTTTCACACGTGCCGTTGTCCAGCCACACATCCCCCATCCTATACTTTTGACTTTCATTTTTTCCGCCTAAGTACAGAACCCTACATTTCTCTCTGTTGAAATTCATTTTGTTAGCTTTGGCCTAGCTCTCCAATCTGTCAAGGTTGTATTGAAATTTAATCCTATCCTCTGGTGTATTAGCAAACCCTCCCAGTTTGGTATCATCTGCAGATTTGATCAGCATGCCCTCTGCTCCTTCATCCAAATCACTGATGACGATGTTGAATAGCACTGGGCCCAGGATGCAACCTTGTGGCACCCCACTAGTCACCTCTCTCCAGGACGAAAAGCAGCTGTTGGTGATCATGCTTTGGGTTCGGACGGTCAACCAATTACAAATCCACCTAACAGTAGCCCTGTCCAGCCCGCAATTTACTAGCTTCTTTGCAAGAATGCCATGTGGAACTTTGTCAAAGGCCTTACTGAGGTCAAGATATGCTACATCTACAGTATTCCCTTCATCTATTAAGCTTGTAACCCTATCATAAAAAGAGGTAAGATTAGTCTGGCATGACTTATTTCTGAGAAATCCATGCTGGCTTTTAGTGATTATGGCATTGCTTTCTAAGTAATTACAAACTGACGGTTTAATGATTTGCTCTAGGATCTTTCCTGGAATTGATGTCAGGCTGACCGGGCAATAATTATTAGGGCCCTCTTTTTTCCTCTTCTTGAAGATGGGGATGACATTTGCCCTCCTCCAGTCTGCTAGGACTTCTGTTCTCCAAGAGCTCTCAAAGATTATTGAAAGTGGTTCAGAAATGACTTCTGCCAGTTCTTTTAATATCCTTGGATGTAATTCATCTGGCCCTAGAGACTTGAATTCATCTAGTTTAGGCAGATATTCCTGTACTACTTCTCTATTTATTCTGTGCTGCATTTCCCTTGCTTCCTCACCTGCTCCCCACACCCCAGGTTGGATACTGCTATCCTATTGGGAGAAAACTGAGGCAAAGAAGGTATTAAGTAGTTCTGCCTTCTCACTCCCCCCCCATTATTAATTGGACACCTTCTCCACGTAGTGATCCTATTATTTCCTTGTTTTTCCTTTTGCTGTGGACATATCTAAAAAAGCCCTTTTTATTGTTTTTGATGTCTCTGGCAAGCCTGAGTTCATTCTGTGCTTTAGCTTCTCTGACTTTCTCCCTACATCTCCTGGCTATTTGCTTGAATTCCCCTTTGGTGGTTTCACCATTCTTCCATTTCCTGTACATGTTTCTTTTAACACTTAGCTCAGCTGAGAGTTCTTCAGTCAACCATTCCGGTTTCTTTAGACACCTGCCATTTTTCCTCTTTATTGGCACAGTTTTCAATTGTGCCTTCAGTATCTCACTTTTAAGAAACTCCCATCCATCATGAACTCCATTCTCTTTTAGTATTCTTGACCATGGGATTTCAGCAAGTAACTCCCTAAGTTTACAGAGATCAGCTTTCTCAAAGTTTAGGATGCATGTCTGGTTACACTTGGCTTCTCCTTCCCACTGGATGACAAACTCCAAAAGAGCATGGTCACTCCCTTCTAATGATCCCACCACCTCCACCTCATCAACTAGGTCATCCCTGTTGGTCAGGATCAGATCTAAAATAACCGATTCCCCTGTCATCTCTTCCACCCTCTGGACCACGAAATCGTCTGCAAGGCAAGCGAGGAACCTGTTGGACGTTGCAGTCTTTGCAGAATTTGACTGCCAACAAATATCAGAATAATTGAAATCTCCCATTAACACAGCATCTCTCCTTTTTGAATGTGTGATCATCTGCTCCAGAAAGGCCTCATCCAAGTCCGCAGGCTGGTCCAGAGGCCTGTAGCAAACCCCCACAATTACATCCCTATTGTTTCTCACTCCCTTAATTCTTACCCAGATGCTCTCAACTTGGCTTCCCAGATTTAAGTCATGGATTTCTTCACAGGTGAAAACATCCTTGACATATAAGGCTACTCCTCCTCCTTTCTTGTTTGGTCTTTTTCTGCGAAATAAGTTATACCCCCTTATTCCTACATTCCAATCATGAGATTCATTCCACCAGATTTCAGTGATGCCTATTACATCAAATATTTTTTTTGTTGTACTAAGAGTTGGAGTTCATCTTGCTTATTGCCCATGGTCTGTGCATTAGTATAGAGACCCTTGAGATGATGTTCCCTTTGTGGAATTCCTGTACTAAAGTTACTTTCCCTCTCCCTGTTGGTCTCTAGTTCTACTTGGCCTGGCCTTTCTATATTATTTGGACTATTTTTCACACCACTTACTGACTCCTTACCCAGAATACTACTGTCCCCACTCCCAGTCAAACTCAGTTCAAAGACCTCCTGATCAATTTTGCAAGACTGTTTGCAAAAACATTCCGGCCGACAGTTGTAAGGTGCAGGCCATCCCTTGCCGGAAGACCAGATTCTTGGAAATGGAGGCCGTGATCCAAAAATCCAAATCGCTTCTGGAGGCACCATCTTCGGGGCCAGTTGTTGATCTCCACTATTCTTCTTTCCCTTTGTGGGCCATACCCTTCCACCAGGAGAAGAGATGAAATGACAACCTGTGCACGAAGGTCCTTCAGCTTCCTACCCATAAGCTCGTAATCCTTTGTGATGCGGCGAAAGCTGTGCCTCACTGTGTCATTGGTTCTGACATGAACCAAAAGGAGGGGGTTACGGTCAGTGGGCTTGACCAGTCTCATTAGCCTCTCTGTTATGTCATTGATTTTGGCCCCAGGGAGACAGCACACCTCACGATTGATTCACGATTGATTGATTGAATGGCCTTTAGGATGTTTTATGGGTTACAAGCTTGTATACATTTCCTTGGGAGTAAGATTACTTCTGAGTAGATATGTCAGAGCCAGTGTGATGTAGTGGTTTGAGTGTGGGACCATAACCCTGGAGACCAGGTTTTGATTCTTCACTTGACCATGGAAACACTGGGTGATCGTGGGCACATCACACACTCTCATCCCCAGAAAAACCCATAATAGGTTCACCTTAGGGTCACCATAAGATGGAAACAACTTGAAGGAACCCAATAATAAAATATATGCATTTGTATTATTAATGTAAATGAACTATTGTTCTATAGGGGAAGTTCTCATATACTTCTCCTCCTCTGTCTGTCTCTCTCTCTTTCGATCCTCCCCACTCCCTCCTTCCTCCCTCATCACATACACAGAAAATATTCCCATCATGATATTCCCATCAAAATATTCCCTCTCTCTCTTTCACACAAATACCCATAAATATACTTCCTCAGCTCTCACACTCAGACTTGGATTTTTTAAAAAAAATCCCGTATCTTCTTAAGACACATAAATGAACACACACAAACAAATAATTGGTGTAAAGTCGAAGGCTTTCACAGCCAGAATCCATAGGTTGTTGTGGAATCCATAGGTTGTTATGGAAAGTAAACAAATCTTGTTTATTTTCTGAGTTTCTTCTTGGATTTCAACGGCCTCTCTGTGTAGTCTGACTTCACTGTGATGTCAGACTACACAGAGAGGCCACTGAAATCCATAAATACATGGACAGTTTCAACAGGAAAGAAGAAACTCGGAAAGTAAACAAGATTTGGCTATCAGTACTGAAGAACACTAAAATCAAGACTCAAAAATATGCCAATGAACACCACCCAGACTCTGGAGGTCCCTCCACAGGGAACAATATAATGGGTTGCTAATGCACTTAACGCACTGTTATACATATTCCCTGACTAACAACACACCCTGGAGGATATCCCATGTAACAATAGGCCATCACACAGGCCACTGTAACACAAGCAAATTGCTCTCTCCCACCCGGGGACTACACAAGTATATATACTCTGTCTCATTTCCATGCCACTAGATCCTCTGAAGATGCCAGCCACAGATGCAGGTGAAACATCAGGAGAAAATACTAATAGAACACAGCCCCAAAGCTTGGAAAACCCAAAACAAATAATCACTTCTGTTGTAGATGCCAATAAATTGTTCAAGTCATACCGGGGGTGATGCAATTTTCAACAAAGATCCAGGGAAAAACAAGTTACAAATTGCCTTAATGAATTTTCTACTATATTTTCCAACGCTCCCTCTTTTTCTATTTTAAGCTTCTTCCTATTGGCAGCATACACTGTAATCTTCCTTTTCATAAAGGCTTTCCATGCATCCCACTCAATAACATTGAAGAGCACATTATTAGCATAATAATCTTGGAGTTCAGAGGTCATTTGCACTTTATACAACCAGAAGTAAAACATTCCAGCAGCAAACCCAAAAAGGGCTGGAGAAAATCAGGGAAGCTGGTTCAACAACCTGTCAGTCTGCGGTCTGGAGCAAAGGTGTTATGAGTATAAGATGATGCCGCATTTTGAAGCATGGCTGAAGTGATCAGAAAGGAATCCAAGCAAAAATACATGTGTGATTAAAACTTCTCATTTTGCTGGAACACACATTATTGAACATCACTCTAAATTTAAAAACAAAATATGACATGCCCTTTCATTTGCTCACTGTGTCTATTATTCACCTTCATGTACTGATTTAGAATCTGTTACTGTTGGCAAGATTTATTCTCACAAACATAACCAGTTCAATTATTTTAAATTATTTTATGGCAAAGGGAAGGAGGGTAGATCTCTACACTGAATACTGTTAACCCTCATGGGTTAAATTAGAGTTTGACCTTAGCTTCATTTTTATCAGTCACAGAATCATAGTGCTTGAAAGGGATTGCAAGACTATCCCATCAAACACCTTGTTTTGAAAGAAAACACAGACCACTTCTGCACTACACTGTTATAATGCTATTATTCCACTTTCAACATCCTATGGAATCCTGGGGTCTGCAGTTTAGAGAGGGGCATTTAGAATTCCCAGCCAGAGAATGGAAATGGCCACAGATAAATTTCTCCTGTGAGATGGCCATTTAACTTATGCTTAAAGACTTCCAAAGAAGGAATGTCTCTCACTCTCCAAAGCAATCTATTCCTCTGCCAAACAGCTCCTATCCAATGCACTTTAGTTTAGATATAATCATGTTATTTAAATCCATTGGTTCATGTTCTGGTCTCCGGAGCAGCAGAAAATCCTGTTCTATCTTTCAGGGCCGTTTCTTCTCTATACTGTTACAGCATTATTATTCCACTTTCAACATCCTGTGGAATTCTGGAGTTTCTCATTTACCGAGGCCAATGTCATGGGCCCAGGCTAGGCTGAGCTCGCCACCGATGCAGAGGAGGACCTGAACGCCTCGGAGGCTGCCGCCAACGCGCGGAGAGGCCTGGACACCTCGGAGGCTGCCGCCGACACGGGGGGAGGCCCAGACGCCTCAGAGGCCGCCAGCGATGCGAGGGGAGGCCCGGACGCCTTGGAGGTCGCCGCCGACGCGACCGGCCCCGTTGGCAGTGCTGGGGGCGGCTCACTAGGGGAGGCGGGCTCCGGTCCCAGCCCAGGGTCTCCGCCCACCCATGGCTCCAACTCGGAGGAAACTGCCGCCCCTCCTCCCACGTTCCGGCAGTGGCGACAAGGGAAAGAGGCGGTCCGCCAGTCCTGGCGGCTGACAGAGAAACAGCTCCAGGCTGAGAGCTCCCAGCTGGGAGCCAGTGCCGGATTGGTCACTGCCAATCCAAGGGACTACTTAAGATGCGTGCTGGGCAGGGAGAGCCACAGAGCAACAACCGTCGGCCTCCCGCGCTCTCCTCCGCCTGTGTCCGGATCCAGCCCCTCCTGCCAGTGACCGTGTCCAGCCTCCTTGCCGGCCAAGTCCTTGGTCTGCGTTTGGGTGAAGTAACCCTCCTTTGTTTTCTGAACTAGCCTGCTTGCTTATTGAGGTGTGACTTGTGTTTGGGACTGTTTACGCTGTGCTAAGGCTCATCTGTGGGGAAGTGCTGTAACCCTCTGTTTACTGGCTGCCAATAAACGCTGTCAACTCCAGCCGCTCGTCCTGCGTCTGCTTGACCACCGCCCGCCGCTGACAGCCAAATTGCTCTCTGGCTGAGAATTCTAAATGCCCCTCCCTAAACTACAAGCCCCAGGATTCCATAGGATGTTGGAAGTGGAATGATAGCATTATAGTAGTGTAGAGCAGAAAGGCCCATAAAAGCAACTGGAGTTGCATAAGTTCTGACTTTCCATGCAGCAATAGCTTCAATGGGTCTACTCTAACTGGAACTAGTACTTGGGTCCAGCCCATAGAAATCAACAGATATAAAACTGCATTGGACTATGCTCACTGTGTCAAACTCTGTAGACTGTATTTCTTTAATAATTGTGGTCACATCTGTTTAAAATATATCAAACACTTGCAATCACTTGCAATTACAAATGCTAATTTCATCCTCTCCACTCTGCATCTGATTATGAAACTACCACAGTCATTCCAAAAAAAGAGGTACTTGAGCAAATAATCCTTCAGTAATTAAAGAAACTTACTGTATGCTCTGGATTTTGGCTTATTACATTTTTAATATACAGCTCATATGCATTTGATATTAACTTGAACAAAGAAACCAGGAAAATAGTGTTGCAAAAACTAAGGAAGCTGACTGTATGCATTTTTATATTATGTTAGCTGGTGAAGAGGAATTCTTAACTATCTGCTTTTGTTACCCTGTAAACTGGGGGTCCCGGGAGGGGCACCCAAATAAACAACCAACAACAAGCAAGATGGGGAAAATTAGCTGGAGCACTCTCTTGGCTAACGAGAGGCAGGGCAACGCAGCGAGATCTTTTGTCCTATGTATACCGGTTCAGGTCAGTGAGGAGTCAAGCAGTTTAAAATACTAACAGTTTTATTAAGCAGAATAATAAAACAAAGCACGCCTAACTAGAAAGGAAAGAAAGAAAGTTTGGAGAAATAAGCAATACGACACCTGTCCGAAATCCTGGAGACACCAATTGGAAAGAAGGAAGGAAACCTGGCGTGGAGACCAAGAGGAATCTGTAGAACCAAGCGGCAGCAAGGCGAGGAAGAAGATCCAAAAGGACCTTCAAGTGATTTCAGCTAGGTTCGACAAGAATTCCGAAGAGCTCTCAAAACGGGGCATCTTTTATAGGGAAAGAACGACCGCAGGCTAGACTGGTCTTTACAGGAGAACAATGAATTTTGGTCTGGGGATAAAGGCTCCGAAAGGTCAGAATTTGCATGATTGAGTTATGAACTGAATTGACAATAGTATAGCTGGTATGTAGATGCGGCTAGCTCGGCCGTTAAGTGTCTGGCTTGCCAGGGTGTTTTCACAGGCAAGGAGTCCTCTTTGTCTTGCAATCAAGGTGTTTGTGTAGAGTGGCTTCCCCCTGAAGCGGAACTGGCTATATCTGGTATTTTACAACTATCACCCATGCCTAGCGTCGCACTTGTTCGGTGGAGCCTTACAAACACTTAGCTGGTGGCAGGAAAAAGGGCCGAATTATGATATCAAAATGATATCTTAGTTCACCAAAGACCAGACCAGATTGCCGTGGTAACACTTTTATGAATAAGAGTCACAGGAAATGAAAACTGATATATACCAAGCACCATTTCTGAATGAAAAGGTAATAAAGTGATACAGTAAAATGAAACTATGCACAACGCCAGGGAATTTTCTTATTTCAAAATAATATGAATAGCATTTTCCTTTTTCTACAAAGCTATTACCCAAGAAATCCTTAGGAAATGGCTAAGTTAACAATAGCAGTCACAGGCTATTTCCATACTACACTGTTATAATACAATTATTCTACTTCCAACATCCTGTGGAATTCTCAGCTTTGGAGTTTACTGAGGCCAAAGAGCTCTCTGGCTGAGAATTCTAAAGGCCCCTAAGTAGGCTGCAAACTCCAGGATTCCATATGATGTTGAAAGTGGAATAATAGCACTATGAGAGTGTAGTGCAGAAATGGCCACAGTCCAACACTGTTAGGCATCTCTTATGGCCATTGATTTCATGGGACCTAAGAGTACTGAACGGTTTCCAGCACAAAGAATGCTGATGTCTCTGGTTTTTACACTTCCAGATTAGTAGTACATAACTAACGGTAGCAGAAGCTGTAGAAGAAGAGGAAGACTGTGTTACAGATGGATAGACTCAATCAAGGAAACAATAGCCCTGAACTTGGAAGGGTTGTTAAGAAAACGATTTCTTTGAGGCTTTTCATTTGTAGTGATTACTATAAATCAAAGCTGGTTTGACAACACAACAAATTAACAACAAATATTATCATAACTGTTGCTCAGGTTTATACTTCTGTGCAAAATGCACCAAAGTCACAGATTCCTGCTGATAGATCTTTAAATCTAGCCTCCTTTTGCTGCTATGAATTATTGGTAGGTAAGTGTTTTATTGGTTTCCTCTTCTAATAATGTATTCCCACAGAGGGATGTTTACATCAAAGGACCTTCCATACTACACAATTATAGCCCTGCATTCCACCTTAACTATCATGGCAACATCCTATGGAATACCGGGATTTTCAGTTTAGGATGGGGGATGTAGCTAGTGTGGTACAGTGGTTTGACTATTGCACTATGACCCTGGAGAATAGGGTTCAATTCCCAGCTCAGCCACAGAAACCCACTGGGTGACCTTGGGTGCAACACACACTCTCAGCCTGCAGAAACCCCTCAATCAGTTCACCTTAGGGCCTTTGTAAATAAGAAATGACAAGAAAGTATAAAACAATATCATTCTTAGCCAGAGAGCTCTAATTAATCCCCAAACTTCAGACCCAGGATTCCATAGGATCTTGCCATGGCAGCTAAGATAGAACCATAGTACTATAACTGTGTAGTGCTGAAATGCCCCACGTCTCCTCACCACTGCTGTAGAGTATCCAAGACCTGCCCTCAGGAATCAAATTTTTGTATCACCTTGATCTATATTCTAATATACCACTTCAAATGTTTCACAGGGCTACAGTCCATCCAACTCTGACTAAGTTTTAGTATTTTAAATTGTTTACCTTTTGAATCTTATTAGTCCAAAGTTATTTTCTCGAGAAGGTAATCACCTCTCTCTTCTTGAGGTTCGGTAAATGTCTGCTTACTTGTTAGATATCCCTCTATTTGTTCTTCATAATTGTGGCACAGCTAAATCCGCTTCTCGGTAGCTGAGCGAGGTATGACGGCCCATCAGCGTCATCCGTGCCCACACTCCTTTCCAGGGATCTTCATGTATTTTCGGGTACTGACTGCTGGTATCAGTCTTAAAAGTGAGCCTCTCTGAATTCCTTTTACCAAGGGAATAATTTATCCTGTTTCTATAGCTCTGAAACGGGCTCCTGATCTCTCTCGCCGCTCATCTTCTTCACAGTTGTTCGAAGTGACGACCGTCCACTACACCATCTTTCGCCAGAGTATCCAAGACCTGCAAGGTCAAACTGCCACAACTTTTTGATTAAAAAGGATGACTATATCACGTTCCACTTCCCTCTCAATTTAGCCTTAGCTCTCATAGCGGGAGGAGGAGGGGGATTATTCCCCAGAAACTATTTCGTTTCCTGCGCTATTCCTGTTGTTGTGCAAAGCATTGCTTGTGGCCTTGATCTTGAATGGGCAAATAAGATCCATTAGATTTACAAACAGTCTGATCCTGGTGGAAATGAAAACTGCGCCAATTGGAGTGTTGATACAATTTCATCACATTGCCTGACTTTTTTGGGACCTGACTTACAGGGGTTGTCATAATGATCCCCTGAACTTTGGAACCGACCCCTACACCACTGCTCCTTAGATCCCCATTCACTTAGAGTTGAAGAACTCTTAGACAGTGCTAGGTATTTGAACATTATCTGCATGAGATTGAATTTATTGCTTGGCATAGGTTAGGAATGGTCTTCCTGGTCAGCTGAATTTTGGAACTGCTGGTCTTTCATTCTTTCCTTTCCTTCTGTTTCATATGGTTTATGTATCCAGCATGGTGTGGTGGTCTGAGCTTTGGACTGTGACCCTGGAGACAAGAGTTCAATTCCCCACCTGAGCCCTGGAAACCCACTGGGTGACCTTAGGTCCATCACACACTCTCAGCCACAGAAACCCTTGTGATAGGTCCACCTTAGGGTCACCATGGGTCAGAAACAACTTGAAGACACACAGCAGCAACATAAAAGAAAGTTTTTTTCCCCAACAAAACAATTAAGTTACTTAGACAAAGTCAATTGTGCTTAATTACTGAAACAATATAAAATGCCTGCAGATGAAAACTTTATTACTGAACAAATTGAGAGAAAGGTTATCACGCTTATAAATGATTGCTGCAGCACTCCCACATGAGAACTCAACAGCTTCTCATCTACAGGGGGCTCCTGCCTCAGTTATGGTACCTTGTAGCTCTTGATGGAATGAATTATTTTAACCTCCTGTGTAGCCTCCAGATTTTTCCTCAGTATTGCTGGGGAACAAAAGTTCTGTAAAGCCTCCATTTCCTTATTAAGCCATTGTTCTAAATTGGGGAGTAGACTTCCAGATGTTATCAGACTGCAACTCCTGTCATCATTCAGTAGTCTATGCTGGCCAGGGCTGATAGAATCTGCTGTCCAAAGACATATAGAAAGATACAGGTTGCCTATCCCACACATGGAGTCTTTACCTTCTGCTAGGACTGCTGTTGAGAAACACTAGGTGGATATACAGTACAACCTCCGTATCCATGGATTCATAATCCACAGATTCAGTTATCCACAGTTGAAAACAGTGGGCAGCGCATGATCGCGCTGACTGCTGTTTTCTGTCCTCCAGCCGCAGGCTCAGGGCCCAATTGCCGTGGTGCCCAGTGGGGAAACAGAGGGCAGTGCGCGATCATGCTACCTGCTGTTTTCCCGCCTCCAGCCACAAGCCCAGGGCCCACCACGATTGGGCCCAGGGCGTTCAGTACTGTCTGTGGATTTCCATATCCACCACAGGGGTGAAACCAATCCCCTGTGGATACGCGGGTCGTACTGTACGTACGTTTTGGAGACCTATCATTTCCACTATCTTGACTTATGCAGTAACTTGCAGTTTGTCTCACAGTAATGGTATCCCACTTCTAAAAACAGTCTGACAACAGCTCCTCTGTTCCCTGAGCAATGAGAAGTCCAGGGACAACACTACAAGATTTATCATTCTTTGGATGAGAGACTACTAGAAATGTATGATGTCTTTCTAGTATATTTGCTTTATTTTCTAATGCACATGGAGAATATAGTGGATGTGAATTAATTCCTTCAGCAGGTAGTATAGATACTAACCCTGCATCAGGTTCTTAGAAGAAAATCCTTATATCGTGTAAGGGTTCTGGTCTGTGGGTAAGTCCTTGCAGGATCCTGGCCAGTACCTCAGATCCAGCTGGCTGTTCTGATGCAGGGCAGCTAGAGCAACCAGCAACCAGCTAGATAAGGGCTGGAGTTACTCTGCAGCCTTTGCTACAGTAGCTCAGTCTTCAATGTTGCTTGTAGCCTCTCTTGATTCTCAAGTATTCCTGACGCTGGTGACTGCTGACCCTGGACCCCTGGACCCCTGCCTGTTTTCCAGATCTGCCTCTTGCCTTGTGGACTCTTGTTGCCTGGTAGGCTTCTACTGCCTTGAACCCTTGTTGTGCCTTGACCTTCTGTCTGTTTCTTGGACCTGCCTTTTGCCTCTGGCCTTGTCTACATATGTTGCCCAAAAGGGTCCTGTTGCCTTAGACTCTTATTGTGCTGTGCTCTGACCTCCTGCCTATCTCCTGGACCTGCTTCTTGCCTCTGGCCTGTGAACTCTTGCTACCTGAAGAATGGCTGCTTTGGACTCTTGTTGTGCCCTGACCCTTGGCTTCCTGACCTAGGGTCTGTCCTTTGGCCCAGCCTCAGCACCTGTTCCGGTCAGCTCTAGTCACCCACACCTTGGACACTGACATATCACAAGATGATTCACCCTTCATTTGGCTCCAGAACTTGGAAAAGTTAGATTTTGGAGTATGATTCCAGGCACCCTCCACTTAGCATGGTTACCTAGCTGTTCCAAACTTTGTAGTCCTATTGCTGCCTACTGTTTTTAAGTACAAGCCACAAACTCCTTTGAACTAGCTGTCTCTCCTCCAAATAAATACCCAATTGCTGTCAGATACCAACAGCTATGGCTAACTTGGGCCATTAAGGTTCTTTTGTCGACTCTCTGACCCCATTAAGCAATAGCCTAAGCAGAGCACTAATGACAGATCTATTCACAGTAAGACACATTTAAAACAGCCACAATTTTATTGAGACAACTCAGCTACTTTCTCAAAAGCTTTTATGGTCTGAATAATGTTTTCAATGTTGTGCCCTCTAGGCTTAATTAAACTACATACGTGCAAAAGGGTCATGCTGGAAAAGAACTAGATACTGACATTTGGGGATGAATGTACAAAAGGCAGAAAGAAACTGGTTTTTGTTTGGTATTACTTTTGCCCCACACTCCTTGTTTAATATGTATATTATTTGATGCAATGCATTCTTGCATAATCCTCCATAGGAATGAAACAGCAAAAGCATCAGAATGAGGGTGGGCAGAAAAAGACTGTCACCAGTATTGTTGCTGCCATTGATATTTCCATCCCCCCTTGGCTTCAAATTTATGGTGTCAGCAGTGGCTATAAAACTGCCTGCAAGGTTCCATGGTACTGTGGGTATAATTCTCTCATGGTGGCAAAGCAACCAGCACCTTTATTCTAGAGTACTGCAGGAAAACTAAAGAAGAATACAGTTTCCCAGCTCTTGTCACTGAAAGGTGAACTCATGGCACAGTGAAGGGGGGAAATCAGTACGGCTCTTTTCAGGTCACTGCTTTCCACCAGAACTTGGAAATACTCCTATTTTTGGACTAGAACTTCCAGGATACCCTAGTCTGGTGCTACTCAAAATGGTCTTACCTGGATTGGTGCTGATCCCTAAGCCATTGAGTTTCCAGTAAAGAAAAACAACACAATGGCAACCAATTGGAACAATTATGTGGTTGTCTGCTGACACATTGGGAAAAATAATGATTGATCTCTTACATCAGGTAACCTGAAAATTATTGCCCTAGATAGCATAGCACTGGCCAGGCTGGCTAGGAATTTCTGGGAACTGATTTCAAAGAGCTGATTTTCCAAATTATGCTTCCAGTGGATCCATGCCTATTCGGTGGCTAAAATAACTGTTTTTTAAAAAAATCTTTGGGTCCAACAGTTTACACAGTTTTAATTATCTGAACATATTAATAGCAAGAGCTATACCTCTTTCTGGAGAACATTCCATAACAGGTTGATCCACAAGCACCAAAAATGCATTTCTTCTTCTTCTTAGGACTGTGTTGTGTATCTAAAATTTACAGTGTTTAATTCAGCAAAACTGGCTCATAGACTTCAGAATGCATAGGTTAATATTTCTCCATCCCTGGCTGATTTGCAACCCCTTCTTTGGTGTTAAAGTTGTTGAGGTATTGACAGCCAGAAGGACTGTCACACATTTAGCCTGTCTCAAAGGCTCTTATCGTAGACAATGCAGTCATCGCACTTTAAGAGTCTCTGTGAAACAGAACTCTGTCCAAGCCCTTTTCCCTCCTCTAATGAAAAATACTGCTTTGTAGAGATGGCTGGTGTTTAGCTGCTAATGAGAACTTGGTGTCTGCTCATGAAAAACTGAAGTTACAACATGCCTGTGTTTCTCTTCTGCTCAGTAGCAGGCTAAGGTACTGAAAATATGGTTTCACAAACAATGATTCTGGAGTGCTTTGTTTCTTAAAATCAAACATACTTTGCTTGCTAAAATGAAGCACTGTGATTAACATAAGAATTAAGAATAATCTACAGGGCCAAAGAACAGGAAGACAGGGCTCATAGCTCAGTGGTGGAGCAGATGTTTTGTATGTACTTTGGAGGAACAAGGTCCAGTCTGTGGTATATTCAGTTTTTAAACTTTCAGATAGGAGGGGACGTCTAAGATTGCAAAGAAGCTACTGCCAATCAGAATAGATGGACAAATAGTCTGACCTGACACAAAACATCTTGCAATGTTCTAAGGATATGTTCTTCCTAGTCTCGCTTCCTATGCTTAAATGTACAAACACTCCTTTCATTTCCCCTTTCCTGCTTCTGTTCTCTTCCTAATCCCATTAAAGTAGGGTTGGGCAGCTGTAGAGGATCCAAAACCTACACCTGCTCTTTTTCTACCACCCTTGAATCCTCACAGCCCATACCAACTCACTTTTCCAAAACCAGAAATGATGCAAGTGCAAGTGTGTGTTTGAGAAAGAGGAGCAACTTAAAATAGAGAACCATACCCTCTGGAGATTTCTGGGGCACGTATTTCCAATGTGGGATTTTTTTTTCTAGCAGTGAAGGGTTAGATCCACAGTTGGGCCAGCCTGAGGGCTTTGACTGTCCATATATGGCCAGTAGGCTATGACCTTTAATGTCTGAAATTGCTCTGTTCTAACCATTTTAAAATTGTATATTAGGACTTTTTTTTAAATTGTTTAAAAGATTCTTAAAGAATATTTAAAGTGTTTTAAATAGTTTTAATTTTGTAGTGTTTTATTTGTTCATTACCTTGGGATCCCTTGTGAGTTGGGAGGCAATACAGATCTAAATAAATAGTTCTTACCTCTCCATTACAAGAATGAAATGCTTAAAGTTTCAGGATATTTCTTGAGAATATGAAAATCTAGTTACTTTCTGAAATGACTGGAGTGGTATTTTGAGACTTCCAGGGGTATAGCTGTTGTTGTTTAATGTTATATTACTATTTAACAATTATGTTTTCCTGGCTCAAATCAAACTTGAAAGCCAAAGCTGCTAACATAAGCATCTGATACAATTACAGTTAAACTCAGAATGATACTATCAAGACAAAGAATAACGGCTGTGTTCTAACCAAATGCAAGATCTTTTTGGATCCCATTAGGTTATACAGGCTTAATCTCTTTCTTTATCTCTCAATGGGCTTCATTTTGACTCGATGATGCCCTGCATCCAACTGAAATCCCTCTTTAGTTACTAACTTTTCCATTAATTGTGCTGAACATACCCCCACAAAACATCAGGGGTACTTCGACCCCCTTCTAAAATATTATGAATTCTGAACAGAATTAAGCACTTTCAAGTACTGTGGGTGTTGATGCAAAAGGCAAGTTCTTTCTTTAAATTACTATCACAGAAAGCAATTGAACTCAAAAGTCCCGACCTTTGTCAGAATCATGCCTCATGTCCTTTATTAACAAAGCGGAACAAGAGATACCACCTTAACCATACTGAACAAAAGAAATCAAATGGAAGCCAGATAAGCCAGACAGCTAAGTCTTAGTAATATGCCCTTAGTCAAGGCATATAACAATTTTCTTTCCTTCAGATAAGAGTGACAGTCTCATATGTGCTCAGAATTTAAGCTTGGCATAGCTTGCTTAGTCTGTAGTTCCAAGAACAAGGCGTCGGTGTATTCCAGGACTTCCAAAAGTGATGCTTTGTTGAAACCATCTTTAAAAGCCCCATATGGTGTAGGGATCTACAAACATTTATGCCAAAAAAACTTGCTGGTCATTCAGAGTCCATGACATTCCTTCTTGTGGTTGGATGTTCAACTTTCCGCCTACTTGAAAGGAGTCCAGGAGGGCCATAATTGAAGGAAGTGAGATGATTTTTCTTTATTCCTTTTCATCCTTGCACCTCCTGTGGCCTCTGTAAATGCTCTCTGGAAGAATGGGCAAAAGAGCACAAGAGGTGATTCAGAAAGCTGTAGAAGAAAGAAACATAGTAATTATAAACTGAAATAGAGGAAAGGTGAGCAAATCAATTCACCTACCCCACCCCCATTTGCCCTTTTCCTCTTGTGAGTCTCGTTTCTGCCTTCAAGTAAACATCTCCACTTTCTCCTGTCTGCCACCACTAAAAAAGGTCCCCCTCATGCTTAACTATGATGTGTCCTGTAGGCTTATTTGTTGATCTAGGCAAACTATAGTACCACTAGCAACAGCTGGAAAGCAAATAGCTGTGAGGTGAAATTCCAAGGCACCAGAGCAAGTTTTGAGGATAAGGTTACCATCTAAACATCATCTAGATTCATGCTTCAAATGTGGGAGATGGGCAATTTCTTTTCTAACATGTCATACTATGTTACTACAAGTTTTTTCTTTCTTTCCAGAAACTCTCTGCAGATCAGGATGTGATGGCTTGCGAACTGGCCAGGTGCCAACACTTTGAGTAGTATTGGTCTGGATCATTTTCTTTCTCAAGTGAAAACCTAATCATTAAAACATTTTTTTTTACTTCAGCCAGTTTGTTTAGTAAGAAAACTTTCAACCTTCTTGTTTTCAATTCAGGTTCTTTTTTCCCTGGTGCACTGAGTTTCACTTGGGACCAAGGGGCTGAAGGACAGCTGCGTGCAGAAGAATCCAATCCAAGGAAGTGGCTGGTAGTGACAGTAGTGAACAAGAAGGCAGCCATTCGGTGCTTTTCTTTCTCTGAAAAGACCTTCCTCAAATTTTCACTCAGGGGAACTGGCATTGACATCAAAAGATTATGCCGCTCTATATAATTTCAGCTTTTCCACACATCAAGTGAGTCACTTGGGCAGAACTGACATTATTCTCAAATTCCCTCAGGGTAAATGCAAAGGATTTGATTACAGGTAAAACTGCCACTGTGTCCTTGCCTGCCTAGCATATGGCTCTCAGACCAGACCTGTCTTAGATAGAGATTACACTCCGAATAAAGGCAGCCTCTTTTCTTTTTCTTGCTTTCCAGTTTTCACCATGGCATGAAAGAGCTGTCAGACGCCTAGGGGTAAGCTCCTGAGCTGTTAAATAAACCAACCCTAAAGTGATCACCCAAAACATTTTTCACCTCAGGGACTGCAATGGCAAATCAATCCAAAGGCTTTTTCTTTCTTTTGTATCCTGTTGGCATTATGTTCATTTATCTGTCGGTGAGCTATGACTGAAAAAAGACCCAGAGTAATAAGCCTGGCCTCCCATTAGGCAGAGTGAAGCATCATCTCAAGAGGCAGTTGCTATGGGCTGCAATTACGTACTCAGGGTGAAAGTTGTGCGGTCAACAGCTTATCCTGCAACCTCTCCCACCCCAAATCTAGCCTGCTGATTGGCTTCCATGCCACTGGGGGCAGCTAATCCACCCAGGGTTTCAGTCCACATGGTGCAGAAGTTACCTAAAGAGCTGAATATATTGTGCAGAAAAGTTGGCCTCCTGTTGTTGAGTTATGACAGCCTATTCTCACTTTAGAGCATGGTAAACCATTGTTGTTGCTGTTGGAATTCTGTTGTACCTGCAAAATGATTACCACTCCCTCCAAAGAATCCACCTTTTCTCTGCAGCAATACCCCCCCATGGCAATTTTCTGTGTTGGTGGGAAATGGCAGAGCAACATAGACACATCCAGCTACTTTCCTTTAACTGAGTGCACAGCAGTAATGCTATCCTGAGGGATCTTCAAAGAATCCCCAGATAGTCCCTGAAGATGCCTATTTCAGTGCCTCCAACAGAAGGAAAATAGCAAGATATAGCTTTGCTACTCCAGTCACTCTCTACTGATGTAGGAATGGCTGTTTTGGAGCAGGGTTTGCCACACTGAAAAGGTGGGTTTGGGGAGGTTACACTAGGAGACATATCATAGCTATGTGCTGAAGCTACATCTCCCTATGCAAGATCTCAGTCATTGGGTCTAGTACCCTGATAGCCTTATCATTCCTGAATGTGTCACATCTGCCCTTAAAGCCATTCAAGTTGGCATCCATCACTACCTCTTGGGGTAGCAAATTTCTCAGTCTGACAGTCTTGTATAAAGAATTACTTATGTCTTATGTCTTTGGTCTCTCACTGTTCAGCTTCAGTGGATGACATCAAATTTTAGCATTATGAGATAAGTCATGTGAAGGAGGATCTCCTTTGCCATTTTTTCCACACAAGACTTGACTTTACACGCCTCCGTCACATCCCTCTTTGCCTGTTGTTTTCCTCCTGGGTTTTAAAAATATCTTAAACTTTGTGACCTTATCTCAGAGAGGAGTTGCTCCAGTACCTTGGCCATTTCAGTCGCCCTTTTCAGCAAGCTAAAAAGCAAAGGTTAGCTCTCCCTCCTTCCTCAGTGTCATGACTTCTATGTCAATGGTATCAGAAACATTCACAGTTAACTTGAAGAAAGACAGTTATGACATTTAAGAAGGTGTCATTGAACAGAAGTCCACTTATATCACGTGTACCAAATCATACTTATTTTAACTCTTAATTAATCCAGAATATAAAGGATAAGAAGTGCCTGCCAGAATCAGAATAAGGTCTATCTGCTTTTCAACAAGCAACTAGTTGTCTTTTGGGATTTGTATGCCAGATATAGAGGTTATACAGCATTTAATTTTTGGAGGTATCATTCTTCTATACAAGAGAGTTACCAGCCACTGGTTTCATACAGTCACTAACATGTGACAGAATCCCCAATGCAATTGCAATTATACACACACACACAAGCTGAGATTTTAGATTTTTAGATCAGAGCAGATTTTAGTTCAGCTACTTAGTTACTGCTGAGGGTCTACTGACCACCATCCCCAACCCTGACTTTCCAGGCAGCAGCCACTATGAGCAATGGGGAGGGTGTATGTTGTCCTGTCAACTGGGACACAACAGACTTAAGCTTCCCTCCCCTCCTATGGGCAATTTCTGGTGCAACAGTGAGATGCAGGATGCCTATAACAATTCCTCCTCACACCAGCAATCACTGGTGGGAAGTGGGTGGAAATGACAGCCTGCTGTGTCTCAGTGGACAGGAAAACCAACCTGTTACTCACTGCAGCTGCTGCCTGGTGAATTAGGATTGGGGGACTTTTACAATCTCCTATGTATTTGCTACACTATTAAATATGCATTAAATACATAACTCTAGGTTGCACATTTGTAACTACAATTGTGAATTCCAGCCACAGAAAAGTTTACCTTTGGCAGCCTTTTAGATAACTTTATAATTCCATATGTACAAAATTATAATTGTTTAAGTGACCTTGAGATTAGAACTGGGTAAGAATTTTGTTTCAGTTCATTTTTTAATTGGAATTTATCACAATTTAGACTATGCTAATGTGTAACGTGGCAGAAAGAGAAACTGAGAGGTTTGCCAATCCCCTAACATTTCAGTACATTTTTAAACAGGTTTTTGTTGTGTTGTTATTTACCTTCAGGTGAACTGCATCTTATGTTGACACCAGCACAATATTTTATTGGTAAGGCTTATTCAAAGGAGGTTTGCCATTACATTTCTCCAAGGCTGAGAAAGTGTGACTTGCCAAAAAGTGGATTTCCATGGCTGACTGAGGATTTAGATCCTAATCTCCCAGATAGCCCTAATCAAGCACACTGACCCCTGCATCAAGCTGGCTCTGCTTTGGTAAATCAGAATTTACCAAAAATTCAAATGTGGCATGAAGCAAAACTGGCAGAACTGCCCAGAGGTGCACTTTTAGAATGATCTTACATGGAAATCATCTTTCTTAGCAACGTTTAGCACTGTGGATTTAACATTTATTGTTCATATGCTGCTTTGTCTCTACTGATTTAATCTGCAGTTTACCAAGAGCACACAGATAGACAGAAACTGGGAAGCAGTCCAAAATCATTTGGAAGTGAGGTGCATTGCTGGCATGGTGCAGAAACAGCTCCTCCTTCTACCTGTCTCCCAACATGCACAATTTCTGTAAAAGAGCACTAAGGAGAACACTTTGGGGCTTCAGGGTATTCATTATGATGGAAGGCAAATCAACCAAACGCGACCATTTCTGTTAAGGGATTGTGAAGTCCAATAAAGACTTTGCTCTTATTCCAAACAACCATTTGCACTGTACATATTTCTAGACAATTTGAAAGAGAAATTGACTGCTTGACACAGCTTTCCCCTGCCAAAGAAATGTAGTGGAAATATAGTGCCTTTCTTACTCTTTCATTTTGTTGTATTCAGACAGGACTACCATTTTCTAAAGGTGCTGTTCTTCCAGTGCCTGCACCAGAAAATGTGTGGGTAGGATAAAGCATAAGGTATGTCACTTTGAAATCCACAGCCTCTCCTGGCACTTGGAAGCACTGCAGCGCATATGACGATGCTGCTGCATTGATCATTGCCACCAATGACACAAAGTAGAGGTTTTATCAGAGTTTGCCCAGCAAAAATAAACATTATACAAGAAGAGAACTATGAGTTTTGGTCAGCTAAAAGGAAAAGTGCATATCAAACAAACCACATCTGTTTTCTAAATGAGCCCAGTTCTTTTGTTTTTGTTAGTTTCAAGCAGAGGAGAGGGCCTATGCAGACTACTGCAACCTCATGCCCTACCTACTGTCATTCCTCCCCGCCACACCCCACCATCATGGATACACATATGCACATGCTGCTACTTCCCCAGTCATAACACATAATACTTTCAGACATATCTCTGTAGCCATAAACAATGGAAACTTGGTATGGTTGGTTATGTTTAATATTTAAAAAGTAAAACCTTCAGAATTCTGAATTCTACACATAATAAGCGCTGTATTGGGTCAGCACATTGGCAGAAGCACTGGCTATAAGGAGTTTGAGAAAAGCTCTTAGATCAGGAATGAAAAAGCTCCAAAGCTCTTCCTTTTGATCAGCTGTAGTGCCTGTTAGAACCCGTACAATGTTCCATCCCAGTCATGTGTCTCTGGCAATCTCCAGGGTGGGGACCTCCTAATCTGGTCCATGAAAGGTATCAGAGATGCCTCACCTCTTGCTCAAAATCCTACTTCCTGGAACTTAAGCTGAAGAGTGTCCTGTCAGCATCTCAACCAGAGGATCTGTACATGAGTCCTGTTTTTACCTCCACTGATCACTAATAACAATGCATGTTGTTTACCCACTGGGAGAGCACACAGCATGTGGAAGAAACTCACTTAGAGAATTCTTCTATGAACCTCTCCCTTTGTGGTGGTCAATGGGATACAGAGGGTAATTCTTCTGTTATCTTTGATCAGCAATCAGAGGGGCTTCTTCCATGCACTGGTCACTTTCCTAATAGGAACAACAAATGGTGCATGAAGGGGCTCAGCCAGAGCTTAGAAGAGCTATTCTTTCAAACATTGGATGAGTGCCTCTATGTGCCCTTCAGCTCCCAATTCCCTCAGCATGTGTACCTGACTCAGTGCCTTTGAGGTTCACGCTTGCTGGGTTTGGTTTTCTGACTCTCTCAGTTTCTCTCTGCACATTCAGCCAAAGCAGCCAAGCTTCTATGCTGCTTTGTGTAGTGCAAAAGATAAGCCTTTCAAGGCAACATCACACACACAGAGCACAAGACTGGGATGTAACATTGTGCAGGCTCTCATATGCACTACAGCCTGCCCACAATTCATGTATTTTCTTACAAATGACACTTCCTGTGGCAAACATCCATCTACCAAGGGGAAGGATTACATTTGCTCATCAACAGTATATTGCAGTTTGAATTCTGGGAAATGGTGACAGCTCTGAAATAAAAGAATTTCCCTAAATGAAAACACCTGGATCTCAATCTGAGGTTGGAGGTGGGAAAACAACAATTGCCTCTGAACAGGGAGGAACAATAGAATCCTTTATTCCAGCAAGGCAATACAATGGAAGCAAATTTTACATCAAAGACAGGAATGATCAGCAGCAGCCAAAAGCTTGTTATCAAATTCAAAATACAGAATCCAATATTAATAAACTTTAAAGAAAGTCACAACAGATATTAGGAAATACATGAGTGAATACTGTTTGTGTTATTGACATACACAACGTCATCAAGATACAGCCGTGGGACTTTCTTGAACACATTCTAGCAAACTGGCAAAGGTTGCTTCCAAGGACACTTTCTGCCACTCAGCCTGTGTAATCTGAAGAGCTAATGCCTAGCCCAAAGCACACTGTTGATTGTTGTTTGAGCTCAGTCATATACACAAAGAACCCACCATGCAAATACAGTTAGCCCTCCACATTTGTGGATTTGATGTTCACCAATTTTATTATTTGCGAGTTTCTTCAACCCCCGTTCCTGCACCTCAGGCACTTGTTTTCCAGGAGACCTTCTCTCTCAGCAGCTCCAATCAGGCCTCACAGGCGTTTAATAACCCACTTCTGGTGGTCCTCCTCCTCCTCCTTCTACCAGCCACTGCCTAGCAAGCTAAGGACAGATTATAGCACAATTTCTCAGCACCACAAATGCCTTACACACACCCAAGGAAGGAAATGGGCAAGAAAGGACACTTTGGGCCACGATATCAACCCCTCCTCCTTTCCCTCACCTGGTTTGGACCCTGAGTGCCCATTTTCCTCACCATGCCTAGGCCCCCTTCCCACACAGACACATGCACACAGATTTTGATATTTGCAGTTCTTTCCACTTTTGTGAGGGTTGTGTACCCCTAACCTTAGCAAAAGTGGAGGGCGAACTATAGAAGGAAAAAGTACTGTTTCATAACAAAGTATCTTGTCACAAACATCATGTTGTGGGTGATCTGTGGTTTTTGAATAACAACATTTTTGTCACCATTAATGAACACAAGGAAGCATGCCAAAACAAATCTACATCTCCCCCTTGATGACTTTGCTCTACATTTTATATGCCTGGCTCAGCAGCTCTATAAACAGGGTTTCCAGATGGGCAGCCTGCTAGTCTGCCGCAGCCAAAGTAGCAAAGCATCTTGTTGCACCTTACAGATAAACAAATTTTATTCAGCATGAGCTTATCTATAATGGAAACTAGACATATTTTAAAAAAGAAGAATTATAAGCATCTTAGCTGCAGAAGAGAGGCAGGTAACCTAATCCCACATGACATTGTCCTAGTGTAAATCACACACACACACACGCACACACACACACACACACGCGCGCACGCGCGGACGCACGCACACACAGATATTTACCATATAAAGTCTAACCTACCCTACATGTTGTCATTTGTACCTTCAAGTAATTTATGATTATGGGAAGCCTAGGTTTTCTGGAGCCAAGAGTGTATGATACAACCAAGGCCACCCAATGGGCTCCCATGGCCGAGTCAAGAAGCAAACCTGGTCTCCCGGGTGATAGTCCAATGCTCAAGCAACTTGAGACACCTTGCTGATGGCTACTTTTAACTACATGGATTCATTATCATGCATCTTATTTTTTACATTTTGTTCTACTTTCTTTGCCTCCATGATTTTGTGTTCCCAATTCAAGAAGGCAGAAAAGGCAGACTAATTTTTTAGAGGTGTTTTTTTTTTTAACAAAAAAAGTCCAACTACACAGCTTCTAGTGCTGTGTATGCTTTCAACGTGTTTCTTACTTCTCTTTGTATGACTTCCTACCTTGGTCTCTCTTCCTTTGTTCACTTATTGCTTGTACAGTCTCTTCTGCTCCTCATGAGCTGTACAACCACATACAAAGAAAGGTAATGTGGGTAGTTTCCCATGTGACCATTTCTCATTTCTGCTTCCTTTGTTCAGAATGTCAGAACACACCTGCTAATGAGTAACAGGCAAAAAAAAAATGGTTTTATATTTCTTCCAAAAGTAATGAGTTGCAACCTTATCCATTTCATTACATTGCTGGTAGAGTGATTAATTACTATAGTAAGTTATTTACATAACATTACATTCAGGCTCTGAGCATTATTGTTGCACACATACGATTTATTTCAATGGTGTCTGCTTAAAACACCATTAACAAATTATACCCTTAGGTCATTTCTGCACTACACTGTTCTAGTGCTATTATTCCACTTTCAACATCCTATGGAATCCTGGGGTTTGTAGTTTAGGGAGGGGACTTTAGAAATTTCAGCCAGAGAGCTCTTGGCCTAAATAAACTATAAACCTCAGAATTCCACAGGATGTTAAAAGTGGAAGAATAGTCCATAACAGTGTAGTGCGGAAATGACCACAGTGTTATACTGGATATTTTATTGTGTACCCTCCCTTCCCAGGCAACATGCCACTAGAGCTTTTATTGTTGTTAACTGCCATCAAGTCACCTTATGGCTTGATTTGCTCTAGGACCTTTTTTTTTTTTTTTTGGTCTTTTTAGCAGTCTAGGTTATTCATAGAATTCTTCTCCAGCACCACATTTCAAAAGAGCTGATTTTCTTCCTATCAGCTTTCTTCGCTGTCCAGCTTTCACAACCATACATAGAAATTAGAAATAGACAATCCTAACATTAGTATTCAATTATATATCTTTACACTTCAGAATCTTGTCTACTTCCTTCATAGCCTCCCTTCTAAGTCCTAGTCTACTGACTTCCTGACTGCAGTCTCCATTCTGATTAACAAGTGAGCCAAGATATGGAAAATCTTGAACTGTTTTAGTGTCTTGATCATCTACTTTAAGGCTATATTTTTGTATCTGAACAATAATCTTTCCCATGCTACGGGCTGTTTCTTCGATTCATAGCATGCAATGCCCAGGATTTATTATGTGGACAGGTGAAGAGCTTGATATTCACCTATCACAACCTACGTAGGATAAGCTAAGAAAGATAATGGATAAAGTACAAAGGTGCCACATTGTTCCACATTGGTGCCACAGCAGTCAAGTGTGGTTCATGACCAGTAATTTTTTTGTAACCAGAACCAAATATAACCCAAACATAGTATTTGCTTGGTTATATCTCCTCTTAAATTTGTCACTCCTCTCTTGCCTCCTTCTTTACTCTTATTCCCTCTTCTAATATTAGTGTAAGCTCCAAAAATGAGGACCTATCTCATCATCCAATTCTGTAAGGATGTCCATTGGTTCATATAGAAAAAAGGCATTAATCGTTTAACAGACATGTTATAACTCTATCACAATCTTTTTTAAGGAGTTGGACTGAGACTATTGGGGGCACATCTAGGTTTTGAACTTTATCCAGTTGGGGATTCTTGGGAAAACTCATGCTGTTCCTGAGATTTTCCACATCTTACAAAGACAGCCTGGAATGTTCCTCCTCCATCACTAGCACACTATTTGTCCAACTTCTCCCACATTTTACCATTGTAAAAAAGATAGCAAGAAAACAATAATGGTGACTGGCTGAAGATCTATGGCAGTGATTCTTAAGCTTTGGGGGGTTGTGGACCTCTTTTACAATCTGGTGAAGTCAAATTTGATATTTAAAAAATTGTGTTTTTTTTTTACAAAAATCAACAAATAACAGGAAGGAAACTAAATAGGAAGAATCACTTGTTGCACTGAGTTCATGCACCTTGAGTTTCTTGGACCACAAATGAAGGATGTATATCCTATTGACTAGATCCAGATTAAGAAGCACACCACTATTGGGCAGACAGAAGGAGAATATCTTGTCCTTCCCTCCTCACAGCCCAGTCCAGTTTGCAAAAGTGCTACACAGACGCAATGAGGCATGCTGTGGTTTCATGTGAGAGAAGGGATCCTTGAAAACTAGGATGGAACTCTCCCCCCTGTAGAAGTCGGTTTCTGGACCCAATCTTTCTCATTCTCCTCAACAAAGACACATGCCTAGTCCCTACATAGCTGACAGGAATGACAGGGATCAGTGTTGTTGTTGTTGTTGTTCCTTTAGGTAGGGACTTGAGATTTAGTAAAAACTGAAACATCCCTGAGTTCAAATTGGCAATCAAAGAACAGCTTAGAAGCAGCAGTCTTTAGCTGTAGTAGAAGCAAGCCATTTTGAGTCAAGGCAAAATTCAGAGTGCAGCATGTCTTAATTCATAATGAAGCACAGATTGTGAAATTCTTTCTTTCTTTCTTTCTTTCTTTCTTTCTTTCTTTCTTTCTTTCTTTCTTTGTCTTTATACCTCTGTTCCTTGTGGATATTCCAGAGCACACAATGACTTTTCCTATGTGTTTCAATAGAAGAGAAATTCTATCCCGATTGCAAATACGGATGCCCTCATGGCACATAAAAACCACTGTACACCCACGGTTGACCACAGCTTCATACTGATTAGCTATTTATACTAAAGGTAACTCAGAATATTCATATGTAAATACCTATATATTTCTAAACATGCACAATTTTAGAATTCTTTACTAACTGTTGGTTTTTCTTTTATATTCACAAGCTGAATGGAACAAATCTGTTTCAGTGATGTGCCAGTGATGACAGTGAAAACACAACATTTTGTCACATTTGATGCTATCAAATGCCAAAGATCCATTATACACAGCACATGATATGCTCTGGACATGATAATTCTACACAGTCCTTGAATGAGGTTTGTGAACTTTATATTTTGTGTATTCTAAAAATTACAATTGGGGTAATTGATCTTTGGTTCTTGTCTTAACAGAAGCTTTAAAAATATTCTTAAGGCAACCTAGAAATCTCAGAGTACTGACATAGTTTGATCCCACTGAGACATGAACTGTGGACATCTGAAGTATTTGGCTTAAATCCAGTTGAGTGTCCCAATAAGAGCTATTGTTGTTGTGTGCCTTCAAGTCATTTCCAACTTATGGCAACTCTAATGCAAACCTATCACTTTTTTTTCTTTTTTGCAAGATTTGTTCAAAGCGAGGGGGTTTGGCTTTGACTTCCTCTGAGACTGAGAGAGTATGATTTTCACAAGGTCACCCAGTGGGTTTCCATGGCTGAGCAGGGATTCGAACTCTGGTCACTATAGTCTATGACTATAGTCATAGTCAAATGCTCAAACACTATACCACACTGCTTTTCACCTGAACTATTGAATCAATGGAATTTACATAAGTGTTGACCTACTTAGTTCTCATTGATTCACATTTATGTTTATAGTTTATTATAGTTGGGGCTAACAATTGCATTTAGGCCAATATCTCCTCCAGGGATCAGCTAAACAATTCCCAGAATAGCTGCAATACATCCAAACCTGGAAGTAATATTTCTAGAATGACTGCCCCCACCTCACATTGTTCCTGCCCCCCCCCCACTGTTATGCTAAAACTCTGTTTAAGCAGAGAGGTGTCTGTGGGATTGATGATATTATCTTTTGTCATATATGTTAAGTGTACAACAGTGGAGCTATTTCCAGTTTAGGAGATAATTAACTAGTGGGCTAGAAGATAATACTCTCCTTCTCCTTGTTAATCCTCAAGGTTTTTTTCACACTGTGGTTACATGCACAGTAACATGAGGTCAAGAGCAGCTTTTTCTGAATGCCAATATCATTTTCACTTTTAAATATGCTGTTTGACTGGAGACTTTTGTATACTTCTTGGTCCTAATTGCTGCTGTATACCCAAATTTGCATTACATGGATTATATGGGCAGTAATTAGATGCTGTTGTTGTTACTGTATTATTAAACCCCTTGAGATGCTTAACTTCAACAATAAGCTAATGACTGACTGTTTAAAGCAATTTTTAACATGTGATGAAATAATCAGAGGCAACTGCCCCACAACGAGTAACATTAACATTTTGTACAACTCCCCTCTCTTTTTCATCTTTTAAAACAAAACAAAAGTTGTTTTCTTTCTTTGTGGTCTGTGTAATCCTTCCCTCTAGCACTGAAGTTCTCATCTGACTAGATTTTAAAAACATGGTGTACAGCAGTATAAGCACTGCAGAAGGCTTGTCCCTTTCTCCTTTATGGCACCTTGTTTAGTCATGAGTTGTTGGGAGCCTACCTGGCAAATCCTAAGATTTGAGTCATGCACATATTAGCCATCTGGATGAGACGCCCTTGTCTACCTTTCTGGGAAATGAATGAATGGTAACCACTGGGGACTTCTGCCTACTCTACTATCTTATTGTTCCAAGAAAAGTGGAAGAGAGGAGGAAGAAGAAAGTCGCTAGGCTTGTTACCTCATCCAGCCCGCTGACTATGGAGGCTGCTAATCTGCTGAGGCATGCTTACAAAAGGGTAAGTCCAACTGGACTCAGTAGGGCGTACTTCTGAATGGGCATGTTTAGGAGTGGCCTCTCAAGCTTTATTTTTCTTAGACTTAGTCTGTTTATTGCTGCCTCCATCACCATCACCATCATCATCATCACCACCACCACCACCAGTCCAGACCGGAATATGAACAGGGTGACAGCAGGACAGTCTTGATCTTCGTGCCTGCCTGCCATGGGTGACCAAAGAGTGAGACAGGGGGAGTCAGCGGCTGCTCCCGCCTCCATCACTCCATCCTCGCGTTTGTCCACCTGATCCTACGCGACGCCGATCATGCAGGCAGGTTGGGATAAAAAGAGTCCCGTCCTCCTTGACCATCCCCTTCTTCCATCAGCCAGAGGCTCCTCCTCTCCCTACTTAACCCTCTAACTCGGACACGTGTGTGTGTGCGTGCGTGCCTGTGTGCAAGAGCCAGCGGCGTGAATGCACGTGTGAGTCCGCGCACGCGGGAACAACTGGAGAGGGAAGAGCGCACGGGCTTGCTTTTCCGTCTCTCTTTCTTCTCTCTCTCCCTGCTTCTTCCTCCTCTCCCTCCTCTTCCTCCCCCTCTCACTCTCTCTCCCCTCTCCCCCGCCCTTGGTCTCCCTGCTCGATGTGCCGCCTGACGAAGGATGCGGTGGAAGCTACCACCACCCGCAGAAGGCGGCTTTCCCCGAGGCTGGGGCGCTAAGGTAGGACGGCTCCCTAGCTTCCCCGTCCGACGCGGCTCCAGGGGTCTCGCCTTCCTCCTCCTCCGGCCATAACCGGGAACGGCGAGCGTGGCCCTGGATGGGACTGCTGGGCTGCCCCCCGCCGGCCTCCTCCTCCTCCTCGTTGTCGTCCGCGTCTTCCCTGGCGGGAAAGGGCGCCGCCGCTGCCTAGGCAGCCCCACGGACAGCTCCGGCGCCGCCCGGGCAGCCCCCCGGGAGCCTCTGTCTTTCCCGCCCGGCTCAGCTGCCGCCCGCTCTCCGGGACCGCGAGTGAAACAGGGGACCTCCGATCCGAAAGTATGGACGGGGGAAGCTGGAATCTGAGCGAGCCCAACGGCACCCAGCTGTTCTGCGGCGGCCCCAACGGCAGCCTGGGGACCCGAGGGGGCAGCCTGTGTGCCTCGGGCAGCCCTTCCATGGTCACGGCCATCGTCATCATGGCCCTCTACTCTGTCGTGTGCGTGGTGGGACTCTTCGGCAACTTCTTGGTCATGTATGTCATCATCAGGTAAGGCTGAGCGAGGGGGCGCGGGGAGAGGCAGGACGAGGAGGAGGAGCTGCCTGGGACCTAGAGGATGCGGCTGCTGGGGCTCAGGCAAAAGAGGCAAAGTCGAATATGGGGGAGGGGGCTTCGTTGGGGATCATCTTTCTGAGGAATGGGTCCCCCTTGTTCAAGGAAAGTCATAAAGACAAGTAGTTCCGTGGTCAATCTCGTCGAGGCCACTCGAAGAGAAAGGAGTCAGGTGGTGTCAAGAGGCGCTTCTCTCTCTCCTCTGGGGCAGGAAGGATCAGGAGTGCGTGGCCCTTTTCCAGCGGCCCCCCCCGGCTTCCGTGTAAGGGTGAATCCATGGTTTCCGGGAGCTATCCAAGGTGCTGAACCTTTTGGGATGGAGTTAAGTTCAGCACCTTGAACAGTTCTTTTAAGAGACTGCCTCCTGTTCCAAAGTCAGCACTTCTTCAGTGAGACCGATCTTCTGCAGAAAGACCTCTCTGCGCGGATCAGGAGAGCAGCTGGGGAAGAGCAAATCATGCCAGGGAGCCAACCAATTAGTCTCCACCGCGTTTTTTGTTGCTCCCACCAGCTCCTGCCCACTGCGCCTCAGGCTGCCTTTTTTCCTGTCAAGAGAAACAATATTGGAAAGACTGGCAGTGAGAGGGAGAAAGATATTGAGAAGGCACGTTATTGTTAATATGCCTTGTGTGGATGCCTAAAGGATTGATGTGAGCTCCAACGCCTCTGTGCTGGCAACAACAGGAGGTCTCTGCTTGGGGGGAAAATGCAACAAGGACCAGATCTGATCATGGCAGCCAATTCATTTATGGCTGGGGTGCTTAGGGGGAAACAAACAAGCATTCTGAAAAACAAGGGAAGGTCTTTTGCTTGGGTGACAGAGATAAAGAATGTTCCAGTTCCATTTAAGAGAAGAATTTAAATGTTGGATAGGAAAAAAAAAACTTTCTGTCATACTCTGCAGATATTCAGTGAGAAGTATGAAATTTAATAAAAGTTAGCTCATTTATTTGTAAAAAAAAAGAAGGCAGTTTTGGAGGAGGAAAAAATATGCCGTTTCAAGAGATCCTTTGCACAGTTTAAAAATTCAAGTCTAGAAAAAGTTGCAGTTTCTTAACTGATGTTTTTAAAATGTGACTGGTAATGTGAATCAAGCAGACCAGGATCTTCTAGAATCCCAAACCCTGATGGAGTGGCATGGAATATAACACTTGGAGGTAAAGCATGTTCAGACAGAGAGAGAGAGAGAGAGAGAATGTCTATGTGTGTCATGGAGACAAGTATGAATTACAACACTATCCCTGGATGTTTATTAATTTTTTTTAAAAAAAATGATGATCTCTTTTTGCAATAACTTCAAGGCAGTGCATTATATGCCCAGGATTTCAGTCTTACAGAGCAATCCAAGATGATCCAAGATATGTCTATTCAGAAGTGAGCTAAACCAAGTTCAATGGTACTTAATCCCAAGTAAACATATTTTTCTTGGGTAATAAATCCCTCACTCATATACAGCTGAATGTTAGTTATCTCTTTCCAGATAAATCCACTAAGGATGATTATTGGCCATATCTTTTCAAATGCTTAGTTTCCATCGTATGGAGTTCTGCATTAAAATATCCTATCTTCCTTTTAAATCAGATAAAAATTTGCCCCCTTTGAAATGTATCTGATATGCATATATATTTCTTTTCAAAAGTTGGACTAGACAAAATGTTTTCCCCAAAATATACAAGAGAGCAGTTGCTGCACAGAAATCTTTCAAATAATTAAGATGGGTTTGTCAATTTTAAATAAAAGAAGCACTTTATTTTATATGTGAAATGGGTTTTCAAGTGTTAAATTAGATTTGTTTAATGAATGTCAGCTAGGAAAAACAATCAAATTTGTTCATAGCACCCAGGCTGGCATTTAGGAGAAATAAGATTACAATCACTTTCTATAAGAACACAGCACCATCTATTGAAATGATTGATAACAACAGGTGGAAATTGTTACTTCTGGGAATTATATGAAAATGTGTCACCTTAAGAAATAGTCGAAGGGGGCATATTTATTGTCCCTTACAAACACACATACACACACACACACAATTCATTCATCAGTATTTCAGGCTGGAAAGACAGGAACCTTAAAAATCCAAATCCATATTTTCAAGTTTAGTTGTGTTTGATGAAAGATTAGGGGGGAGGGAGAAACACACAAAATGTTTAGGGTTCCTGTCAGCTACATATTGCTTCTTCTTGGGGATTATGAGCCAGTTCCCCACAAGTTCTTGTACTCCAGATGTGTTCGATTACAACATCTGTTATCCAGATCCAGCTTGGGCATTGGCTATGCTGGCTGGAGGTGGGTGGAGGTGTCCAGGACACAATGAATGTGTCAGCTTAGAGAAGGCTGCTAAATATATGAATTCAAGTAGTCCATTCTGTCATCACAACAACCAGTTTTCCATTTTGGTTTTCTGTTGATATTCACTGTCAACTGGACAGTGGGTTGTCTCTTCACATTTTTGGTCTCTTTATGTTTGGTTTGGTTTGTAATCTATGAGCCTCCAGGTTCCCCTGAGCATGTTACATCTTGTCTGTTAATAGTCCCATTCTGAATTTTGTATTTTGAATACAGACCTTGGGCACTCAACACCTGAATTCACTGTTGGAAGCAGTAATAGATGCTATACTTATTTAGTACTTTCTTATTGACCTGTATATCCTCATTAGTTGTTTTGGTTGATTATTTGGTCAACTGCTATGTCTCCTTCAAAGAGATCTCTGTAGCAACTGTAGCCACTGTAAACTGTAGCAAATGTGCTATTTTTAAGTTCTCCTGTGCTCATTCTGATTCTATAGGTCATTTTTTCTGAGAGGGCAACTCCCCACACACAGTTTAACCAACATCAAAATGAGAGACCTTTCAGAGTTCTCTATATTCTTTGTAATTTCTAGCCATGTAGACCCTAGCAATATAGCAACAAGATCTTTATGCAAAGCATTTGCATTAACTTCTTCAAAAATAGTCAATAATGATAAAACCCATTTGGGGTATAACTCTTAATGTCTTATTTTCTTTAAAAAAAATCATTTACCATATCCCATAAACCTACCATCTCCAAACACTGGGATCACATATAGCCTATTGAAATATCTATACTTCTTTTAGAATTAGTTTTATTTACAGTCTGCTCTTTTCTTATGGAACTTGAGGATTTCATGGGCAGCCCATAAATCTCCTATACTGATCACGTTCACACTTTCTCAATGTAATAGGACAAGTTGTTCACAGACCTACGAATGGGTGATTCTTCCTTCCTATCATCACATAATCATTTAATTGCTTTTTCAGTAGTGGTCAGATCATCTCATGTGTACAATGGAGATCCCAGTACAGCTCTCATTTTCAAATCCAGACTCAGCTCATCACCATGTGAATCTGAGCCTTCTCATGATAACCTGCCTTGCACAGTTGTTGTGAAAATAAAATAACATTCTGTGCTACTCACTGTGGCAATGTAGAATAAAATGTGAATTACTGTTCTCTAACATAAGAAGTTTTAAAAGTTTTAAAAGTTGTAGCCAAGTAGCAGAGGATTCAAAAGCCAGTGTGGTATAGTGGTTTGATTCTGGAGTCCAGGGTTTAGTTCCCCACTCAACCATGGAAACCCACTGGGTGACCTTGGGCACATCACACATACTCAGCCCCAGAAAATGCTGCAACAGTTTCACTTTAGGGTCACCATAAATTGGAAACAAATTGAAGGCACACAACAGTAACAGCTTCTGAACAGACATATATAGCATTGCACTGTTATTCTTAAATCCACAACCACCCAAGCATTCACAGAATCTGTCACCCAATTATTACGATGCTGTCATGAACATATATATTATATGGCTGGCATCTACTGAAAAGTGAGAGGTCCACAGTTTTGTAAATCAGTTTTGTAAACCCCCCCCCAAAAAAAATTATTGTGATGAAACAGCACTAAAGGAGACTTTTTGAAAACCACATTAAGAATGGCAGCAAATGCAGCATATGGAGAAACCAGAAGAACTAGGCACATTTTAAGTAACAGTGTGTGCGTTCTAAGTGTGAAATAATTTGGTTGGTAGGTAATGGGCGAACGGTTATCTTTTACAGGAATATGTAGGAGGCAAAAGTTTGGGTTTTAGTTTGGAGATCGTGAATTCTAGTCTGCATTTGGCTATGAAGTTCTCTGAGGATTAAGAAACATGTGACACTCAGTCACTTTTCTTCCCCATATTTAAATGAAGAGAACACCAAAGTATGGAAGGAGTTTTCTAACTCTCCTTTTTTGCCATTTCTGCCATTTGTTCATTCAGCTGAACACCATCTCATATTACCTGAGAGGGACCATAGTTCAGTGGTACAGCATATACTTTGTATGTACAAGGTCTCAGATTCAATCTTGTCATCCAGCTCCCCCACCCATCAGATATTCTCCCTGAAACCATACAAAACCATTGTTAGTGTCAATAAAACTAGGTGTGATTGATGGATTCCCTTTCAAGGTTGCTCATCCAAAGACCAACCCTTGGGCCCCCATTACTCATCTCTTTATCCCTCCTGTTACTCACCTCCCAGCCCCTCCCTGGACTCTAAGATGACTTTAATGCTGGACAGGCAGATGTGATTTGTGTTGGATTCAAAAGGTTTACAGAGAGAGACAGAGAATAATGAAACAACAAAGGTCTGTTCACTTACTTTACAAACAGGTTAAGCAGTTAGCACAGCCTTTCTCAACCTTTCTACCTTGGAGAAATCCTTGAAATAATTTGCAGATCTCAGGGAACCACAATATAAAAATTGTTATACCTATAGCTGAAAAATATATACATTTCCCAGTGGAATTCTTGCAGAACCTTTTGAGTTCCAAGGAACCCTGGTTGACAAACCCTGATCTAGCATGAATCAGTCTCCATATATTCAGTGTAACATAGCAACTCAGTCTGAGTCCAAATAACACCTTTTCTTAAGCTCTTATCACTTCATAAACTCTCAGCTCCCACTTAACTAAATCTATATTTCCATCTGATTCTATCTCAGGCTTATTCATTTCCCCCTGTTCTTTGCCCCTCTCATTAACTGTCTTTATCTGATAGCTGAACAGTCAAACCTCTGCTGCTACGTACTGTCCCCCTCAGACACCCACCTGCCTTTCTCAGTGCGACTCTCAGGATGCTGAGAGCCATGATTAGTTGGTTCCACATAGGTCATAGAAGGTAATGAGTTAACTCTTCTCCACATTAGGCCAAATGAACCAATTACCTGACTCTAAGTCAGTTTCCTCCAATTCTATGTATTTCTTCATTTGTGAGACCAGATAATATGTATATGTAATCTCTTCCCCTCTGGAAAGAAAAAACTATTTGAGACAGAGGAGCTAAAGTGGAAAGGCAGCCTAAGGGAAAAGGATAAAGCAAAACTGTCTTAGTTCTTTCACACTGATACTCCCATGCTGAGCTTTTTCATTTTTTCATTTTTAAATATCAGTATCATACATAGTCTGAGTGTTCTTGGACGAGCCATTATCTTTTGGGATAGAACTGTTGTAAAGATAAAACATGTTGTAGATCAACGGGCTCTGTAGAACTATTTTCCAATCCCCTAATGGTAGGACTGTCTTTCACAAGAAGTAGTTGTTAATTCACCTACTTAGAGACATCTAATGGATTTCAGTGCTTGAAGAACTTTACAGCTCCAAAGCTGTTTTTGCATTTCCCAAAATTGTATGATGACTATTCCATGGCTGATTAAAATGCTAACCCTTTCACACCCTCAAGGATTACCTCTTCCAAGGCAAGAAAGAGGGACAAGCTGCTGCTGCAGCAAATACAAATAAGTGCTGAGATATGTGTGTGCATACATGTGTGTGCCTTCAAGTCACCTGTTGACTTAAGGTGACCACATGAATTTCATAGAATCATAGAACCGGAAGAGTCCACAAGGGTCATCAAGTCCATCCCCTGCCATGCAGAAATATACAATCAAAGCATGACCATCCTGCCTTGGTTTTAAAACCTCCAAAAAAGGAGACTCCACAGCACTCCAGGGCAGCTTATTCCACTGCCAAACTTCTCTGATCTTCAGGAAGGTCTTCCTAATGTCTAGATTGAATCTCTTTTCCTGTAGTTTGAAGCCATTTTTGTGTCCTCATCTATGCAGCAGTAGAAAACAGGCTTGCTCCATTATCCATGTGACGTCCCTGAAAATATTTAAACATAGCTATCTTGTCACCTCTTAAGCTTCTCTTCTCCAAACTAAACATACCCAGCTCCCTAAGCCTCTTCTCATATAGCATGGTTTCCAGGCCTTCTACCATTTTGGCGACCCTCCTGTAAAAATGTTCTAGCCTGTCAACATCCTTCCTGAACTGTGGTATTCAGAACTGGACACAGTATTCCAGGGAGCATCTGACCAAAGCAGAATAGAGTGGTACCATAACTTCCCTTAACCTAGACATGATACTCCTATTGCTGCAGCCCAGAAATGCACTGGCTTTTTTAGCTGCTGCATCATACTGCTGACTCATGTTCAGCTTATGATCCACTAAGACTCCTAGAGCCTTTTCACACGTTCTGTGGTCAAGCCAGATATGCATTTCATCTATGCATTTCATATTTTCTGCTCAAGTGTAGTACCTTATATCTCTCCCTCTTGAAATTCATTTTCTTAGTTTTAGCCCAGCAATCTCTTCTCTTAAAGTGAATTTGAATTCTGATCCTGTCCTCTGGGGTGTTATCTAATTTGGTGTCATCTGCAAATTTGATAAGAATGCCATCTATAACCTCATCCAAATAATTGGTAAAGATATTGAATAGTACTGGGCCCAGGAGAGAACCCTGTGGCACCCCACTAATCACTCCTCTCCAGGATGAAGAGGAGCCATTGGTGAGCACCCTTTGGGTTCAGTCAATCAACTAGTTACAAATCCACCTAACAGTAGCATTGTCTAGCCCACATTTTAGTAGGTTGTTTGCAAGAACATCATGGGGAACCTTGTCAAAGGCCCTTCTGAAGTCAGGATAAGGTACATCTACTCAAGCGCTGCCATTTCTTTGTTCTTCCTTTTGCTACAGACCTAATCAAAACAAGCCCTTCTTTTTGTTTTTAATCTGTCTAGGAAGCCTGAGCTCATTCTGCATTTTAGCTTTTCTGACCTTCTCCCTACACTTGCTGACTGTTCTCAGGCTCTTTGATGATTTTCCCCTTTTTTATTTCTTGTACATATCCCTTTTAAATCTTAGCTCCGCTGAAAGTTCTTTAGACATCCATCTCAGATTCTTTAAACACCTCCCATTTTTCCTCCTCTTTGGAACTATTAGAAAGTGTGCCTTCAATATGTTGCTTTTAAGAAACCCACATTCATCATGAACTCCCTTCTCTTTAAGTATCCCTGACTATGGAATCACTCCCAGTATTTCCCTACTTTTACTGAAATCAGCTTTTTTAAAGTCTAAAATGCATGTCTGACTATGTTTGGCTTCCCCTTTCCACTGTATAACAAACTCCAGGAGAATATGGTCACTTCCACCTAAGGATTCCATCATGTTCACTCCATTAACAGGATCATTATTGTTGTTTAGGATCAGATCTAAAATAGCTGTCCCTCTTGCTCCCTCCTCTATGAAACTATGAAATTGTCTGCACTGAAAGTGAGAAAATTGTTGGACCTAATACTCATGGTAGAGTTTGACTTCCAGCAAATATCAGATAGTTGAAATCTCCCTTTATTACTATATGTCTTCTTCCTGAATGTTTTGTCATCTGTTCCAGGAAGGTAGTTCAAAGGTCTGGAGTAGACTCCAATAATGGCATCACTGTTATTTCTCTCTCTCTTAATTTCTCTCTCAACCTGGCTTCCAGGATTTAAGTCGTGGGTCTCTTCACAAGTGTAAATGTCTCTGACATACAGTACTATTTCTCCTCCTTTCCTGTTTGAGCTATTTCTCTGAAATAAGTTGTACCTCTCTATTGTTACATTCCAGTCATGAGACTCATTCCACTAGGCTTCAGTCATGTTTATTATATTATAATTACTTTGCTGTGCTACAAGTTCAGGTTCATCCTGTTTATTTGCCATGCTCTGTGCATTAGTGTAGAGGCATCCGAGATTCCCACTACCTGCTTATTTCAGTTTCTTTCCCTTCCATTGTTGAGTTGCTATATTGTTTGCCCTATTCTCTCCATAAGACTCAGACTATGATTTCCAGCACTTGATGAACTCCTGCCCTCAAGAATACTGTCTCCCTCCCCACTCCTCCCCACAACAATTCAATTTAAAGCCCTTGTATTTAGGTTTCTGAGTTTCTTAGTAAAAACATTCCTGACAACTGCCATAAGGTGCAACCTATCACATTAAAGAAGTCTATTTTCATGAAACCACAAGGCATGGTCCAAGAAGCCAAACTGTTCCTGCCAGCACCATCTGTGGAGCCAGCTGTTCACCTTCACTAATTTTCTTCCCCTCCCTGGGTCATGTCCTTTAACTAGAAGAAGAGATAAAATGACAACCTGTGCATTAAGGTCCTTTATCTTCCTACCCAGAGCCTTGTAATCTCTTATGATCTCTTGAAGACTGTGCCTTGCAGTACCATTGGTTCGCACATGGACCAAAAGGAAGGGATAATAGTCAGTGGGCTTGACCAGTTTTGTCAGTCGCTGTGTTACATCATGGATCTTTGCCCCAGGGAGACAGCACACCTCACCCCACAAACCACTGCTTCTATCTCCCTCAGCAGAGAGTGCTTTACTGCCATCCCACACCTCCTTTGGAGATTGGCAGGGACCAATCCTTGCACTGAATCTTCCAAGTTCCTTTGCACATTCTCTAACAACTGACACTATTGCTTCTATTCCTGTGCCTCATCCTCACTGATAAAAGAGAGAACTTCAAACTGATTCTGTAGCTACAAACTCACAGAAAGATCCCTTGTTCTTCTACTTCTACGTGTCACATTCCTCCAAATGTCTGCCTCCTAAGTTTGGGAACTGATCTCCTCCTCAGAAACATTCCCTTTTTGTTCCTCCTCCAGTCCAGTCTGCTTTGCTCTGTTCAAGAAAACCTCATGTGCTCTTATATGCTGGGCCTCAAGTTGCTGGACCTTTTCTGACAACAGGGCAACCAACTTGCACTTGCTGCAAAGGTAGCTACCTACATCCTCCAGCAAGAAAACAAATATATTATAGCTGTTGCAGGTGACTACAGCAGTTCCCTCACCATCTGTGTTCAGTATTCCACTGGGGTAGAACTCTAGGCCTCCCCCACTAAACACCCAGGCAAAATGCCTGTTGGTCTTGGTGCCTGTTCTCTGACCTCCAGAGAATGGGGCTGCAGTTATACAGTGAGCAAGCCTGCCTCAAGTCACACTGTTTAATCAGCCTTACCCCAACAGACACAATGTCACCAAAACATAAAAGAACAACAAAGCCTTAAGGCACAGGGCCAGACAAGCCTCCTTCTAGCCCACAGAAACACACAAAGAAGCAGCCTTAACCCAACAAACTGTCTGGGATGGGGAGCTTTATCCCAACAAACACAAGCTTACCCGATGCTGTCTCTTCCATGACGATGCAAAACACCTGTTGGCTTTGCTGCCTGTTAGCCGAGCTCCTGTTTGTCATGTTTCATAGGGCTTTCTTAAGCAAGGAACACTCAGAGGTGGTTTTTCCAGTTCCTACCTTCGAAAAACGACCTACAGCACCTGGTATTTGTTGGCAGTCTCCCATCCAAGTACTAACTATCACTGATCCTGCTTAGCTCCCAAGATAAGATGGCAACTGGTGCCATAGTTTAGGGTATTTAGGGAGGGAGGGAGGTCCTGCATTGTAATAGTAGATCATAGTATTCCACTAGGTATAGTTAGGTCTTGTTTCCCTACCTTGCATATTCAACCTGTCTGTCAGTAGGCTCACCATGGTCAGGAAGAGGGTGAGGAGCAACCAAGTAGCCAGCTGGTTGAAGACCCTGCAAGCTGGCTGCAGGAAAATGATGTCACTCTCCAAGACACTTCAAGGACCCACTATTGCTCCCTGCAGGTAGTTACAGAAACAGAGCCAGGTAGCTGCCTGGCAGTCCTCTCTCTCCCATCTTCCCATGATCACTGAATGGTTGAGGTAGGAATATTTTGTTTAGGTGCCTTCAAGTCACCTGTCAACTTATGGTGACCCAATGAATTTCATAGGATTTTCTTAAGTGAGGAATACTCAGAGGTGATTTTATCAGTTCGTTCTTCTGAAATATAGCCTACAGCACCTGGTATTCATTGGCAATCTCCTATCCAAGTACTAACCAGGGCTGACTCTGCTTAACCTCTAAGATCAAATGGGATCCACTGACTAGAAAGTAGGTAGGTGGCATGGAGAGGAAGTTCTAGAGACGGAGGTGCTGAATTCCTTCTTCTGCCATGGCCAAAAAACTATATACACTAGTGTGCCTTTCACTATATGATGCCAGCCAAGGTGTACCAGTTAAGTGTAGTAGCTCAACAGAAAGAGCCTGGCAATTATACAGTGTGAGAAAATGTCTATTAAATAATCTGAAGTGTTCTCATTGATTGTGATAAACACCAGAGGTTGGAAACGTTACTTTTTAAATTACAACTGGTCACTCTGGCTGGAGGATTGTGGGAGCTGTCATGCAAAACAAATAACTTGTCCAATCTCTGAGAAAAAAGTAAAATGTGATGACTACCCCCCCTAAAAAAAAAGATATTTATTCAGTGTCACACAGGAAGTAGAAAAGCCTATTTTCAGCACTGCAATTTTGTCAGAGCAATTCTTTAATCATAGTACTTCTTCATGTGGCACATAGTTGGACTGCAGAATTCATGACCTAATGGTGTGGTGATGGTTGCCAATTCAGATGACTCTAAATCAGATAAACTCATAGAAACTAAGCCTTTCAGAGGCTACTAGATATGAAGGCTATACGCTCCTTTCAGGATCAGAGGCCCCTTTAAGAAGAATAAAGAAGGCCCCATCTATAACTCTCTTTATGGGACTTTCTCCAGATCCATGCTTAAAAACTGTACAAAGTCATAACTTAGAGCAGGCACATGCTGAGAACATGGAACACGATGACCTACTTCATTTCTTCAGTCAGGAAGACAAAACTCTTCAAGCACTTGGAGAGTTACACAATCCACTACCTTCTGAACCTAGACAAAGTATTTCTGCTCCAACTGTAGTCTAAGGTAGGAACTGGTTGTCATTTCTGTGAAGGGGGAAACACACCATCTTTAAACGGACATTCAGAATTGCTTAACTTATATCATATAGGCTCCAATTTTTACTAGAGCACAAGCTATAACCTACTGAAAATTCTCAGCTGCATTTCTTTCTGCAGATTTTCAGGCTCATGTAAAACCTTTGTATTTCTTTCCTTTTAAAGAACTACAATGTAGTATGTGGCTGCCTAGGGCTGAAATCTCAAGCTTCCTCAGTTGAGAAAGGGTCTGCTAGTGGTGGAAGGCAACAACACTGCAGGATGAATCAAGTTCCTATGAGCCAAATTCCACACGTGGGATTCTCCCACTGGAAAAGGAAGAGAAGTCATTTGTAATTATTCACTTTCACCTTCTTTCTCCACCCCCAGCAATTTTTTGCCCCTTGAAAAGCTGGCAAGATATCAGACAGGAGGGCTTGAGGACAACTTTCCATGGTATTTTGTAAGAATACAGAGTATCCACTCCTCCATTCTCTTTTGAAGACAGACATCTAGATGCTTCTGAAAATCTCATAAGTATGAAATAATGATTTGGACCTGTCTCTGTTTTTCGTCCTGCAGGTAATAATCAGGATAGACTATTCCTTAACACTGATGACCTAGAAAGCAAATAACAAGTCCTTACTTGTTGAACTTGTCTCATTTTTTTAAAATGCTATCTAATCAAGTGGACTGTCCCTGAATTGATTGCCAATCAATTTCATTTTGTTTTTGTACACTCTAACCAGCATGAGACAGAGAAGGAAAAATGTCATTCAATACACTTTCCATTATACTAATGTGTCACAATATGGTTATGGAACATGTGCCCAGAAGCTTCTAGTGCGGGTTCATATTAGATAATTCAGACAGAAGTTCTCTGAATTCAAGTCAAAAGCAAAGTCTCCATTGATTCCAGCAAAGCATCTATTGTCACCAGAATGGCTGTTGATGAATTGATTTACCTTTCCTCCTTTTGCCTTTTTTGCATCCCCAGGAGAGCAGATGGCTCTCTTTGCATAACCTTTGCAACAGCTGTTTCCATACTGACATTCTATTGCCTGACAGCAGAGGATGTTTCTTCCATTTATTTTATTCTCAGGTCATAGTATACAACTTGTGGCTCTGGTGGCTTACTGTGTGTTCCCCAAAGCTAGCAGAACCTCACCATTTCTCCTGCAGTCCAGCTGACCAGCTGAACCCCAGGAGATGGGAGGAATTCTACTCCCTTCTTTCAAAGATAACTATTTCTCCACTGCTAGTGCTGTAGGCTCCATTTCAGGGAAGGAACTGGCAAAACCATCTCTGGGTACACCTCGCCTAAGAAAACCCTATGAAATTCATGGGATTGCCATAAGTGGACAGATGGCTTAGCCACATATTCACACTGTAGCAGGAAAACTGCCAACTGGTGGAGGCCACTGAGGAAAGGCAAAGCAAAAAACATCCCTGTTGATCCCACTTCCGTGACTTCTGTTTTGCACCAGAAACAGTGGAGAAACAACAGTTCTTAATAGAGATTTTGGGGGGAAAGAGTGATTTACATTATAAACCCATTCCAAAACCTGGAGCAATCCTCAGATATCAGTGTCTTTTCCATAGCTTTGTTTTAAATGGATTCTATATATAGTTTAGTGACATTTTGACAGTGACTTTTTAATATATTTTTATCTGCATTTATTTTGGGGATAAAGTAGGATACAAGTTCATCATTATCATCATCATCATCATCATCATCATCATCATCATCCTAGGTACTTTGACAGACTCTAAATCACTGATGGTGCTAAACTCCAGTCAGTAATGCCTGTGAAACTGTGAAAGTGAGATAATATTGGCACTAATTAAGTAGTTGGCATGTAGCCCTTTTATTTCACCTAGGTTCATAGTTGATCCATTTTGGTCAGCACTGGCTGGTTTGACTAGCAGAAACTTTTCAGATTCTCAGGAAGATGTCTGCTACTAGAGGTGTAGTTATGAGTATGTGTGTGCATATGCCTTCAAGTCACCTGTCCGACTTATGTTGACTCCATGAATTTCACAGGGTTTTCTCAGGTAAGAAATACTCAGAGATGGCTTTATTGGTTCCTTCCTCTGAGATACAGCCTACAGCACCTGTTATTCATTGGCTGTCTATCTTCCAAGTATTAACCAGTATTACCCTGGTTAGCTTCCAAGATCAGGAGGGGTTCAAATGAGGGCTTTGTCCACCACCAAATAAGAATTCTACTCTCCAATGAAATTTTCCTTCAATCCCCAATAGAGAGAAACATTAAAAGTTCACTCACATCTACAACACTTATATCTGCTCTGTTTGCATCCTCTTGGATAGTTTGGCCATCCCTTTTCTTTGGAGGCCTAAACTACATTTGTAAGTGTTCAATGAAGTTTTAAATTACTGCAATGCTATAAATTTGAAGATGGAAGAAAATTGCATGGGAAGGCAGAATTCTTATTGGGGGGCAGTACCCTCATTTTGTGCTCGCATTCTGTAAATACTCCCCTGCTGCTATTTTTCTGTTAATAGAGACTCAGGGAAGTAAAGCTGGGACATACTGCTTGAAAAATACAGGTGTTACCACTGAGCTGTATTCCCTAAGTGGGAGCCCCTTCATATTTCTAAGCATTTGGAACAATCTTTGGTAGTACACACACTATTTTCAATGTGTATTTTTAGAAGGAATTCTCTATTTTGAAATGAGACCAGTGTTTCCCAGACATGCGGAGGACCAGGTGCTGTGTGTGGAGAGAAACCCTAGAATGTTGCATTAGTTGCTATAGATGCAATCAGTTATATTGTTTTCAGAAAATTACACTAAGGGCACAGTGGAAAAAGTGCATAGTTACATGATAACCTCTCCTCTCAAATAAAATGCATATTTGAGAATAAAACCCACACAGGGGCTATTCTTTCTTTTTCTTTGTGTGTTCATTTTAAATTCATTTTTATTTTTAAGTTGCATTTGTTTTTATTTGAATTTTGCTGTTGAGTAATTGGAGGTCTAGAAAGGCAAGCTATAAATTAAATAAATAAAGTCAGGGTGCTGCTGAATGAAGATCTATCAATTGATTGATTCAAAATAAAAAAAAAATCCCTTACACTATAAAGGAGGTAAGGAGACAGATTGAAAACAAAAATTGCATACTAAAATCTCAGCGCATCATACTCTAGAGTCATCAAATAAAAATTAAGTGACCTATTTATTGCCTCAGCAGCTGAGGGTCTTCCAAAATTGATCACCTCTGCAGTCTCTTCAAAAGGCAATAAGAGAAAAACAATTTCCGACTGTTATCAGGGAAGTCATTCCAAACCAGGGAATGGCTTTTCTCATGGCCATTTTACCTTGTATAAGGAGTTTGTGTAAAGCAGTCACATCTTGCATAGAGAGATACAAAAAAATGAAAGAGAATCTCCTGCTGCAGGCTTAGATGTGACCACAAACTTCTGTTATTATTTCCAGTTCATAGATTTAGAGTGTAATGAAAGGAATTTAAATGCCCTGCATGGTACTGAGGCTTGGAGTAGGCAAGAAATTAGTAAGCAACAAAGTTGCTGCTTACAAGTGAGATAGGGAAAAAACTTCTACAAGTTTGCTTCTGAGCTGTGCTTTGTATGTTGTGCTTTGTATGCCTGGAAAGAAAACATTCATATTGGTAAACTTTACACCTGCTTTGCTGTCTTTTGCCTGCCTGTGCCAACTACTCAAATTCCATCTGGCACTTCCATTTTCTGATCAGAAATTCACTCATTTCTTTGGGTGAAGTCAAAGCCAGTAGAGTTCAGCCAAAGTGGGTAGACATCCCTTTTTTCCTTTTCTTCTTCTGCCATCCTCTCCATTCTCCCTTCCTCCCCCTCTCTCTCAGTGTTGGTTGGTGGTCAACACAGCAATGAACCCACTCCAGCTTTATTTCATATTTTAGTTCCAACCTTGAAAGCTTCCAAGATGCTGAACTTGTTCCGCAAATTAGGCTCTGTTAAAAGTTTGGACTAAATCCTAGTGTAGATTCACCAACCCACTGGCATGGAAGCCACCAGTAATCACTGGACCAATGTTAACATAATATTAGGCCGACAACCATGAAGCATCTTATAAGCTTATGCTGGAAGGCAAACAATAGATTTTATTTATATTTTATTTTATTGTCTACTACCTCTCATTGCATTGTTAGGTTCACAATAGAAAAGTACAAATGAAATATACAATACTACTTTTTATTATTATTTTGCTTTTATTATAAATCTATAATGAAAACTATGAAATTAAATGGGAAAATAATGAAGTAAAAATAAGTTTTATTATGTCCAAGTTCTGCAGATATTGCATATTCTATTAAGAAAAGACCATTTGTTTTTTTGGTGGGTTTTTTTTATCTTTTATGTTCTAAATTGGTTACAATAGGGGAACATTGTAAATATTCTTACAGCATACAGGAAATCAGCTGTATTAGACAGACACTGTTATAACTAGGAAAAAAATAGATTATTTCATGACAAAACATAGAGGAAACGCTATGATCTATTTTGTATGAATACAAAAAGTAATACAGAAAAGAAATATGAGGAAGAAATGAAATGCCGAAGTTATTACTGAAATAAGTGGACTCTGGTGTGTCACAATGTAAGTAGTTAGGCCTAAGTCCATTTGCTGTTTCCAGCTAGACTGAATGGTAAGTCAAGACTTATGTAAATCCCATGGATTCAAGGTAGTTATGAGCAGCAATTGGATTTAGATCCATCACCTACATAGATGGCTGCCACTTGTAATGGAGAGTTCTACTGTTAGAACAGGTGCTAGAAGGTACTGGGTTTTTTTTCTTTTTTCTAAGGAATACCATGGATTCAGCTGATGAATTGAAACTGATTTATAAATGAAGAGTGCCTGTAAAGATTTTGCTATCTAGTCGAAGTCTAGTTGGGAAGCAACTAGAGAAGGCAAAGATGCTGAAGTTTATTCACTAGTTATCACAGTCAGCAGAATCAGCAGGTGCAGCAGGTTCAGAATCTTCCTGACCATAGGGAAAAAAATTTCTGTGGAACTAACAGGAGATAGAATTCCTTCTTAGTCTAACTTGGAGATGCATTGGCATTCTCTGGTGGTCCTCCAATGAAATACTAAACAAGCTTGACCCTTACTTTCCAAAATCAGAGAATGTTGAGTGTGTTGAGAATGGCATATGCTTATACACATGAATATTTGCAGTACAAAACTGTTTAAGATCTGAAACTATGCCTGCTACTATTTATCTGTTTCCCTCAGATGCTCACAAAATTCTGTCAAGAAAGATAAAGGGCAGAGGTCCTAAATAATTAAAGATAAGACATTAGTTTTTCTTCTTGCAGCTCATTCTGGGAATTGCTTCCTTTGCTCTTCTCCTTGGATTCAAGGACATCTTGTGCTAGAAATGTATTGATTACTCTTTGATAGCAGGGTTGCCCAAACTGAAAATAATGAGATTCTGTTTGGTAGGATTCAATAGGATTGACAGCCTAGTTCTGAAAGGATGCTTTAGCTACAGCGCAACATGCAAGAGTAGACAACGCTGATGCTAAAGGAGAACCTCGATTATCATAAGTGTTCTGTGGCCATACACTGTATTTAGAGCTCTCTAATGTATCCATAAAGTATTTAGCCCTTAAATTGGTTCAAACTATACCTTCCATAATCCTTTACCATCAGTCAAGTTGATGAGGGCTTCTGGAAATTTGTAATCCAAAACATCTAGCGAGTCAAAAGTTTCCTACTTATGATATAGGGAATGTGCCATCATCCTGATTATCTTGAAGCCCTCTCATAACTGGCTAGTGTTGAACTATTTCTTACCCAACATTTCAAATACCTTCTTTGTAAAATTAGCTGAGCTGAGTCATGGTAGGACAAAGTTCCACTAATGCACAAATTAGCCAGGCTCTTGGAGATCAGAGGTGGAGAACAATTGGTCATTCAGATGTTGTTGGACTCAAGTTCTTATCAACCATTGCCAGTTCTCATCAACTCAGCCAATTCTCATCAGCCATTGCCAGCTGAGGAATGCTGAAAAATGTAGTGTAAAACATCTGGAGTTCCACATCTTCCCCATCCCAGACTGCAGGTATTTGTGTGGTGCAGAAAAATGTTCCTTTCTCTGTTGATTTGTTTCTGTGATTGTGAACCATATAACTGGGACCAAATAAAAAAATATAACAGTATGCTTAACCCAAAGCACACCCTGTCCCCCACCCTCCGTGGTAACTAGTCTTGCAAGGATTCTGTTGATCTTTTTCTGTGATTTTGTTCCTTCTTAGATATACCAAAATGAAGACAGCCACCAACATCTATATTTTCAACCTTGCCCTGGCAGATGCCTTAGCGACAAGCACGCTGCCATTCCAAAGTGTGAATTACCTCCTGGGAACATGGCCATTCGGTACCACTATTTGTAAGATTGTTATATCCATAGATTACTATAACATGTTCACAAGTATTTTCACCCTCTGCACAATGAGTGTGGATCGCTACATAGCCGTTTGCCACCCAGTCAAGGCTCTGGATTTCCGTACCCCCAGAAATGCCAAAATTGTCAATGTCTGCAATTGGATTGTTTCTTCAGCCATTGGCATCCCAGTTATGGTGATGGCAACCACAAAAGAGAGCAATGGTGAGTAAAGTGGGGCAAGGGGTACTCTCTATCATCAAATGTTCAGTCAACAAAGATCATTGGGTCTGGGAGGAGTAGATCAGAATAGCTACATCTGAACACCTTGCAAGGATCAAGTTGTACAAAACAATCTCTAAAATGAAGTTTACAAAACAAAAGAAGCCAATGACAGAACAAGCCAGATTGCATGTGTTTTGTAATGTCTTCCTTCTACTTCAGTTGGAGTATGATCTCGAAGAGGGGAGACTTTGTGGAGTATCCAGGATGGATATAGTTGCAGAACGCATATCCATCTCTATTTATCTATGCTGTAAACTTAATTGCTTTAGATTGCAGTCCTAAACCAATTCATCTGGGAGTAAACCCACTGAATTCAGTGAGATGTATTTCTGAATAAATATCTAGACCTGTACTACTCAAAGTGGTAGTCAGTGGGCCAGAGCTGATCTCTGAACCATTCCCTGACAGTCCCTGGATAGCTTTCAGGAAACAAACACACAGCTGTAGCTATTGGGCATTAAGACGGTAACAGTCCATGGCAAATTGGGGAGGAAATGCCAGTTCCTCACATCAGATAGTTTAAGAAGACCTGATTTATAAGATGATAAAATAAATGAATACATTAATCAACTGAAACTTTCATTCCATGATGAGAAGACACCACAGAATGTAGGGCATACAAGACGTCCACACCTAAAAGAGGGAGGGAATGACTGAGAGAGGGAATGAAATGGAATGTGTGAGTGCACATGGTGGGGAAGGGGAGAGAGAGAGAGATGTGGTGAATGAGAAAGGGAGAATTATAGTGCTGTCTGTGTGAGGAAAAAAAGGGATGACGTTGTGTGGTTTACAGAGAGAGAAAAAGAAAGAATGATATGGGTTGAGGTGTGTCTGTATGTGTGTGTGGGTGAGAGAGAGAGAGAGAGAGACAAAGAGAGAGAGAGAGAGAGAGAGAGAAAGGATGGGGTGGAGTGTGTGAGAAAGAGAAAGGTGCAAGTGTGTATGTGAGAGAGAGAGAGAAAGTGTGTGAGAGAGAGGGAGAGAGAGAAAAATGGTTCAGGTTTTTGTGGTGTGTGTGTGAGAGAGAATAGGTTGTATGGGAGAATGGTACAGAAGTATGTATGCTTGTGTGTGTAAGAGAGAGAATGGGATGTGAGTTTGTGTGTGAGAGAAAAATGGTGCAGATGCTTTTGTGTGTGTGAGAGAGAGAGAGAGAGAGAGAGAGAGACAGAGACAGAGACAGAGAGATGGTGCAGGTGTGAAACAGAGGGAATGCAGTATGTGTGCGTGTGAGAGAGAGGATGATGTGAGTGTAAGAATAAGAATGTGTGTGAGTGAGAGAAAATATTTATGTATGTGAGAGAGACAGAGAAAATGAGGGTGGGTATGTGAGCCAGAAGAGAGAATTGGTTATCTATCATTGGGTGGGAGGGGTAGAGAATTATGGGAATTAAGGGAATTATGGGTGCGAGAGAGTGATTGGAGGCAAGTGTCATATGTGAACAGTTTGTGGGTGTGGTGTCCACACTAACGCACTCAAACAGGTTCCCCACCCTCACCAGACCAATGCAATTCTTAGGCAGAAGAATGGTTTCCTCTCCTGCTTTGGTTCATTAAATGATGGGACCAAATTTTAACAGTGGCACTACGCACTTGGCCTGTTCTGTAGGTGCCTTTGTAGTTAGTGAACTCTTTAGAGAATGCAAAAGTGAAATATTAATATTGTCTTTCTTATAACAGTGAATGGCAGCTTTTGTTATTAAATGTTTCTATCATGGGAAGGGAACCAAGAGAGATGAATGGAGATAGCTATTGATGTCTTCCATAAATCACCCAGATTACTTAAAGTGTGACATTATTTTTGGACCAATGTTTTGAGAAAAATTACTATTGGTCTGCTATTTTTTGGTCATTTGAAAAACATTTTTATAGATAATTATTTCATTTTAATTTTATTTAAATATTTGCATATTTTAATGAACAACCTTCTTCCTCAGTTACAAACTCCCTTCAATAAAACTGGAGTCATTTATGTTTCACAGTGAAATCAGCTGTCTCACAGTGGTTACTTCCATTTGTTAAAACATATCCCTAAAATGCAACATTACATTCAACTTCCATAGCTCATTTGGTCCCAATGGACATCCTTGGCTCCAATTCACCGTTCCAAAAATGTTATCAGCACACTTGAATTTCCCCAATTTAACATCTTTATGATGTTAAGGCAGAACCAGAAGGAGGTTCCCAAAGTATCCTTTTCTTTCAGATTTTGGAGTGGCTATCCTGACTGAGATGGACTGGGGGTTGTAGTCCAACACACTTGGAAAAACTACTTGGAGGGAAACTAACAGACACAATTGTTTCCTGGCTGGCTTCAAAAGTCACCTTGGGTCTTGTACTGGGAGAAAGACAGGATGTAAATTGAACTGAATTGAACTGAATCCTGCTGTTCCCCCCCCCCCGCTTAGGCAAGAAATTTTCAGAAAGGCCTGCATCTAAAACACACAACATTATATACCTTTTTCCACATCAATTTAGTGTGGAGTAGCCACATTTTGTCCACTTTTTATAGAACATCTGGGCAATGTAATTCCTTTCACCCAGAAAAGCTTGGAAATGGTGTTACATTACTTCAAACTAATTATTTTGGTAACAGTGTCTGTCAAATGTCATCTCTTTTTTTTTCACCTTTTTTTCTTTTATTTACTCTGAAAAGGAGAAGAACATTTCCTTCCCCTAGAAAAGGAAGTGGGGACTGCCCACTCCCCTACCTCATCAAAACCCAGCTTGTGTTTTCTTCCTCTTTCTCAAAACATTTCTTTTCTTACTTTTGCTTTGTAAATCCAAAGGTAGGTTGTACAACATATACTCCAAGGGTTCCGGGAGTCTTTCACAAAGTGCTTAATGCTTTATTTTTTCTTATTTTATTTTAATTTATTTATATTTAATTTATTTATATCCCACCCTTTTCCCAGTGAGGGACCCAAGGTAGTTTCACTTCCAAGCATTAATAGCATTAAAGCCATAGTATCCTCAGAAAAGCCAAGCATGGTCCAGACAACTAGGATTTGGGTTGTTGAAAATACAGGGAATTTTTCATTTTAAAAAGACATATTAGGTGACATGGCTGTTGGTGAAAACAATGGCAAAAGCCGCCATTGGGTGTAAGGGGCCTTCTTCGGGATGGATCTTCTAAGTTTTTACAGTTACACAGAACAGCAGTGTTCAGATATTAATAATGTGTAACAACATGAGTCACTCCTACAAACCCAGGAACAGAAACAACAGCAATCTGCTGCCCAAAATATCCTCAACCTATGTTTTCCCTGCTCAGTTGCTAGAAGAGTGTTTCTTTTTTGAAGGAGAGTAAACGAATTATTGCTTCAGTGCAGTGGGACAGATGCACAATAGCTAAACAGCAGCTTTTCTCTCTGGCTATGGCACATGTAGACTGCTCAGCCTTTTTGTTTCAGTATGGCCCATCCCTCCCCTTTAAAACCTATGGGTTAGATGTTACTGCTTGTCCTTACTAGAGAAGACCCACTGAATCAGTGTGATTTATCTATACAATGACTTATTTTTTTTATTACATTTATACATTTCTCTCAGATTGGTACCCAAGGCGGATCTGAAAAAGAATAAATTAAAACATAACAATAAACATTTTAAAACAATTTAAAAATCATCACATAAAACAGTATAAAATTATTTAAAAGGCATACAAAAGTTAAAAATAAATTATGCACACAGACCCCTGTAAGAAATCCCCCTGTCAGCAATTACACATTAAAAGCCTACTTGAACAGAAAAGTCTGTCTCTGCCAGTGAAATGAGAAGAGGGAGGGGGCAGCCCAGCTTTCTGCAGAAGGGAATTCCACAGGGTGAGAGCAACCACTGAGAAGGTTCTCTACATATCCTCACCAAGCAAGCCTGTGGGGATGGCAGGACCAAAAGGAAAAAGATTCACCATTCAACAGCTCATTCAGTGGGTTTATTCAAACTGGGATTCAGGCCAAAATCAACTAACTATTCCCTGGCCCAGTTAGTCTTGCTTTTATATCCATTTCCTCTCACATACACCCATGACACAAAAATAGCAACAGGAGAGCCATTCAGGATTTGGAATGGAGTGAGGGATGAGTATTGAACCTTTTTTTTCCCCACATCAGGGTCCCCATTAAAATAACCTTTGACCTAACATTCAATGTTGGAGAGTGGGACAATCTAACCAGACATGGATCACAAAAGTTTGGAAAGGGAATTCATATTTCACTTGGAGTTCAAAGTAGTGCATCAGTGATTGGATTCTGCTAAATCATTCCTATTTGTAAGCAACCTCTGTTTCTAGAAAGCCTTTCCCAAGATGGTGCCCACCAGACATGGGCCATGATGGCTAGGGGTGATGAGAGTTGTAGATCAGTACATCTGAAGGGTACCAGTTTGAGGAAGCCTGTTTTAAAAAACGGATTAAAAATTATCCAGATATCCCTGGCATAGTTATGTGTCATGTCCCCCATTGTTTCCTCTTCACAGTCATATCTTCCTACCTTCACCTTATGTAAACTACACATATCACCTAATTCCCTAGGTATATGCCATTGTCAACACTAAACTAAAAGTGAGGATATTCCAAAAGGGGGAATGCTTTTGTAGAATAAATATGAGAAGGGTCCGTTTTGTAAGACATTTGACAGGCCTCTATTTTCTTGTGATATATTTATGGACTTGGGATGGGGTTAAGGTAGAGGAAGGGAGATTAAACAGAAATCAACAGTTTGCTAAAATATACTACTTCTTTTTTCTTCTTCTTCTTTTTATAGGATCTACTGATTGCACGCTTACATTCTCCCATCCAGCATGGTATTGGGAAAACCTACTGAAAATCTGTGTTTTCATCTTTGCCTTCATCATGCCTGTCTTAATCATTACAGTGTGCTATGGACTCATGATTTTACGCCTGAAGAGTGTTCGAATGCTCTCTGGCTCCAAGGAAAAGGACAGGAATCTTCGAAGAATTACCAGGATGGTCCTCGTGGTAGTGGCTGTCTTCATCATCTGCTGGACTCCCATCCATATTTATGTGATCATTAAAGCACTGGTCCATATTCCTGAAACTACTTTCCAGACAGTTTCCTGGCATGTCTGCATTGCTTTAGGGTACACAAACAGCTGCCTTAATCCCGTCCTTTATGCATTTCTAGATGAGAACTTCAAAAGATGTTTCAGAGAATTCTGCATCCCAACAGCTTCAACCATTGAGCAACAAAACTCCACCCGTGTTCGACAAAACACTCGTGACCATGCTTCCACTGCCAACACAGTGGACAGAACTAACCAGCAGGTATGACTAGCAGTGGAGATGTTATCTCTGGATTCAGAAATTCCTCCTGGAGATGACATGAATTCTGAAATTACAGTTTTCACTGATGTATAGCTTTTGGCAGTTTTATAGTGCCGTTTGACTTTACTTCCTGAGCTGGAGTGATACACATTAATGGAAAAATTAATCCATCTGAGCCAGACCTAATTCTCTGTAGAAAGCGTACTTTTGCTCAGCCTTGTAGAAGTGTATATATTCGGAGTTGCTTGCACCAAATCAGAGTAATAGTGCATGCAACCAAAGACTATGAGTCCTAACTGACAGTTGGACTCACAGCCAAATATGCAGGTCCCTTAACAGTCCTGCTCATTTACACTCCAGCTGCAGAAGTGCAATCAAATAATGCTAGACTCTTGATTTAATGGTCTTTTGGGAAAGACCATATTTAGATGTTAATATGGATTTAAGTCAGCTATTCTCTGTTTGAGGGTCTTCTGGCTCATTCTGCTATGTAGGGCCCTGAGCATGTGCCACAAACCCTGCCTTGATAGCTCCACTAACTAACAAAACACATCTTTATAGGTGTGCTATCATACCTGTGGACACAGCTGCATCATTATGACTCTTCCTTCAAGAACACACTCTGATTACCTGTTCTCCTATGCATGCTTTTATGAGCTAGTAAACAACAGAGTAATTAGGCTGTACTTTCAATAGAAGAAATTGTCAAATCAGCAGTCTTTCATGTATTCAAGCACAATCAGGAGATGCTTTTCATGCACAAGCTTCTGTGGACTAAGTTCATGAAAAGCACACTGCTCATATCTCCTGTTGACATGAATAACCTACATAATTAGCTCAGCTCACATGGCTAAGAAAAGTTGTTGGACTTCTCAATGACGTATTTGTGCTCCTTTTACTTTTCAGAAAAATTAGATATAATTGACTTCACCTGCATCTGACACATACGCACACATGCGCTTTCAGATCCTTTCGTTAAATCAGTAGAACAAAAAGGATGGCTCTGCAGATATTTTGGACTACAACTCTGGCAATCTCATTCTGGCTGGACTTGATGAGAATTTTAAGCCAAAATACCTGGAGAGTTGAAGGTTCATTTTCATCTCTCTGTATCTAGTGACACGGGTTTTCTCATTCATTAACTTTTCTTTTACCCTCCATGATGACCCTCTTCTCCTAAAGACAATTTCTCCTTTTTCTGATCTGTCCCAGAGAGCAGTAGTCAGGCTACATAAATAGTTATTATGCATGTACATACATAATTGATGGTAGCAAAGTCATGGTGGTAGCAATGATGGTAGAGAAGTCATAACTTTAGATACAATGGCAACTGAGCCAGCAGTTAATGCCAGTGCTCTGGGAAGGGAGAGGCAGCATGAAGGCACATGAACCTGTTTTGTAAGTAGGCTTCAGATCTGATGCTCAAACCTTTCTAAGTGAAATCTGATCAGAATTCACCTGAGGTAGAATTGCTAGTTATACTTTTTTTTAAAAAAATGGTTCTTGATAATTGCATTGAGTACTGGTTTTGAATGATCCTGGAAGCCTGAACTGAAATGAGTGGCTTTGGAACAGTTCTAATGCCTCCCAAGGTGAAGTGGATTTTCCAGTGAAGCTGTCCGAAACTATAGCTTCATTAAGTTTCATTCAACTGAAACTTCATTAAGTTGAAGCTTAATGTAGGATTCAATATTTGGAAAGGAAAAGTAGCTAAAAATGTCATCTTTTAGATTTCATTTCTGTAATATCACCAACCAAGAAAGAGGGTTTTAGTAACTGATGGTCCATGTTTTTTCCTAATCCCAGGGCATATTTTACAAGGCTCTCTCCAAGCACAGTTCTTTGGGGCATGTCAGAGATGGGATCACAAAGTGGTCATTCGTCCTATGCCACTACACTTCACTATTTGAAAAGCCTTTCAGACATCCCAGTTCCCTGGCCTCTGTAACTAAGCTTCTGAAGCTTTACAGTTTTCTTGCCTAGAGATACCTATCTGGTATCCATGGAATAGTATGTACCTCTTCCCCCATGCCCCAGTTTTTAAGGCAGTGTTATGGTTGTGTGCCTTCAAGTCATTTCTAACTTATGGTGATCTAAGGCAGCGATTTTCTGGGGTTGAGAGTGTGTGGCATTTTGAGACAATACACATCCCTGATTGATACATTCTGGGTAATTTAGTCCACAATAAGTAGCAAAGCTAGGATGGATAGAGTTTTTCATTTTTTTTTAAGCCAAAATTGTATGTCTTGACAAACCTCAATCAGTGCTATCTTCTTTTTCAAAAGAATGCTATATTAATGGGAGGAAAATTACTTGAAGAGAAGAAAAACAGTATGTCTTATCTAAGGAAAAAAAAACTTAAGCTAGGTAAGATCTGTAGAGAAATGGCACAGGGTGTTTTTCTATTTTTCATGCCCAAGCTGCAACTGAAAATTCCTCCATAAACAAAGAAGAAGCTGAAATTACTATTAGGACTCTTACTGGCAATTAGTGGCTTCCATTGCCAATTGATAATTAAAATGATATGACAATTTAATAAGCTTATCCTGATAATCTCCTTCATATTTAACTAGTTTTGACCTTGTAAATATCAAGACTGTGGCCATTTCTGTGCTATCCTGTTTCAGCACTATGATTCCACTTTCAACATCCTATGAAATCCTGGGGTTTGCAGTTTTGGGAGGGGCCGGCTAGTGCAGGCTAGTGCAGAAATGGCCTCTCTTTAATTATCAGGTTAAATAATAGCAATCCTAACTTATTGCATATTGCCCTAATCCCTCTAGAAGCTCTCACCTGATTTGTATTCCAATTCATCATGCATTTGCCATCCAGTATCATGGCCCAGAATCCTTCTGAGTGTCTTAAATGTGTGTTAGTTCCCTGTAAATTCCCTGTATGCTTTTTTGTCATTGGACATTTCTGTCTGCTAAGGAAAGTCCACATTCAGTTCAATGATGCAGAAACTGAGCTGCACACATAGTGCCATAATGCATACAGATGAGTGTTACACATGAATACATCTTACACACTGCACATATATGCACTGTGTGCATTTCACATGCATGTATGTACACATTTGCTTGTGTATTCAGATGCACATTTGGTGTCTTGGTTCAGTTACACAACATTGCAATTCAAAGCAAGTGCTGCGTAGCACAAATAATGTGAAACTCTGCATGTGGAGATTCATGGTACACAACCCTAATATAGGATCTTGGCCAACATTTCCATCAAGTTTAAGAAACAAGTACAGTTGTTACATAATCCACTAGCAAAAGGACATATACAAATGTAACAGATTGCTTCAGTTGAAAGTCAATATCCTGCACAGCTTAATTATACACAAAAAGCTACACACACTTTATCTCTTGTCTGTGTTTGAGCTAAAGTGTAGGAATTAGAAAGCCAAAATGGTCATAACATTAAAAGTGAAAATATGGCAACTATACCAATGTCTCACAAAAGATGTGTTCCAGCAGGGATTTTATATGCTGCTGTCCACTGTTGGCTTGGAATGTAGTATCATTAGAAGGGCTCTTAGATTTTATTTGTGTGCCTGCTTCTAAAAAAAGACCTATAGATTTCAAGAATCATGACGCCATTGGGTGCATCTTTCATTTGGTATACTTCAGAAGATTCCTAATGCCCTCCCACTTTGCCTGTGAAATATGTTGGATCTCCTTCATGTACTGGAAACTTGGAGGAGCTTCTCCATGTGTTCAAAAAGGACTAAACATTTTGATCTTCCTCTTGGGAACTGAGAACCAGCTTATGTGATCTTACACCACCATCCTCATTTTATCCAGACCACTACCCTGTGAGGAAGGCTAGGCTGGACAGCAAGACAGTGACTGGCCTAAAGTCTCCCAGTGAACTTCATGGTTCATCAGATTTAAACTTCTCCTCAGTTCTAGTCCAAGCACTCAAGCTTTCAAATTCTCATTACATCCCATATTCAAAGTGATCCTGAGGTTCTAAACAAAGGCTCTGTTTTGCTACGCCAGCCCAGAGTTGTCACATGCAAATTATTTCTGATGTTTTGCAAGCCAGGGTATATTCTCCAACATCTTGATATCTTTAAAATGGGGAACATCTCAGATTTATTGGCTAAGAATCACACTTTTCCAATTTTTGTTGCTTATGTTCTCCAAATTACAGGGAAAAAATTAGACCTAAATTGCATGAATTCTCATATGTAATGCTATTCATGAGTGCTTCTGCCATTTATTTTGTAATTAAGACTTTAAAGAAGACTTTACTTAAAGAAAGACATGTTCTGTTGGTAACTATTGACTGTTAAACAGAATAAGCTCTTAGTACAAGTTCTTTCATAGGGCCTAAACACCCTAAATAAAGACATCAGAGCCATCTAATCTCGGAAGCTAAGCAAGGATAGGCCTGGTTAGTACTTGTATGGGGGACTGCCAATGAATACCAGGTGCTATAAACTAGATTTCAGAGGAAGGAACTGGCAAAACATATTTCTTAGGCAGCTTTAATTTCCTAAGAAAACCTTATGAAATTCATGAGGTCTCTGTAAGTCAAAGGGATGAACACATGCATACACACAAACAAATTCTTTTTGGTATTCAGCTGTTAGTAGCTTTCTAACAGTTGTACAGAAAGGGCAACAAACTGAAGCATAGCCTCTTTATTAGGTAGAGGAAAAATACACAATTATATTTTGTATAAGGTTACAGAAAAACAAAACTATTGATAGGAAAATGGGTAACAATGATTTTTTTTAAAGTATTAATCTCTGAAACTTTTTTCTTCCTAGAATATAGATCTTTAATATTAAGTTGTATGCATTAGTTTTCTAACATTTTAAAAATCAACAAATCTATGAAAAAAATTAACAACATTCATTTCACATAAAAATATCCAGTGGTTTAGTATGGAGAGAAGGACAGGATCTCAGGAAGCAGAGATCGACATGAAAGCCTGACATTTGGGTGTGTGATCACAGTTATTGTCAAACAGACTTGATGCAGTTTCTCAAATACCATTAAAATCAGTGGGACTCTCACATCCTAACAGGGGACAGGCCCATTGCCTAAATGGCTTTCCAGGAAGCAAGTAACGTACAAAACTAGGGCCATAGTTCAAGCACTAGATTTTCATCACAGAAAAGAGAGAAGTTAGGCTTCTATCTGGGTATTCCACATAGGTTCCCATAACATAGCAGAACACTCAGTAATCTGTGCTTGATATTTAGTATATTTTTGTGGAGGCAGGCAGTATTATTATTTCTCTGTTCTACATCATACATTTTGGATGTATAGGACCAAAATCTGAGCAGTAAAGTAGTGACATTTTGACCAGATCAGTGGAGGTATGCTGGTTTATAGCATGAAGTTCTGTCCCAAATTGTCCACTTTCTGGGATAAAAGGTTCCATTGCCACTGATGGTATTTATTACTAAGAACATGGCAATGTTTCTCAAGTGCAGTAGAACTTTGGTAAGAGGAATATTTGAGACAAACACTAGGCAACCAACCTAAAGCACCTTCTCATAGCCTGAGTCAAAAAAGAAAGTAGTGTATCAGTTTCAGAGCTTGATAGGTCTAGAAGTGAACTTTCTTCAATCAATCAGTCCCATTTGTTAGGGCAGGAATTGCTGTGTTACTAGAAAAGGGGAAAAAAAGGATTGAAAACTGCCTACGGAGAGCTCAGTCTTGTTCTTTGAAACAAGAAGAACATATTGGTGGATTGGATGAACATTTCTAGGGGACAGACGTTCAAGGTGAAAGATTTTCATTGTTTAAAAGACAATTATATATTGATTGCCAGGAGCAGGTGTCTTCCAACAGACGATAAAGAATGTTAAAGTTGTATTTATTTGAAATGTGAAGAGGACATGTGTTTATATATACACATCTTTTAATATTTTCTCAGTTGGTCTTGGGGCTGTTGATTTGCTTTCTGAAACAATGGGTCACCAACCTTTGCTTATTGTTCTTCCATATGAAATGCTGTAAAATTTCCCTCCCAGTATTCATATCTGTATTGCTGTGCACAAATACCAAGCAGCTGAGTGCTTGTGTTACTTCTCCATCAGAATTATTCTCCAAGCTGTACTCAGCACCTCAGTCCTGACAAATAATGGGGGTATCTGGGTGTAATTTCAAGGTCTGTGTCAAAAGATAGTCATGGAATGTGGAAAGAATGGATGTGGGAAGAGTTCTACTGAATTATTGTTTTAAATAGAGACATCATAAATTGCATGGTGTTTACAAAGAATGAAAGGAGGCTTGCTGAGCTTAAGATCCACCATTTTCCCAGAGGAAACAACAGAGCCAAGGGAAAACAATGAAGAGCTAAGTGAAGAGCTTAGGAAAATTATTTCTATGGGCACCAACATCCAGAACCTCCAGATTAGGTGGGACAGGTTCTGGGAGCCGTAAGGAAGGCAGAAGTAAATGAGAAAAAATATATATATGATACTGTCAGTGACGTTCTTAGTCTGGCAGTTGGGTGCAGGAATGAGGTTCATAAGCCAAAACCTTCATGGGAAAAACAGGATTTGGGGGAAGATTTAAAGGAGCAAAGTAAGATGACATCATCCATGTGCTCTAGCATACAGTTACAAGCTTATGAAGCAGCAAGGGAAAAGAAGGGATGGCCTTTGGAGGGAGAAGAAGCCTTCTAGATGTCAGAGAGTGATGAAGCTAGATGAGTATCTACATCCACAGCTGCTCTTTAACATTCAGTTGTAAATTGCTATGCCAGCTTTAGCTCACTCAAATCCCAATGAGCCTGATGAGAGCTGATACTAAAGGAATGCCTGAGGCTGGAAGGTGGTGACATCCCTATGGCTGTTCATTGAGTTCATGGAGTTTTAATCATGAGTCTCCCACCAAGATATCCAGTGCATCACAGTGGATCACCTACACACAACAAGACCTCAATATGCCAGAGGCCATTTGTGCTCTGCCTTCCAGTGGAATGATGCGCAAAGGTTGATGTTGGAACTAGCACAGGAACTAGCACAGCCTTTGTTGTTTTTATGATGCAGTGTGAAAGGGAAATCCTACCTTCTCTGGATTACTTCACTATTCTTTGTTCACTGCAAAAGAGCAATCAAGTGCTGAGCAAATTCACCAAGAATTGTTCACAAGTACCCAGGTAGAGAAATTAGCTCATTTCTCATTGTATTTCTTTCCTTTCAGTTGGAACTTCTGGAAGCTGACACTACGCCACAGCCATGACAGCCTCCCCTCCCCCTGCCGTGTAGCAACCAAAGCCAGTGCCACTCAGTGATAGTGCTCTTTGTGGCAGAAAAATGCAGGAGATGAGTAGTTCCTCATCTCTTGCTCAGCCCACCTTAAAGCAAATGTCTGCCTAAATAAAATTTGTAGCAGAATGGCTTGCCCCCAAGGCAAATTTCCATTGCACATATTGGAAACAACGAACTTAAATCAGACCAAATGAACATTTGACTTCTATCCTCTAGTTTACTAATTTACAGTCCCCAGGAATGTACTCATTGTAAACAAAATGGATCTGGGATTGGAGCCATTTTTCTTAAATTAGTCTTAAACTAGTAATAGTAGAACAAAATTGGACTAATCATTCCCTGTCCTTCTAGAACCAAAAAACCTGAAGACATGGGGGAAGACTACATGAAGGAGATTTCCCCCCAGTAGTGCATCCTATGTATTGGTATCCAGGGGGTTAAATAATTCTTTCTAAGCATGTGTATTTTGGTATATAGGAGCTTTTTTAATCATACAATTATTAATTGTATATAATTCTTTTATGGAGGGAATGTTTTACAAGCTAGCCACAATAACAAGACAGAGCAAAGCTACCTCGGACATTTTTTTGATGTATTAGATGAAACTGAAGTCCTCCATTTCATTAAAAACAAGATTTCATCCAAAGAAGAGTCTCCATCCACATTCTGTCTTGACTTGAACATCAAAATATCCTTCCCTACAAGTATAAAAGTATTTGAACTACAAGATTATGAAATGTTCCTTTGAGGCAGTAGATGGATGGAGTGTGTGAACAATGTCAAGAAAAGTTGTTGCCTTGTTCCTGAATTTCTGTATCTAAAGCAGAGAAACACCGGCCCTTTCCGCACCGGGGATTAGAACGGTGCAGAACGACCTCCAACGGAGGTCTTCTGCACCGTGGAGTGGATTGGGGAGGACTATTTTTCGTAGTTCCACACCTCAATCTGCTCCGAAGCGACCGGAATTGGTGGCGCGGCGTGTTTTTTAAAAACCTCTTTTCAGAGGTTTTTAAAAAGCACAGAGCACACAGCTCCGTGCAGCTCCGTCGCCGCACTCCGGTGCAGATTTGCAGGTGCTCACTAGTGCGTGCCTGCAGATCTGCTGGGGGCTGGCTTTAGGCTGGTGAGCTTCTCTGGTTGGTGGAGAGCCTCTGCCAGCTGGAAGCCGCCATTTTGGACACCAAGGCTGCCATTTTGGATGCCGGAGGACTGCGGAACAGCGAGATCGCGCTGCTCTGCATGGCGATGGATTTACCCGGCTGTTGGTAAGCTCCGTTTTAGAGTGTTTTCCCCCATCTCCCCCTCCACATGCGGAAAGGTGTGTCATGTAAATACCACAGGTAAACTTTCTACAGTGCTACCATTTTGGAAGTGAAATACATGGTGATGTTCCATTTCTAGAGCCCACATTTGTCCAACTTTGTCCAGATAGCCTGCTGTGGGTTTTTTTGAAAGAACATTTATATTTAAATTATAGAGTAGCTTGTGTGTATATACTGTTACAAGTGCTAAATAATCTCTGTGTGTTTGTGTAATTACAACTGTAGAGTAGTTAAGCATCTATAAGGATACTTTAAAAATTTATTACATAAGTAGCAGGAAATTACATATTTCTTTTCAAACTAATGCAGTTTTGCATACATGGCCATGTAAGGTTTTCTGTTCCATTAACAATGCTGTCATTGCATTTCAGTTTTATAACAGCTAAAGTAATTAACTGCTTACAAAAGGTTACTCTGTCAAAATAATAGCAACAGTCTTGTCTCTCACATAAGCAATGGTAATAATCACATAGATTATTTGTCGCTATATAATATTTTATATTTGTTGTTTAGTGTATGCTGTAATTAAATGGACTAAAATTACCCAGGAAGCAAAAAGCACTTAGATGAATTTGTGTGCATTGTAAAGAAATTCATAACCACTCCTTGTATTTTTTTAAAGAATTCTACAACTGCATTTTCATTGCTGCCTTTTTGCTCAATTATGTAAATGGCATCTATTGTTAAAAAAAATCAGATATCTGTAAAAAAAAGTCCATTCCTCATCTTGAGTGAAAAGTTGATGTTCAATTAATTATGTAAGATCAATTTACACTAGCTCTTTGTATCCATGTGTACAGGGCTATGTAAAAATGTCTATGAAAAAGTGCCTTATTTCTCTCTTGCATCATAATTTCCTTTCAAAATGGAGGGGGAGAATTCGGGGGCAGTTTCAATCCATGGTGAACTACTTTTATGTTAATGTACTCACTGTTGTTATTCATTGAATTGAGAGTTTTTTCTTTTCATACAAAACAGTTTATGAAACAGGCCACTATCCAACTTAATTGATCCCCACCTTCACCTCTGCACCCACTCCAGTTCTCTTCTTTTGAGAATGTGGCCCAACTACCTATCATCAAGATTTGACTGAAATCAGTTTTGAGAACAAAAAGGGAAAACAGCAGAGACAGGATCCAGGAACAAGGCCATTTCCATACTACACTGTTATAGCACTGTTATTCCACTTACAACATCCTATGAAATCCCAGGGTTTGCAGTTTAGGGAGGGGCCAGAGGCACACCTTCAAGTCACCTGTCAACATATGGCAACCCCATTGATTTCAAAGGGTTTTCTTAGGCAAGAATATTCAGAGGTGGTTTTGCTAGTTCCTTCCTCTGAAATATAGCCTACAGCACCTGATATTTATCAGTGGTCTCCCATCCAAGTAATAGCCACAGTTGACCCTGATAAGCTTCCAAGATCAGACAGGATCTGGTGCCTTTAGGATATTTAGGCTCACGCTACAAACAACTCCCTCAAAGATTGCAATGAGTGGTTAAAGAAGTGATAACTACTGGCAAAACCCCATGAGCTATATTGTGAGAATTTATGCTTCTTTAGACCAACCTGGTAGTACCTTAAGTAGCGTGTGCTGGGGAAGGCAATCCTTCCAAGCAGAATGATACCACTGTTGGAGCCTGCTGCTTCATAGGGGCTTTACGCACTATACTGTTATAGTGCTATTATTCCACTTTCAACATCCTGTGGAATTCTGGGCTTTGTAGTTTACTGAGGCCAAAGGTGACCTTTCCTAAACTGCAAACCCCAGGATTTCATAGGATGTTGAAAGCGGAATAATAGCACAACAGCATAGTGCAGAAAGGCCCACACTTACCATCATTGCACAAATAAAAAGCACGTGTGTGCAGCAAAGCAACATAAGAGCATGGTCAAAAAGGCAAAAGTTATCAGTGAAGAAGAACACACTTGGTAGGAGAGGCTGCAGCAAGTTGTTTTCGTCAGAGTCTCTTCTCCCATTTGCTGAGTTAACTAACTAGTTTTGCACTTTGAACTCAGCTTGCAGCAATTGAAGTGCTCTAGAAGGAATGGGGGAAGTGGGAAAAGGCAAACTGGAACATTTTAGATTTTTTTTTAAATAACCTTTTAGGTAAAACAACATACTTTGGAATACTGGGGAAAAGAAGGGGAAATAACCTGAAACATTGCATGAATAGCAAAACATTATATGGATCTATAATTTTTCAACAACATATACCACAAATCTGGAGGAGCCCTTTGTCAAGAAAAAAAAGGACTTTGAAAAGAAACTGAGAAAACGGCATGCTACCAAAGAAATAGGTTGTTAAAGAGTCAGGCGGTCTACTGGCTGGGAAATTATCAGTGTGAGTCCCCAAAAATGAGTCTGAAACCAAGACACTTATGAACATTTATGAAATGGCATCAAAATTCATTTTAAAGGATAGATTCACACTTTATTTAGTAGATAAAGAGAGGAACATGACTGTATTGAACATACAGAAGCATGCATACACAAAAGAGTTACAATAGGTCATGGTGATGTGCCCACTGTATGTTTACAAGCATAGCTCCTTCACTTCAAACACTGCAGGATTTAACAAGAAGCATCTCTACTTATAAACTGTCAATCAGTCTTGCAACAATGGAACAATACAGAGGAATGATTCATGGACACAACATCAGAATTGGCCAATACCTACAGGCTCTGCGCCAAAATTCCACAGAAGACTAGTATTTTGATTAAGCACCAATTCAAGTTCAGGAGAGAACATCTGCAATCAGAAAGAGAACTCTGTTTCAGGTTAGCATTTGGACTGCCCTCAAGACTGGTAGCAAAGATCAGAGCAGGCCAAGTAAAATAAATCAGGCAATCCTTCTAGGACCAGGCATCCAGAAGGACTACCCCAGATGTTTTCTGTAGAGAACAAGTCTTGCAAGACAAATTTGAATCCTTCATGTAATCTCAAAGAAGAGCAAAAAAAAAATCCAAGATAAGCCAACAATCATCAATAACAAGATGCATTCTGACTGATTAAAAAGACCAGAAAATCCCAATTTTGTTTTTGTTCCTTCCAATTTTATTTTGGGCATCCCTACACATTTTATTTATCCCATAATATTTTCTTTTGGCTCCCAGTATAATCAGGGACTTTTTATACCAGCCCCCAATGCTGGCTCATTTTAACCCAGTATAAAATTGGAAAAAACAGGAACAAAATCTGGGACTTTGAACTCATGGAGTTATGCAAGAGTCACTGGATAGAAACCCAGGAGCCAGACTACAACTTCCAGAATCCCCAAGTCAGCAGGGAAAATTCTGAAACTTGTATGCCAAAAAAAGTAATTTTCCAAGCTCTAGCACACACATAAATCCAACTCCCCATAAACAAGCAAACAAAATAAACCAGTTGTGTATCCAATGGATGAGAAGAACAAGAATGCTGCTGGTCTCCCAGAAAGTCTTTTAGCAAGGCAGTCTACTTGCCATGCAACACTCTGACCTCAACTGGGGCTGAAAAGTTCCAATGCTTCCATTCCTTTTAGCAAACCCCAGGCCAATTAGAACCATGAGAATCTGCAGTTGTGCAGAGCCTCTGTGCAAAGCAACAGAGAACAATTGCAGCAGAATAATTTGGGAATGACTATGCAAACATCTTGCCAGAACAAAAAGTGAATCTGTTCACTCACTTATGCTCATTCCTAGAAAAGACTCGAATGGATTAGAAAAGGATTTATATTGAAAAGTCCTTCCCATCTGCAGTGGCAAGTAGACCTGGGTCCATCTTTTTGGTAAGATGGAGCTCTTCAGCTTGGAGAAGAATGTAGTCAGTTCATTCTTCTGTCCAAGAAAGCAGAAAGCACACTCACAAACCAACACCAATCTAATGTTGCAGCAATGATGTGGCAATCATCTACTCTGGGTTTTAGTCCAAATTTTAAGGGAAAAATCCAGACCTCTGAACATATTTTGTGAGGACTGATGTTTGGCATCTTGGGGAGCTGCTTTAAACTGTGCACTAAAACCTGAAGATCATTTGCTGCTTCACTGACGTGGTAGCCAACAGGTACCACTGGACCAATCTTTGGCACTGAAGGTAAACTGGGGAACACTAGTATCTGAAGGTCAATTTGGGCAATCTTGGTCATTACTTAGAGTATATTTACTGCTAGAGAGGAATCTAGCTTCCTCATTAATGACAGCGTCTCACCTAAAAAATGGAAGAACAAGTTAGCTGAAAACAGTATGGGTAAAGAACATCCAATTTAACATTATTGTACCATCCTAAGGTACATTTTGGAGCTTTGAAAAATATCTAAGAGGTTGTAATCTCAGGATTCTCTTTTTAAAAAGCTCTTATGGGTCTCTCAAAGATAATGAAATTAAAAAGAACTCAGCATTTACAGACACTCGCAATTGCTTTAAGTTGTTATTTCTTTTATTCCAGGAATAGGTGGGTGTTTCTGAGCACCACAAGTTCGTTCTGGTGGTTAGTCTAAGCACAAGAATTTGAAGTGTTCATTTGGCTCAATAGAGGAATCTTTGTGACGTACACTATTCAGTGCGCCTTGTTGAAAGTACTTATGGGAAAGGCTTGAGACAAAGCATAAACAATGCTCAACTGTGCTTTTCTGAAAAGGCATGCATATTCATTGTGAATGTTTTGTGATAAATCATGACATCTTGTTGCTTTGCCCCTTGATGCATTAATAAACAAGAACCTGAAACAAATCTGGTTTTCAGTAGTGTGGTTTGTACAGTCAAGTACACAAAGGCATTGACTCACCAGAATCAGATCTACCACTGGGTCAGGTAAGTAGCCATCTTGAGCCATGGATCTAGGCTGCCCTTTACACTGGAAAACTGGTAGCTTTCAAAGAAGGAGTCATGTTAATCTCTTGCAACATAAAATGTAGGAGGGAAGAGGGAGCGGGGGAAAGAAAAAGAAATGTAACAGCATGTTTAAGACTTTTTATTTTTGCATGAGCTTTCATGGATGTAACTCTGCTTCTTTGGCTGCATTCTGTATGGCCACTGAGAAACAGGTGAACAAGCCACGCTTGAAGCCACCTGAAAGTGCATAACTTCTCATTTGTTATTAGACTGCTTTTGGACTGGAAAGATGCCAGAGCATATAAAAGGGAAGAATGATGCAGAAAAGAAATCTAAGACAGGGAAGATAAGGAGGGTCTAGTTAAAAAAGAGGACCAAAGGGGGCTTGGACAGCAGGAAGAGTTGCCTGAGGTGACCATTTTTTTCTGTCTAATGCTAGATTGGCTCTCCTAGGCACCTTGTGTAACATATTGGCTCTCAGTCAATGGGCCTGCATCCATTCCTGGGTCACAGCCTGACCAGAGGTGGCTTTTAACATCAGTAGCAGCACCACCATGCTAGAGGTAATGTTTAGGGGAAATGGAGAAGGAGAAGTTGTAGTAGTGAATGTGCAAGTGCTTCCTTGGATCAAAAGTGGTTCCCAGGTCTGAAAATGTCAGTGACTGCTGTCACATGAATTATGCACTTTGCTTTGAGGATCAGTTACTGGCAGGTTTGGCCCAAGATGTTTTGCCACCTGAGGCAAAAGAACAAGTGGCTGCTCTGCCCATTTCATGCACAAAAGCTGACTGGACTGACAGTTGAATCAGTGGTGATACCAGGACAATGTCTTTTCACACACATAAGGCTAGCTTAGTGGAATCCAAGACCTTGATACTGTTACCCTGTAAACTGGGGGTCCTGGGAGGGACACCCAAACACCAAACCAAAATAAGCAAAGATGGGGAAAATTAGCTGGAGCACTCTCTTGGCTAACGAGAGGCAGGGCAACGGAGCGGGATCTTTTATCCTATGTATACCGGTTCAGGTCAGTGAGGAGCCAAGCAGTTTCAAAATACTAACAGTTTTTATTAAGCAAAAGAAAATAATAAAACTCAAGCACACCTAACTAGAAAGGAAAGAAAGAAAGTTCGGAGAAATAAGCAATACGCCACCTGTCCAAAGTCCTGGAGACACCAATTGGAGAGAAGGAAGGAAACCCGGCGTGGAGACCGAGGGGAATCTGTTGAACCCAGCAGCAGCAAGGTGAGGACGAAGATCCAAATGGAGCTTCAAGTGATTTCAGCAAAGTGATTTCAGCTAGGTACGACGAGAGTTCCAAAGAGTTCTTCAGAACGGGGCATCTTTTATAGGGAAAGAACGACCGCAGGCTAGACTGGTCTTTACAGGAGAACAATGAATTTTAGTCTGGGGACAAAGGCTCAGAAAGGTCGGAATTTGCATGATTGAATTATGAACTGAATTGACAATGGTATAGCTGAGATGCAGATGCGGCTAGCTCGGCCGTTAAGTTCCTGGCTTGCCAGGGTGTTTTCACAGGCAAAGAGTCCTCTTTGTCTTGCAATCAAGGTGTTTGTGTAGGGTGGCTTCCCCCTGAAGTGGAACTGGCTATGTCTGGTATGTTACAACTATCACCCGTGCCTAGTGTCACGCTTGTTCGGCGGAGCCTTACAAAACACTTAGCTAATGGTGGGAAAAGGCCGAATTATGATATCAAAATGATATCTTTGGTTCACCAAAGTCCAGACCAGTTTGCTGTGGTAACAATACTACCTCCTGTGAGCTGCCACCTGAAGAAACATTTTGCTTCATTATCTGCCCCCCTTATGAGAAATAGAGTTACTGCTTTCCATATGAGCAAGTCCCTTTTTGGGTACTGCTTCATGATCCCCTGATTCTGGGAGGTGCCAGGGGTAAGAAAGGTAAGGTGGATCAGCCACAGCCATCCTGCTGAACAGTAGGAGGAGGAGATGGAGGAGGAGGAAGGATGGCGGAGCCAGGGACCAAGAGTTACTCCCTGCCGTCAGAGCACAGTACCATCACCACCTACATCTATAACTACATTGCTAGTTAAGCAGCAGCTACAAACTCACAAATAACCAAATTTGTAGAAGTTAAATACATAAAAGTTGAAAGCAGATTTTACTATGTAGCACTGTAACCAAGTTGCTATGTAGTGAATTTCAGTGTGACATCCACAAACCGCATTTACTGGTCTGTTCCCTTGTCAATTCAGAAGCAGCCACTTGATGTTTCCATCCACTCCTGTGAGTGATCTCTGGCCTGACACACAGGAAAACTACTCCTGTCATGTAACCCCCTCATATCAGAGATCACTTGGCTGGGAATGTCAGGCAGCCACCTCTTGTTCAACAGGAGAATAGACCCCTGTCTACTGCAAAGGCTGCTTACCGGTAAGTGGGATTTAGAGGAATTTCGTGGTCTGTATGTAGCTCTACCAGTTGTGAACATGTATCTGTAGCTGCAAATGCATATCTATAGAGCGGGTCTTGGTATCCACTAAGGTTTGGTTCCAGAACTTCCTGTGCATACTGAAATTCATAGATGTTCAAGTCCCATTATGCTCAATGGTATAGTAAAATGGCATCCCTTATGTAAAATGCAAAATCAAAATTTGCTTTTTGAATACTGGATATTTTATTTCATTTCATTTTATGGAATATTTTCAAGCTGTGGTTGGTTGAATCTGTGGATACAGAATGGAGTGCCAATTGTATCTGCAACTGCAAAACAGAATTCCAGCCATTACCTTTGCAAAAGTGCAGTTCTCAGACTTCCCCAGCCAGGAAGGCCACCAGCAAGCTTTGATTGGGGTTCTGTCAGCTGTAGTCCAAAAAACCAACAATTCCACACTCTGCTATCAGTGATGTCTTGCCTTTTGCCCCAGCACATGGAAGGAAGGAAGCGCAGCCAGGCAAAAAGCAAGGAAATGAGAGGGGGAGAATGGCTGAGAGTCATGCATGCTACTTCTCCGTGCACATGGCTCCCCTCTCCCATTTCACTTGTCTGTTGCCTGGGCATAAAGAAGAAAGGCACACATGCCCAGGCAAAAGGCAAGGAAATGGGAGCGGGGAGCCTCAGAAGGGAATGGGAGAAGGAGCGCTCGCTCAAGCAGAAGGGAGTTATTTGTGGTTTTTTGACTTTTGCAAGGGTTCTGTAACCCAAACCATCACAAAAGTGGAGGGGCTGCTGTACCTCTTGTACAGCTTTATCAAGTTAATAATCGCTCTAACTGTTACTTATACTTAAAGAGAATTTCCTAATAACAAGCTGAGGATCAATATACAATTGTGCTGTAGGCCAGAGGCCAAGCCCTTCCCTATGCCCTTTAATATATTGCTGCCAACTGCAGATGTCCTGTACACAAGAAAATGTAATAAAACCTTAATAGGATACTGATAAGGTTACAATACTTCAATCTTGTTTGTTTGTTTGTTTGTTTTAGATGCCTGTTTGCTTGAGAGCAAATGCAACAGTAAAATAAAATACAGCAACACAGTTTCAGTTATTTTTGCTCAGGAAACAATCCTGCACATTGGAGATCACAGAAGTAACCAGGAAATATTTTAACACAAGAATTTTGTTTTATTCAGTAGGAGTAAGAAAAATGGTTCCGAATACTGCATTACTTACCAAGGTATATAGCTGATACAGTTAAAAAAAATGACTGACTAAAGTTAAGTGACATTTGTATGCAGGAGAAATATCTACTTCGGAGCAAATGATCTCTCACTTCCTTCTTTACTTATTAGAAAGTTCCAGATTTTGTTGGATCGCAGCTCCCAGAATTCCTCACTGTTAAGCTATGCTGGCTAGCATTGATGGGAGTTGCAGTCCAACAACATGTAGAAGATTGCACATTCCCCAGTCTTGACTTATGCTCTCTCAGTCTACCTCTGTGACAAAGCTTTTCCATTTTCTTTACCCTGGAGCAACCCAGGTCACTTTGCTGCCTGAAGCAGAGCAGCAAATGACAATAACCTTCATCCAAGTCAAGAAGAATAACCTCCAAAGCCAGTGAAGTTATTTTGGACAAGATGAGGCAAGAAAGAAAAGAGAAGGAAGGAAGGAAGGAAGGAAGGAAGGAAGGAAGGAAGGAAGGAAGGAAGGAAGGAAGGAAGGAAGGAAGGAAGGAAGGCAGGCAGGCAGGCAGGCAGGCAGGCAGGCAGGCAGGCAGGCAGGCAGGCAGGCAGGCAGGCAGGCCGGCCATTTCCACACGGGGGTAAAACCCAGCGGTGCAACGACCGGACACGGAGGTTGTCTTCACTGCGGGGTGCATTAGGGCGGACAAAAAAAGGGAGGTTCTAAATCTCACACAACCCTTGCGCGGCCACATGGGTGGCGCTCCGTGTTTTATAAAAACCATCTTTCAAGTGGTTTTTATAAAACCTCTCACGCGCTACTCCGTCGCAGCGCCCTGTGCAGAACTGCAGGGATGCGGTAGCGCGTCCCTGCAGAGCTGCCCAGGGGCGGGCTTCCAGCTGGCACACTGCCCCAATTGGCAGAGGGCCGCCGGAAGCTGCCGGCCGCCATTTTGGGCGCCGCCAAGCACCGCCAAACGCCGCCGCTGTGCAGAGCAGCGAATTCACGCTACTCTCTGTGGGGACCGAGCCTCCTGCTTCATGGTAAGCTCCGTCCCCGCATGTGCCATCCTGTTTCCCCACGTGTCCACCCCCCCAGCGTGGAAAGGGCCAAAGAAAGAAAGAAAGAAGCCAGCCAGCCAACCCGCCCATAATTCCCTCTTCCCAGGTCTCAAAACCAACTTCCCTGCCTTTTCATGATACTTGACGATCAGCATCCAGAGGCTGCTGGCAGTGGGTTAAGGCCCTGGTTAAAAACAACAAAACTCAAATTCCCCTCAGCTAATGTAGCCAGGTTTCTCAGACAGAAATATTGGACAGCCTTCTCTATTTCCAGGCCAGTTCAAGGGTGACAGGTATATACAAATTAGGTCTACATAAATTCCAGCACAAGTTTTGTAAAAGGAGGGCCTCTTGTAAGAGTTTCAGGCCCCTCCAAGATTAGGGATCTCATGGGAGCCCAGAACTCTTCTAAGATGCCCTCTTCTAGTGAGTCCTGAGACATCCTTTAGGTACGCTACTCACCTCAGCTGCCTGGACCTGTAGAACTGACAGCAGGAACAGTAGACGCCATTTTGAGGCCATTTTGCTGCACACCAAATATTCATGGGTTAGTCTGTTGTGATCATGGCTGCTCTTCCTTCTCTTATTGGATTGAAAAAAAGAAAAGCCAAGATTTGGGGCTTTTCTGCTCCAAAGACAAACGAATGCAACATTACTGGACTTCCAGGTCCAGTAATTCATACTGATTGTCATGTTCCCACAATACCATCATAACATCACCTGTGCCTTTAGGCAACAACACATAATCATTCACTCCCTTTTTCTGCTCTTAGCTTTTCAAATTATATTATTTCTGTGACAGCCATTTGTGAAAGATAAAACATGGCACTAAACTACATTCTCAACAAAAGGAGAATAATTGTTCTTTATTGTGGCAGCTTGGCCACAAGCATCTCCACATGGCCCAATAAAAGCCAGTGGCATCACTAGGGGGATGCTGGGGATGTGGACCACACTGAGTGACACCAACGGGGGGGGAGGGGATGACATCAAAATGACTGCTTGGCCCTTCCCCCACCCCCCATGAGAGCCCATATAGCTTCATGTAGGACTACATCCCCCTTTTTGATTATGACTGGGCAAGATCCCCAGTGCCTTCATGAAGGCAGAGCCAGGTGGGTATATCAAGATGTCCAGAGTGTGATCCCCATGAGAGTAGACCAGAACCCCTGGAATTCTGGCTCCTGGATGGAAAAGGTTCCATGAGTTATTGTACTGGGTGACACCAACCCTAGCGACATCACTGAAAAAAGCTCATTGTTACACTCCATTGATCTAACTGCCAGAAAAATAGCTACAGCTCTTTGTTTCCTCAGTCTAAAGTGAATGTTTATGCAAATTTAAGCAACTTATGCTCTGGCCAAGACACCTTCAAGTGATCAGTTCACCCATGATAACAAACAGAAATGAAAATGAAAACATGAATCAGGGCTTTCTAAATGGTGTGCCACAACACGTTAGTGTGTTGCCTGAAGTGTGTAGGTGTGTCGCCTACAATCTTGGAAATGTATGTTATACATTTTGTTATTACAATTTATGTATGTGTTTGTATCTCTTATAAGGGGTTAGTTTAACCTCCGGTTTGCAAATTGGACTGGATGGCCCGTGTGGTCTCTTCCAACTCTACATTTCTATGATTCTAAAACTGAATTACTATGTCAGGAAATGATGAGTATCTAAAATAGTGTGTCATCAACATGAAAAGTTTAGAAAGCTCTGATATATAGTAATAAGTGCTTGTAATGCCATGAAAATCCAGTAGATGGTGCATGTGCACCAGGTTTATTTCTATGAAAACTCATGTACTTACCATGTAGCTTGACCTCAAATAAATGTGAGCAACTGAAGAGAGATTCAGAGCGAATACCCATCTTTTCTAGAATTGAAATTGGAGCAGTACACTTCAATTAAAAAAAAAAATCAGGTGAGCACTTAACTAACTTTCATGATGCTTGCAATAAATTAAAAAATATTTCTTTCTTGAACTTTTAGTCTGTCTGTATTATTACAATAAGCAATTTCAAAATGGAGTCTTCTTTTATTACAGCTGCTGTCTTGAGGCTACAGTCCTGTAAGATTCACAGTCAGCAATCCTTTCAGAAAGGTTGTTTTCAGAGAAAGTACTCCCATACTCTCCAACTGTCCCAGTTTGGCAAAAAACTGTCCCAGTTTGGCATTCTCAATGAATCCTCTATCGTTCCACTTTATCAATTGCCTTTATAATGCCCCAGGTTCGATCTCCGCCTCCCATTTTTCCCCTTTCTCTTCAGCTTATTCAAATGGCTTCAAACTGAGTTCAAAATACAAAGTTTGCACCCAATTCACTCGCTGATGGGGAGAAGAGAGGCAGGGGCAGAATCTTGCCCTTCCCAGTAAGCTCAGGAAAATGCATACTGCTACAGCTTTTCTGTGCTTGTGTGTTCTTCCTCATTTGCTATCTTGCCCACACTCAGGTGTTACTTGACCACAGGTTTTCATCTGTGAAATGTTGGAGCATATGTACTTGTAGCTCCCTTGACTTTGCAGACCCTTCTGTGGTTGAGCTTAGAGTTCAGTTCCATAGATGGCTACCCAAACATAAGACTCATTCTATATACGGCTACCTAAATGTAAGCCCCACTGACTTCAACAGAGATCACTCCCAAATAAGCAGCACATTACATTATGACATTAGAAGTGCTTCTAAGAAACCTTCTAAAGCAGGAGGATATCTGAGGTGTGAAGACTGGGAAAGATGAATATAAAACCTGGGCATTTGTTGATGATGTGGTGCTCTTCCTGGAAGACCCGCTACTCCAAATAGCTAATGTAACTAGAGAGATAAATCAGTTTGGAGAGTTGGCAGGGTTTAAGATCAATAAACAAAAAACAAAAATGTTAACTAAAAACATTAAAAACCAAGAGAAAAGCCAATTAGAGGAATCATCTGGAATCCGGTGTACCCATAGTGTAAAATACTTGGGAATACAGGTTACAAATAATAATAATCAACTATTTCAAAATAACTATGTAACAGCCTGGAAATCTATTCAGGGGGAAATAGTGGTCTGGAAGCGGTTAGGTTTGACTTTATTGGGAAAAATAGCATTGTTTAAAATGAGTATTTTACCGTGTCTGGTATTCTTATTCCAAATGATTCCAATATCCATCCCTTATAGCTGGTTTGAGAATTGTAAAAAAAGAGATAGTAAGATTCCTTTGGGATGCGAAAAAACCGAGGGTTAAGCTTAAATCGATGACTGACCTCCGGGAACGAGGTGGATTTTCCATACCTGATTTAAGAACATATTATGTGGCTGCATGCCTGGTATGGATAAGACCATGGGTACTCTTGAACAATCATCAACTCTTGGCAATGGAGGGGCACGATCCGTACTTCGGGTGGCATACCTACCTATGGTATGGCAAGGCCGAGGTGCAGAAAGTGTTCCTCCAGCATGTAATTCGGAAATCCCTCTTTAGGATATGGATTAAGTACAAACCCATTCTATATGCGAAGTTACCATCTTCCATCTCCCCAGCAGAAGCACTTCTGATAAAAGGCTTAAGGAGAGGGGGAGATTGGTTTACCTATAAAGACCTAGCATATTTAGAAGACGGGGCAATCAAACTGAAAAACCAACAAAAGCTTCAACAAGAGGACATTGTTATATAGTGGTTTCCCTACTTCCAGATCAAAGAGAGGTTCAGAAAGGATATGGAAAGAGGTGTATAACTTTGGAACCTCCACTTTTAGAAAAATTGTGGCAGGGTGGGGATACCCACCTGCTGTTGAAAATGTATACATTAATATTGGGGATTGATCTGGAAGGGGAAACCGTTAAAGAATACATGATTAAATGGGCATGTGATTTAGGCCATAACATATATGTTGACGATTGGCAAATGGTGTGGAAAAACTGTCTCAAATTCACCCGCTCTTACCTCTTGCAAGAGAATGCTCTGAAAATGTGGTTCAGGTGGTATCTTCCACCTGTGAGAATTGCCAAAATGTTTAAGAGAGCTAAGAATAGATGTTGGAAGTGCGACAAAGAGATCAGTACCTTTTTCACCAATGGTGGGGGTGCCAAAAGATTAAGAAATTTTGGAAGATGATCTGTTCTAAAATCCAAAAAATATTGCATGTCAAAATAGATTTAAAACCGGATTTTTTTCTTGCTGGTTATTTTTCATTTGGATAAGCAAGTAGAAGAAAAGTTCAGTAGACTGATGTGGCATATGGTTACAGCAGCAAGAATTACTCTCGCCAGACACTGGAAAAAAGAGTCAATATCACTCAAGACAGAACGGTTAGAGAAACTGGCTGAAATTGCTGGGATAGAAAAACTTACCTGTATGATAGAAAATAAACCAGATGACAAATTCTTAAAAACTTGGAAACCATTGTTAGAGTATTTACATATCAAAACTGGAACTGACTAATGGATTAAGAGGAAAATGCGTTCAAGAGTTTACCTAACAGGAGATTTAAAGTGGGAAGCTTAGGAAAGGGAGTTCAGAGAGGGTTGTTTCAGTTAACTATCCATGAATGTGGCTACTTTGCAACTAGAAGACTAGGAAATTTTCTTTATATCTTGTGCTAATAATATACATACATTAAAAGTGAAATTGACCAATATACAGGTTAAAATACAAATATATATATATGAATGTATATACATATACACATTCATATATATTTTTATATATAGTCTCATTTTCAGTTTGGAGGGGGTCTGATAAGAATATAGTTCTATGCTGTTTTGTCATCAGAGGGGGAGGTCCCCTTTGTAATTATCTGTTAATTGTTAGATCTTTTTGTGTAACCCTAAGCCCAAGAATGTTCTTAAGTACTTGCACAATTAGTCTAGATTTGGCACATTAGGGAATGCTATTTTACCAATTTGTTGGCCATTATAATACGGACCTTTACCAACATGTAACACCGCTATGCAGATACTGTTTTGAAATGTACTGTGGATGGATTGATATGCCTGTGTCTAGATTTGAAAGTGTCGATGTACGCTCTGTAAACATCAATGATCAATGTTGATCAATGTTGTTATTTATGTCATATGTGTATATATGTTATGTTATATATATGCTATGTTATGCTATCAAGTGGAATTAATGTTTTCTATCTTTTATCTCCCTTACAAATTTCCCCTTCCCTTCCATTGCTTTGTTGAATAAAAATAAATTTTTAAAAAATGGACAGGTTCCTTCAGTGTTTTGAAGCTTTCCTTCTGTTCAGAGGGTTCAAACAAGTGTGAGTCCACAAGGTTCCAAAATCCACATCCTAACAGTTAGACAACATTTCTAGTCTTAAAAAATGAGGGAAGCTGGAAGGAATCCCCCCACACACACTGCTTCCAGAAAGACCACTTTGGAGTTCTTTGAGAATCTACCACCTTTAAATTCCCCTATAAAGATGGCTTTGTCTTTAGAGGAACAGGAGAAACTGCCTGAGAAAACTGGCAATGTTAGGAGAAACCTTAGAGAATGGCAGTTTAGGAGTGCATTATTTTTAATGGGAGAAGGAGTATGGTACAGTGACTAGAGTGCTGACTGGACCTAGAGAGCCTGGAGCTCAAATCTCATCTTGGCCATGAACTTTCCGATGGTGGTCGGTGGAATCCATGTCAGTGTGGAGATAAATTGGCTCTGGATTTTAGTCCCAATGTTGAAGGAGCTATTCAAGGCTTGGAAATATTCAAGGCTATCCTATTTTGGGGGGTAAAGTTCAGCACCTTGGATGGCTCCCTTAAAGTTTGGACTAAAATCCAAGGGCAATTCACCATCTCACTTACATGGAAGCCTCCACCAAAGTTTCATCAAATGATTAGGCCAATCTCTGTCTCTCAGCCTAATCTACCTCACAGGTTTGTTATGAGGATCAATATAGAAAAAAGTAGTATGTGCTCTCCCTTAAACTCCTTGCAACAAAGACAATGTTCTCTTCAATAAAATAAATGCATGTTGATAACAACAACAAGAACAAGAACAGTTGGCACCTTGTACTGCAATTAAAGATTCATTACCTAGAATTATGTATTCATAATTGCTCTGTATTTAGTTATTGCCACAATCATAAATGCCCCCCACCATCCCACCTAAACTCCAGGAAGCCATTCTAACTGATGCATGTCCGTTCTGCCTGTGATTAGGCCATATTCAGCACCCTCTCATCAGTGAGTGGGGCTGTGACAATTGGAAGCAGGAGCTCATCTCCATTTCTTGACACAACACAAATTGCTGGCAAGAGGGGTCTGGAAATGTCATTCTTCTGGGCCCTGATTACCAGATACACAGACCTTCACCACTCAGAGTAGATGTTGGCTGTCAAGGTAGGTTGGAAGGGGAAGTCAGGCCGGAAGATTATATTTAGTTACACATTTGGACATTTGTAATTAAGTCAGTGATATAAGATCTCATCTAGGAATAAGAACAAAAAAGAAAAAAGGAATAAAAAGTAGGGAAAGAATCTAGCAGCACCTTTGAGACTGATTCATTTTAGCATGAGCTTTCATGCGCATCAGCCCACTTCCTTAATTGCACAGTGGGTTGATATCCAAAAATCTCATGCTAAAATAAATCAGTTACAGTCCATCATCCACATTTGCAAGTTTCTCTTTTGTGGATTTGATTAGTTGGCAGATTGTAGCTGCTGCTTGACTAGCTTGTCCTCCTCACCCCTGCTGCTCTCCAGCTCCTGTCCTGTAAACATCACCAGCCCTTCAAGTCCTTTCCCACCTTACCTGAGCCAGATTTTAAACCCCTTCCCAACCCACTCACTTCCTCCCTCGCTCCTCTTCTTCCCAATCCCCTTCTCAATCTCCTTAAGACCTGGGAGAAAGAGGAGTAGAGGGAAAGAACTGATCATCTTGAAGTGGTTTAAAATCTGGCTGAGGTGAAAGGTGAGTAAAGGAGGCTTGGGTGGGAGGAAGAGGAGTGGAGGGAAGGAATCCATGGGCCTGAAGGGGTAAATCTGGCTGAGGCTTGGTGGTGTCAAGGCGGGAAAGAGAGTGAGGGGTTGGTGCTTTGGTAGGACAAGAAACAGGCAAGGAGAAGGGGAGCAAAAGGAGTGTGGCAAGGAACTGGATTTGCTGGGAAAGGCTTGAAAATCTTGCTGAGGCATTGCAGTGGCAAAGTGGGAAATGGAGTTGGCAGAAGGAGCCTGTAGTATTCAGCTTGTGGAGAGGCTTAAGATATTCAGGGTTTTTCACTTTTGTGAGGGTCCTCTGCCCCTAGCACCCACAAATGTGGAGGGTGCACTGGAATTTTCTCCCCCACCTTTTTTTTCCCCTTTTAATGCTGAACAGTTAGCTCTTTGAAAAATAATCATATTAAATTCCCAGAGCAAAAGCAGGACAGTGCTTCCCTTGAAGCAAGAAAAACAGCTGATTTAGGAAGATGATTTGGAAAATGATTCTGAAGTTGCTGCAAGATATAATGAATTGGTGCAGCCTCTTAGACAAGGAAGAGCCAAGAACAGCATCCATGTACTAACAACAGGATAATATGGGGAAGGATGGGTAGTTTTGTTTCATTTTGTTTAAAGCAGGACTTTTAGCACTCCAAGAGACAGTTTAAAAATCACGGAAAATATAAAGCAGAAGTGTCAATTGCTTTATGAAGACTTCACACAAGCCAAGAAACACTAACTGTGCGTACTTCAAAAAAGCCACAGCATTTCCTTCCTTTTATCAGAAATTTCAGCTCTCCAATAAATGAAAGTGCACAGCCTATAGTTAAAATAGATGTGCTTTTATGAAAAAAAAAAAACTTTTAAAACAATGTAATGATTCTAGCATTAGACTACTCTTCTAGAGCTATGTTAAAACTTTTCAACCTGTATGGGGGTAGAGAGATTTTTTTTTTTAGTAGTGCTAAAATTTCCTCTCCTTTTTAAAGATTATTGGCAGTATCCTTGTAAAATTGTCCACATATTTGTTTAAAACATTCTTACTCCTGATTTCTATTCTTTTCCCCTTATTAAGTTCTGTTTCTTGTTTTAAATAATCTCCATGTGCATCCCATAGGCCACTGGCTGGCCACCTGAATGAACACACTTGATGAATTAAATAGGTCCTTGATCTGATCCAGCAAGGTTATTCCCATATTCTTATGGATGGTAAAACATGGGTTTTTAGGATAAGGCATTCCAATACACACTGCTTAGGACTGAAGATAAATGTATACCCTGCTGAAACTTCATTACAGTAGGCCCTTCACATTTGCAAGGGATAGGGACAGAGAATCCTCACAAATGTCAAAAAAGTGCAAAGTTTTTATATTATTATATAATATTTCAATAAATAAGGGTGTGCAGGGAAGGGGTAATTCTGCCTCCCACACATTAATGCGGGCCTCTTCTGGAGTGCCCATGCCAGCAGAAGCCCCAAGGCCTGCAGCGAATGTCCGATCACCGGCCCTGCACAATCCTATGGTCCTCTTCCAAAGCGCCCACGCGAGCAGAGGTCCCAGGGCATGCAGGGAATGGGCCATTGCCTGCCTTGCATGATCCTGCCCTGCACTCTCTTGCCGCCCCTGCAGATGGTGAGGGCTGTGGGGAGGGAGTGCAGGTAAGGGATGATCTTTTCCCCTCCCTGTGCGTGGCCAAAAGGCCAGGGAATGGGAGAGGGAGAATGAGGTGAGGCAAAGTGGGCACTTCGTGAATAATCAAATCTGTAAAAGTGAAATCTGTGAATGTGGGGGAGAACTGTATATTTTTACAAAGAGCTTGTGGGGTATTGGAGGGGCACATCATTAGGGCTGTAGGGATAATCCTACCATTAGGTAGAAGGAGGCAGGTGGCAATTGCTGGTGAGAAGCAATGGTAGCCTCTCAGCCATTCCTCTTGAGATTTCCCCCAAGCCATTCTTCTAAGTTGAAAAACATAACTGAATATGTGCTATGTGGCCTGGCTCACATGCCATGAAACAGCCTGCTGCTCACAGATACAGGGAAGGATACTGTCCCATTATCAGTGCTGAAGTGAAACTCGTCTCTATGTGGAAGGTGGGGTGGGGTGGGGTGGGGTGGAGTGGGGATCTTGTCCTTTGAGATGTGGTAGCAAAACATGTTGGACTAACCCTGATACTCCATAAAACTGGGAGCAGAAGTTTATTTGCATGACACTGAAGAATTTATTTGGTCAAGAAAAACAGTCCAAATGCAACTTTCTCTTCATGGTGCAAGGAAGCATCTGTAGTTTAATAAATATGGAAACATTATGATGGCAAAAGGTGTCTACTGAACTGATTATGAAAAGGCTTTCTAGAGCAGTTATTTTCCTTTGACTTATTTCCTCTGTGCTTAAAACAGCTTCTCATCAACAAGGAATTTAAGGAATTTAATTGGAGAAAATAGTGCATGTTATTTTAGCTTTACTCTGGTAGCCCAACTTAAATGCTGCTTCTTTCAAGAACATTTAAAATACCCCAAGACTTCTTATTTACAATATGTACAAACACATCAGAATGTCCAGATACTGCACTTGCTTAAGCATTCCTTTCATGAAGGTCAGCCAATTTAAAAAAAAAATCCAGTTCATCAAGTAAATGTTCTCCTCAGTACTTTGCCACAACTAGCATAGTAATGTGACCATTTAGATGGCAGATTTCTGTCTTAATTAAGAAAATAATGCTCTGGAGAATGGTTGAGTTTTTCGTCGTATCGAGAAATGACCTCCTTGAAAAACAAAAACTTGAAGTGATAGCAGCTTGAACTATTAATAAGTGAAGAGAACAGTTGTGGACAGTGAGTCACGACAAAGCTTTTTGCTTTTATATTGTACTTTCAATAAAAGATGGCTGCATTGCCACTCCCAATTCTGTGTCATTTTCTTGAGACGTGTTCAGGACATCCTGCTGCTGATAGATATCCTGAACCAACATGGAGTTTGTATTCTTCCACTCCCTGAACTTCCTTGCTGTTAGCTTGGAGTCTTCCAGCAACTGGTTAATCATGGCCAAGTCGTGTTCTTTGCACTAACAGGGAAAAAAAAAGTGAACAAGTAGTTCATAGAAGTGGAAATTTGGAGTGGAAGCCACTAGAGGTCTGTCATATCTATATCGCTACCAGTTAATATTTTCTTCCCATTTATTACAAAGGAAACCTATGTTCAATACAATAATGATTTTACTTAATGAAAACATTTTTTTCCAGTGGCTGCTGAACATCCTAATTCCAAACGGACCCAAGGCAATTAGGGGGGACTACAACTCTCAGAGCCCCTTTACTGGGATTTTCCAGGCTCTGGCTTCACTTCATCATGGCTGAAAACCTTTACCTTTAATGTACTGTTCAGTGCTCGAATTTTGTGGAGTTTCTCATTCACAGAAGGGTTTTTGCTTCTTTTGATAAAGGATTTCCTTAGCTCTTTCTTGGTAGAAGGCCGGCGGTCCCCAATAGGAGATAAACTTGCTTGCTCTAAGGACTTGTAAAGTTTCTCCATTTCATCTTCTGAGCATTTCACACGATCTGTAAGACAGAAGATATGGGATCTATAAAGTTCTGGTGCCACTGAGTTTTGTGAATAAAACACAAGGAAAGAATACACAAATACTGCTCCTGAGACTCTGATGGAGATTACACTATCATGGGGGTGGGGTTTAGGGAATAATGGAAAAACTGGCACTCAGACAAACTATTGGACGACATCCTGCATCATCAGATGCAATTACATGATGGAGCGGCATCATTGCAGTTACGTCTGATGATGCCACTTCCTCAAAGACCTACCTTTTCAGCTAGGCTGTGCTCTGAGACTCCTGAGGTGCTGCAGATTGGGTTGCTGGGGCTGATCAGCTGCCTGCTCAACACACCCCAGTTGTGGGGAGCATTGAGCAGGCAGCTGATTAGACCCTTTGAGATCCTGCCACAACTGTTTTGCTCTATGTGCCCTGCAACCAGCATCGGGCTGTAGACATCATATGAATATGACGAACATTCTTTCAAGAAATTCTTCAAAAATGGGCTGAAATGAAATTCTCCCCCATTTGTACCAGCCAAATTCAATAGGAACAATTGTTGTCAGCACAGAGAGGCCCATATTGTATCTTCCTACCAAATTGAAGATGAGGACCATCTCAAGAAAAAAAAGCCATGATAACTCTCATTGAGCATTGCAAGCATGGTTGAATATATATTTGTGATTCACTGGTAGACTTTTAAGAGCTAAGCAGTCAAAGTCCTCTGCCTGGAGAGACTAATTTGTCAATCTCAGTTTCTCTCATATTCTTTTTTTCATTTAAAATTCTTTCCCTCCTTACTATAGAAAAGATTTTCCTCCCCAAAAGGGTGAATTTTTCTTTAAAAAAAAAAAGAACTGAAATGAACTTTTCACACACCGACAGTCAAAATGGACATACAGCAGTTCACCCCATGGACGAATGTGTTTATGATGGAAGTCTCCATGTCAGCACATGATGGTTGTTGATGTTTTTTCTATACAAAAGGAACACTTATCCCTAGAAACGGCTGCAGCTTCACTTGTGTAAACAATAGCTTAATAATAAACTTGGCACTATCTTTTCCCCAGGAAGCTGTGTACTTGATCATTCAGAGGAGATAGATAGGATATATGTTTATTGTTTGTGTATCAGATTTCCATGGGTGCTAGTTGTCTTCTCAACCTAATTCTTGTGTCCTTATTTCCCCTCATTTGTTGTAATAAGGACTTTATTTTAGCTTTAGCTCTGTGGTGGGCTACCAGTATTTGTACTTGAATACTTCCTAGCCTGTGCATTTATTCATTTTTACAACATTCTAAAAATATAAAAACCTATACTTAAGGGAAAGCTAAATATATCCTACTACATTAACACAAAGGTGTAGCAAAGAGACTACAGGAAAAAGCATTCCTGGGGCCAATGTACTCCTGTAGCATTTCCTGTCCAAGTCACTGCCTCATTACACATCTTTCAGTTATAGCAAAAACTGTTTTTACTTGTTGTAGGAAATGCAGCTGCATATGGTTGGTTAATGGAAACAATAAGAACTGTCTTACACTGAGCCAGAATTTTAGTCTATCCAGCCCAGTATTGTTGATACTGACTGGCAGTGTCTCTTCAAGGTTTGTGCCAGGATTCTTTCTTGGAGATACTTCAAGATGCTAAAAATTTCACCTAGGATTTTCTGCATGCAGAACGTGTATTCTACCACTGAGCTATGAGGTTCCTCTCCACATCTGTTCTTATAAGGATAAGGTCTGGAGAAGAAGTGAATACAGTGTATGATTTTACACACAAGACTGGTATCCTGTTACCAGCATTCGCAAGTGTAATTCTACCTTACAGTTGCCTATGTACTTTTTGGGTCATTGTGGAAGTCAGTATTCCCTTCCTCCCTTTGCAAGGACCAAAGCCACACAGGACTCCCCATGTTGCTCTAACAGTCCCATCAAAAAACCAATCCATTGCTAGTGGAGAGTGGAGGGGATTGAGAATCACAGAATCATAGAATAAAAGAGTTGGAAGAGACCACAGGGGTCATCCAGTCCAACCCCCTGCTATGCAGGAACCCACATCAAAGTACTCCCAACAGATGGCTATCCAGCCTCTATTTAAAAACCTTCAAGGAAGGAGACTCCACCACACTCCAAGTCTAGCTATGTTTCCACAGCTTGAGACAAACCAATTATTTCATCCACGAAGACCTCCAGAGGGCCCCAGTAGATCTTGGCAAAAGATGTTCTTGGTCTGCATCTGCCCTCAGCCCTCCATCAGTCATAGAATGGCCATTGGGAGGGGGCTATCACAGCAACACAATGATACTGGGGCTGGTGACAGAGAAACTGTAGTGGAGTTCTACATGCAGAACTCTCATGTCATACTTGATCATATAAGAACTTAGGCAACAATAGATCAAAAGACACAAATATATATTCAAAAGTCAACTGTTGCCAAAAATACTATTCTGTGTAATACACTACTATTTCAACAGATTTTCTACTTAAGTGAGCACATATTGATGTAATGTGGGAATGGGACAGGATGCACATTTTTATGAAAAAGACAGGCAGCTTTCAGAGGCTGGGAGGCCACAGTAGGTGTGTCTCCCTCACGACACTGGAGGACCACATGTGATGAGGAGAAGAACAAGGGCTTTCTTGACAACTGTACTGAAATTGCCTTGCATGGAGAAGCTGGCACCTTCTTTGACTGTGTTTCACTGTATGGCAAAATCCTTCTTGTGGGGTTTTCTCTCATGTTGTATTCATATTATCCATCTGCTTTTTAACTATATTTTGTAATTTTGTTACTTTTAATCACTATTAATTGCCCTCTCTGAATGGTGTTTGAACACTAGAAAGACAGGATATGAGTTTTTGTATAAATATAATAATTATTCATCAGAGAACACGTTGCTCTCTCTCTCTTTGTTCACAGTATACTCAACAACAAATTAAAGTTCACTGTTGAATAATAAGTGAACCAGTCCTATAGATGCCCATTCACAAAGGTTTGTCTGGCCTGTTAACTGTAGCATCAGAACAAGCAACAGAACAATCTACATTCATCACACCTAAGACATGTTACCATATCTGAACATCTGTTTACAAACTTTGGTCAAAGATCAAAGGAAGGAAGTGGCTAGCTATGGAACTTATAAAAAACGATTTTGCTTATCACAAATGAAGTTGTTAAGTTTCTTTCCCATCTATAAGTAACCAGCCTGAAGAGACTCTGAGGTCCCAAAGAAGAAGTGCCACTTGACAGCAATGTTAAAGTATCCTCTTAGACTAAGGCCCTTTCCACAGCTCACCTATTTTCGGCGCTGGGGCACGGTGCTCGCACGAGCAGCCTCCGGAGAGAGGCTCTCGCTTCCCTGCTTCTTCAGCTCCACACAAGCTTCCTGCTCACGCAAGAGCCCTGCCTCTTCCTTCGCAGTGCAGCCTGGGACCTTCCCAGGCCGCACTGGACAGGAAGTGCGACTGGCCCGGCTCCCGAGGCTTCGCATGCAAGACAAGTGCACGCAGGGCTCCGGAGTGATGCGTGACCACGCAGCATTTTCGGCTTCAAGCCGAAAATGAAAAAATGAATGAGCGGTCCCTCCCGGGCCCTGGAGCATCGCGCAAACGTGAGTGTGTTGTGTGGACTGCTCCTCACGTGTGCGCAACACTCACGGGACCCTTTCGCATCGAAAATGCCGTGTGAAAAGGGTTTATGATTCTCACAAAGATTTCATGCTACTTCAGGCCTACTCCACTAACAAGGAATAAAGAATACTATCAATGGCAGCCAATCTATTGTCAAATATCTTCCCTTCCATCCTGAGTCCTTCCCACTGCAGCCCCTTCCCAAATGTAGGCCATTTCCACACTAGCATGTCGTAGTGCTATTATTCCACTTTCAACAGCTTATGGAATCCTGGGGTTTGCAGTTTAGGGAGGGGACTTTAGAATTCTCAGCCAGAGAGTTCTTTGGCCTCAGTAAACTACAGACTCCAGAATTCCACAGGGTGTTGAAAGTGGAATAATAGCACTATAACAGTGTAGTGCAGAAATGGTGGTAGTGAAGTCAAGGGGGAATGGAAGAGGGCTTGTAGGCCTTTGCTAAAACCCAGGAAATCCAAGTGGACCTGGGATCATAGGGATTACATTTTTATTAGAAAGTTGTTTTTTAAAACCAAAGCTTCCAGAATCCTTCAGCCAGTTGCCAGGCTACCTAGGGGATTCTGGGAACTGTAATCCAAAATACAGACTTGATTTTTTTTTTATAGCCTCTCTAGCATTTTAAGCAAATGTGTGTCCCCTTCCTTTAGTGATGAGCTTCTTCTTTTAGAGTGATAAGTAAGTGGCCTCCTTAGTCTCTTCTCTAAGTATTGTGTATAGAACAAGGCTATTACAGACAGATTACAGTTCTTCATCCATTCATCTATCCATTCATTCCATATTTATCCCACCAAGCTTTTCGGGTAGTTCACATGGGGTTACTCCATTTACATTTGCAAAGGATGAGGACAAGAGAAGGAGACTGGCCCAAGGGCATCAAAAGGCTTTCACTCCTCTCAGTCCAGCTCTTGAACAAAACAGCATTTTCTTTGCAAAGAAATGTGCAATATTTGCACAGAATAAGCCTCAAACTGTGAATAATTTTTGAAAATGGAAGAGTTTGCAATGACTTTCTTGCAGCAAGGAGAAAAAAGTTAAAATTATTAATTTTGCCTGCAAAACATTAAATATTGGTCTGAAACCTATTCTTAGGATGATTAGGATAAAATATTAGGAAACTACATATATACTTACTGAAATATTTTTATCCTGCCTTAGATGGCTCTTGTAATCTCTCCCAACTTGATGATTCAGTATCTCAGGATGATATACAATAAATCATCAGCACTACCACCACCAACACCACCACCACCACAAATAAACCATATTACACTTTAGAAAAACAAGACAACAAAAGATAGCCATTGATCACTAAATGGGCAAGCCTACAGAACAATGGTCAGACAACGACTGAAACACAATGACTGTGTCCTGTAGCACCCCTAGCTTGAGAACAGTTCATTTTAAAAACTGCTATTACTCTTATTTGTTAAAATCTTTAGCAACAACTTTGAAATGTGATGTTTTAATGCAACAGCATAATCAACAACTCTCATTATTTTAATTTATTAGTGGTCAATTTGAGTAATTTTAGGTTTTTTAAAAATTGTATGATATAACAACTAAGTTAATTAATTTTCTTGTATGGTTTATCATGAACACATCAGTGCTAATACTAACATTTCAAGATCCAGGGTGTACTACAAAGACTAGCCAGAGCAGTATACTAAAAAGAGAGTGGATGCACAAGAAAAAGCCTCTTAATGTCATCAATACACACACGCACGCGCGCGGATACTTCAGCAGGGTCTAATAATTTCCATGAATAATTTCCATGAACACGCTGCACTGGCCTTAATCTCCTATCCTGCACCACTACGGAGCTACGGTTTCCTTTGCATTAGACTGTCAGCTCCATTTTAAAATAGAGGAAGAGACCAACAGCTTTGAGGCTCTGGTCCTTGCAACACATATCATTCTGATCCTTGTTCTTCATTCAGTGCCCTGATCATCTCTCTAGTGACAAACGATTCTGGGTAAATCTATTTGCTAAAGATGAGAGTTTTCCAAGGACATTTCAGGCTGGTATCATATTTCACGCCATGGAAATATACAGCCTAAAGGGCTGCTGTTTTGTCCTGCTCTGTTTTGGGTCCAGCGATGTCAGCAAAGCTAGGCACGAGAATTGCTATTGTTGTTTCTCTGCTCCCTAAAGATCTTCCTCAGTGAGAAAATGCCAAAGAATCAGATTCATGATAGGACCAGAGATATTGCCTGTTGGTCGCGGACTCCAGGAGATCCATAAATACCTCAGGAAGGAGGATGTTATTGCTGCTTCAGAAGAGACAAAGTATAATAATATAAAGAGGGTTCCATTCTGTTGCAGCAGTGTTTGATTTTCTACAGCTACTCGCACATGGGCGCGCACACACAAACACTTCCCTTTTATTTGCCGTCTGTTGTAATCAAGCACATTACCTCAACAACTGCCAAACGAAATAAAAAAGAAAAGTGGGTACTTGCTCCTTATAGTTCTAGGGCCCTCAAATTATAAAAGAAGCCTGTGGGGCTGTAGGCACGTACTCAAGTCCTTGTTTATCATTTCACCCTCAATCGATTTACCACATGAAGTTCCGTTAATTTTTCTCCTCCTCTTTCAAAAAAAAAAAAAGGCTAAAGGCAAATATAAATCTTGGCAGACTGCAAGTCAGGAGAGACAGATGAGTCTAACCTTTCCTCTCTGGTCCATTCTCCCAAAAGATCACCCTCACCAGGCTGCTTATTTGTCCTCAGAAAGGGAAAAACTGGAGCGGTGAAATAGAGTTCCTGCAGCTACTGTCAGTTATACACTTAATATAAAATTCCTCTGATACAACTACTTCCTTCCATACTTCCCAAAGAGGCTCCAGCTAATCATTACCTATCCCTCAATGCTGTTGTTGCAAAACTGATGAAGCAAATAATTGATTTGATTAAGGATACACAAGTAGGAATGTCAACCCACCTAGTGCAAAGATACTGAAAGCAGAGCAGTATAACAGCAGTGTGAATGAGAATGTTCAGCACATTGTATGTAAGTGCCTTTAAGTCACCTGCCAATTTATGGCAAGCCCATGAATTTCAGAAGGTTTTCCTAGGCAAGGAATACTCAGAGGTGGTTTTTCCAGCTCCTTCTTCTGAAATACAGCCTATACCACCTAGCATTTGTTAGCATCCAACATTCAAGTACTAGCCAGGGCTGACCCAACTTGGTTCCCAAGCAAGCACATTAGGGGTCTACTAACTCTTCAAATAGCATTTTTCAGGGGTGCCTCTCTATGGCAGAAATAGTATCTGACCAGACACGAAATGGATAAACCATTTCCCAGCAGTGAATTAATACACAAGACATAAGGTATAAAACAATAACCATGTAACAGAGACATCAGTATTCTGAGCTGGGTAACCCCTTAGGGTTCTATGGATGTATCCACATGGCACAATTATGGCACTTTGATTTCATTTTGATTGTCATAGCTCCATGTTATGGAAACCTGGGTTTCACAGTTTGGTGAGGGACCTTGAATTTTGCAGTCCACTCCCTTGAACTACAGTAGAATTGTCTGGAAGAGAATTCTAAGTACCTTATCTATAAATTCCAGGATTCCAGAGGTTAGGACCAGAGAAAATAAAGTGGAATCACACTTTTATAATTATATAGTGTGGATATACCATACAATTCATTGCAACTTAAGTGATTTCCTCATTAAGTAAAATCTTGTGGTTGTCCTCAGAAGCATTCAGAAGATAAGCCATTTTTCACAATGCTGAAGCTACCTGGAAGTGGCAAGCCTTTTGGACAGGTAAGATTTGAGAGGTGAACTTAGTATCTAAAAATGTTCTAATTGGCTGGCTAGCCCAGCAATGCCAGAAATGGAGCTTATCTCATTACTTAACAAAGCAGTCCATCTCTGCTAAGTGGTTTTGGTGGTCTCTAATTCCCTTAAATATATATATATGTCATTTTACCCTCAGTCTCTGCCTTTCCAGGAACAACTAATCAATTTTCAAAATTACAGACCCTCTTCTCTGCAAAGACCTCTACACATGTTCTGAAACCAAAGGTTCTAATCAAACAGGTTAAAAGTTAGATGGATTCTCTTGATTTTCAAAAATTCTATGGGTGATTGTGGTTGTCCCTTGTCTTTCCTTCCCGCCACCCCAAATACCTATTTATATCTGGACATTTGGCTGCATTGTTTTAAAAAGTAATTTCTCACTGAAACCTTTCCTATGTGCAGGTCTGCGTGGTTGCTAAGTTACTCTGTACGGTCCTAAAATATTTCACCAGGTTTTGCTTAACGCTGTGTCTTCCTAGCTTTGAAAGGACACATTCAAACCACATTCTTTTTTTTTTTCATTCTTCCTAGAGCTGAGCTAAGGGAGGGGTCTTCAACAGAAAAGCTTAGAAACTCCTGAAACAACTGGGCAAACTAAACTGTCTTAAACGGTTTGACCTGGCTACTGGCACCTATCAAAACTCTTTTTTGTGGGGAAGGGGGCTCTCTTACAAAGAAGGGGATCTACCAGCAGAGGAAGTCCCACCCAGAATACATAAATAGATGTTATTACCCAATATCTTCCAAGTTTGCAACTATCTGAGTTTTGTGTATTTGTACATGCTGTTATGTGACAATAAATTGTTTTCTTGTGTGTCCTTGCCTATAACAAGTAGAACTGAATGTGCTGGATAATTCCTCTGATCAGACAAATGTCATATTTGTCCAGTGACTCAGACATGGGGCAATGGCTTCAAACTTCAGGAAAAGATATTTCATCTAAATATTAGGAAGAACTTCCTGATAGTAAGAGCAGTTTAACAGCGGAATACACAGTGGAATACACTGCCGTATTGTGATGTGTGATGGAATCTCCTTTGGACTTTTTAAACAGAGGTTGGATGGCCATCTGTCAGGAATGCTTTGATGATGTATTCCTGCACAGCAGCAGGTTGGACACGATGGCCCTTGTCATCTCTTCAAATTCTATGATTTTATGATTCTGTGATATTTAAGTGAAAATACAGAGGAAAAGATGGCAGAACAGTGCCATAGGCTGGTAGATTAGTTTATGGCCAACAAATCTTCTTTTGCTTGACTCACCTTTAGACAAAGTTTTTGATGCCATTTCCTCAGGGACAGCCAGGTTATCCTTGGTGCCATCTAATGAAGTTGTACCTTCATCCAAAGAAATCCGAAAGCTACCTTCATGTTCGGCAGTACCGCTTCCCATTGTGTCATGACAGTCTACTGCCAGGCAATCTGTACCATCAGAGTCACCGGAATTGGCTGAAGGTGGGTTGCTTGCTTCTTCCCCCATGGAAGAACTGTTAACAAAGTCAAGCCATGATTGTCTCTCTGGCTGAAGTGCTTTGGACAATGAAGAAGAAGATGAGGAACCTTGGGATTTCATCACAGTGCTTTCCGATGAGGACAAAGAACATGATGCTTCACTTGATACACGTGTGAAAGAAGCCTCTTGCTGGTCCTGTTTTCCAGAATCAATAAAGAAAAAGAGGGAAGATTAAGTCATAAACTAATGATGGATAACATCAGGAATAGTTTTTCAAAAAACTTTTCTAAAAACATAAAAACATAAACCAAACAGTATCAGCTAACAAACGGCATGTAAATTGTTTAGAGCAATTTAGTGTCTCCAAAGATTTGGGAAAAGAAGAAATGAGAGATTGATGTGCCTCACTTCTACCATGTGAGAGGTAGTTATTCAAGGTTTAATGCAGAATAAAAAGATGGATCTTATTTACCAGCAGTGACATAGACTCAAGTCAGACTTAAGTTGCTTCAAGTGACTTGACTTGGACTCGACCCAGCAATAAATGATGCACTGACTTGACTTGACTTGAGACCTGTATATTTTTAGTGACTGATTTGCTGCCTGCATTCATCCAGAAACCTTATAACTTTGAGCAATGCTTCCATCTCTTTATCCCGACTGGTTACATGACAATCTGTCTCAATTCCAAAGTGTGAGCGTATTTCTCAGAGTTAGGCAATGGGCTTGAGAAAGGTTTGAGGTCTGCTCAGCAGCCTGTCTCTGCTGCATATCAGAGGAGCTTTCTAAAATGTTTCCTAATAGCAGAAGACAGGACTTGCCCCCAGAGTGCAGGGTGCATTTGTCAGAGGGAAGAAGCAAACGTGTTAGGTAGCAGGTTTGGGAAGGAAAGATCCTTCCTTCTAAAGCTTTTGAAACTTCAGTAATGAGGACTAAGAAAGATCCCATTCCCTACTTCCAAAGCTGCATATGGCAAAATTGCAAATATGAAGGGCCAACTCTACTTAAATTGTTAAAACTGACTTTACTGGACTCTGTCCAGAAATTCTGGAATATAGGTTGGGGTACAAAGTTGGCTCCCAGACTTGACACTTGACTTGAAAGTATCTTCAGAGACTTGAGATTTGACTTGAGACTTGAATGTAGAGACTTGAGACTTGGAGTAAAAGACTTAAATACATCACTGTTTACCAGTGGTTGGTACAGTTCTGATGCATATTCCTCATTCTTCATCTCAAATCTGCCTCCTTTTCTCTTTTTGTATTTGGTAATCTTGTAGCAGAGGTGAGCAACCCTAAGACCTATAGATGTTTGAGATGGGAACCTACAATCCCCATCAGCCCCACCCAATATGGCCAATGGTAAGACGTTGCTTGGAAATGTAGTCCAAACATAGGAATATCAAAGATTCCTACCCCTGCCTCACTCTTACTTACCCTTTATCCTGAACTCTGTAAAATAATCCCTGTATTCAAACCATCAAGGTCAAGCCAGCCCAAGAGCAAAACTGACCTTGAAAGAAGCATACTAGGTGGGTATAGGGGTGAGTACATGCTAGCAAGGGCATATACCAAGGTGGGTGGAGCTGCCCTACTATTGTGAGGCTGTTTCCCCTTGCTATGATAACCAACATCCACTGGACCAGCATTTTCCAAGCTTTGTGATGTGGGGGACTGTTTTTTTTCCTCTAGTGTGTCAAGAACCAGTCCCATATGACTGCTCATAGTCTACGATTATTTATTCCTTCCCTGGAAACTCACCAGGGACTGCTAGTCAATGGCTTGCAGACTGACACTAGTCCTCAGACTACCACTTTGAGTAGCATTGTATTATACACGTTAGTTTCTAGATTTAGAACTAAATACCAATAACATAAGCTTATTAAAATATCTCAAGGCACCTGTATCTGTAGAGGTCATCCTATCCTCTCCCAGGGTTTTTCTACCTTTAAACAGCTACACAAGAGGTGACGTTTCCTATCCGCATCAATGCTAGGAAAAGCTTTTCCTCTTAAATCCTTGTTGTAGAATTGTTCAAAGTAAACCCTTGCACCTGCCCAAGACCTACTTTTACAAGAAAGACCAAAAAGACAGACCAGAAGGGCTTTTTCTTTGCTTGTTATCTATTCCAGAAAAAAAAATGACTTGCATTTTTTTTAAAAAAAGCAGCAGCATTTAGTTAGTACAGACACATGATAGCCAAAAAAGAATAGAAAACTTACATCAGAATTTTAATTAAATCTCTTATCTCCAACATTATTGCCTGGATGTAACCCTAATTAAGTCAGTGGGCCAAGAATAGCCAAGGTGTACTGAAAAACTGGCAAAAATGCGTGCAACCCTCTTAGGGAGTGTGGGGAGGGAAGTTTGGGACCAAAATTGTTTTAGGGGGAAAAAAGATTGCCCAAAATTGTTTTAGAAAAAAAAAGGATTGCCCAGTCAGGACTACCCCAGGCCCTGAGATCTCAGAACCAAAACCTGAGACCTGGGGAAGCCCCTTCTGTTATCATGAGGGGCCTAAAGAGATTATAAAGGTAACGTTACAGGTGGCACCTTTTGGCAATGTTGTTAAGCATGATACATTAAGCATCAGCCCTAGATGCATAGAGCCTGACATTCAAGTAAAAAAAAAAGTCTAAGGAAACTAGACATGTGCACACTTTTAAAAGCAGTACTCTTGCCCTGAGATTCCTCATCTGGGGACTAGAAAAGAGGGACCAGATCCTCTTACCAAGGAATCCTTTGGGGTGGGTGACAGGTGTCTAAAGTGACTTAGAGATGCCAACACACCTCTTCAACCCCTGACAGTTGTCCACTCCTGCTTTGCACCATATATAACTTTTCAATGAATTAAGAATTCCCTTGAAAAGAAGCCTGGTGATTCTTTCTATCCTCTACAGGACATTGTGTCCCCAACAATCTGCTCTGGAGGGCTAGAGGACTGTTGAACATGGAAGAAGCACGGGAACAGCAGAAGGAAGAGGAAATCAGAAAAATTTGCTTCACTACCATCCAACTTTCTTCAGCAAGAGCATTCTCTGGAATGCAGTCCCATCATTTTGATACTGTTGCAATATATGTATATAATTATCAATGCCACATATTCTGCTTCCACCAGTTAATGAGGATGGAAGCAGTAGGGATTACCTTATCTTACTGAAACAGAAGGAAAAATTTAGCAGAGGATATTGGTGGTATCATGACCTACCAACCAAACAATATAAGACCAAATTAAGTTTTACCAAAGCCTGACATAACTGACAATCATACAAACACTCTATTTAAAATACCTAAATATCGAGTCATTTAAGGTTAGAATGCTGCAGTTTAGGAAAAGCTGTAATAAACTGGAATGCTTGCACAGGATGAGCTATTGTGAAGGATAAATAATGAGGACACAGGAACTGTTCTGATTTAGAAAGGGTTACAGTGCAACAGAAATAATGAATGTGCATGGCCACATTGCTGAAAGTGCTACAGCAGTTCCAGGAATGTCTTAGATTTATCAAAAGCCAGATTGATTTTGGCACATCTGTCTTATTTCAAACAAAATCTCCCATTCAGGGGGATTGCAGAAATCCAGTGCAGAATCCATGTGCCAGGTGGGATCCATCCATCATTCCTTTACTTTTTTTCTACCTTGCCTTTTTCCCAAACTGGGACTCAAGGCTGCTTGTGAAGCAGAGAGAATTACAATAAAGCACACACAATTTTTTAAAAAAATTGAAAACTTGAGTTTAAACAGTATTAAATTACCAACAAAATTAAAATCTATTACTTTAAAGAAAAGAATAAAAGCAGAACAGCACCATAAAAAGTCCTTTTCTTATTCTCTAAACTAGGGGTGGGGAAAATTTCACCCTCTGAACGTTTTGGAGTTTAACTTTCAGAGACCTTAGCCAGCATGGCCAATACTAAAAGATGACAGAGTAAAAGAATGTCATCTTAAGTAATGGTGGTCACTGTTCATGCTTCTGTTTGCATGGCCAAATGGGAAAATGATTCTTTACTGCAGAGCACTTCTCAGAGAAGCATCTTGAGAGCAAGAGAAAGAGAGTGACACTGGTACAAGCCATTTAGCAAGAGGAAGCAAGCTAATTACTATAATACATACCGACTGTGGCAGTAGCAGCTGATCTGAGTATGGAGGTGGCGGTGTCTCTGCATTTATTTCTGGATCTTCATGCTCACTTTCACTATAGCACTCTGAAGCAAGAACAGAGCAGTTAAAGATGCATTAGACACTCCACTGCTTATATGCTTTGCCATATAAAGAGCTTGAGCTGAAAGAAAAACTTATCATTTCTGATCCAGTCATGTATGAAAGGAGGTTTGCAAGCAACATTGGGTATCTTGCAGCTTTTCTGATCCTTTTTTTTCTCTTCCACTTGTAACAATATTGGGGAAAAATAAATAAATAAATAAATAAATAAATAAATAAATAAATAAATAAATAAATAAATGCCTATATAGAAGTATTTATGGAACCTCTTTTTCTTTGAGAGACGAGAGACATGTTATGTTTCTAGGAAGCCAGTGAGAGGCACCATACATTGACACATGTGGGAGAGATCTCTCAAGACCGAGTTGTTATTTTTAGACGTCCCATCGCTGAATAATTCTTCTTGTGACTAATTCTACAACAAATAAGGCAAATTTTAATTTCCAGCAAGAGACTTCACTTTTCTATAGACATGCAAATACCCATATCTTGGGAAATAACAGAAAAGATCTCCAGCCACTGGGCCAGTTTTACCCATAGAAATTCACCAGCTGGCCCTGGAGGTTTCTTGGCAAGCCCCACCCACTCCCACATGCTCTGCCTCCCTCTTTATTCTGACCAGTGTGAAGAGGAGTTCCACTGTTTTTACTGTTGTCTTCTGAATCCCACCTATTTTAATCACTGATACAAGATAACAATGAGGAATATCCCTTGTGTATCGTTTGCCTTCCCCATAGCAAGAAGCACACAGAGAAATTCCTGCTGCTATCTTCAGTCAGTGACTGGAGATAGCAGGGACTCTCTTATACCTAGCAGGTAGTTGTAGGAACAGGCTATTTTTCCTACATAAGTGGGACAAGTGGAATGAAGCTGGCTGTCAGCTCAGAGAGAGTTTGCAGAAGCCAAACGAGTCTTAAGGTTAGAACACAGAGAGCTACTGCTGGCATCAGCTGAGAGCATGCAAAGGTTGAAAAGAGGTTTTCTTTTTTCTTTTTTCTTTTTTTAAAGTAATTTCTTGTATAATTTCTTACAAAGATTCCTACTGTCAAATTTTGGCACTGTCAAAGTCATTCTGATACATCATGTTACTTTTCAGATGTAGCTTCATCACATCCTTGTCATCCAAAAAGTAACTCACTACAGGAAACTAAGTTATTTCCAGCTCACTTCATGTAGTTCATTGCTCAAGTCTTGAACGATAGAACTAATACTTTCTCCGCCAGCCTTCTGCTGCCTATTTTGGGTTGTGTCTGTTTTCCTCTTTTTAATGCCTTTCTCCTACCAAGATTAGTTCCTTCTTGCTTCTTTAGTTTAGGGGAAATCATTTCACACAAATTCCTTCCTCATTGAGAAAGGAAACAACCAAGTCATGTAACTTTTTCAGTTCCTCCTTCAGAATGCCATGCTGGCTGGAATCAGTTCCTCTATTCCTCCTGTGCTATTTTGAATGGCTGGTGTCATGGTAGAGACAGATAGTGTAACAAAATATTGTGCTTTGGAAAACAGCAAAACCTTAAGAACAACACATACCCTGAAGAGAATTAACACAATTTTTCCCCAAGTCTCAAAATTAAACACCATCCATGTTTTAGGATCAATAAGAGTAAATAACTAGACAGACAAGTTTCACATCCTGACCAATTTACACAATAAATCATGGTAAAAGTAGCTTTCACTTTTCCCAAAGCCACTGCATACAATAATTTATTAAAATCTGTTACAAAGGCTGGGAAACCTGTGACCTTGTGGAGCTTGTTGGACTACAGTGCCCCTCATCTGGCTAAGGCTGGTGAGAGTTAGAGTCAGAAAAACAGTTGGGAACCCACTATTTCCCACCTCTGTATTAAAAACAACCCAATACAAGCTGTTAGAAATAAGTTCATATTAAAGCATTAGACCACTGATAAATATTTGTTAGAGCTTTGTCTTTAAATACGTTCATGTTTTTGGCTTACAATGAAGATTTCAGTTAAGAGTAATAGTGCAGACCACAGCTCCCAGTATGCCCATTCAGGAACACTAGACCAAGTCTTGCCTAAATACCCTCAAGGCACCAAAGGCACTAAGTAAAGCACAGCTATAGCACTTTGATTCCAGTTTATCTGCCATGGTTCCATCTTGTGGAATTCTAAGGTTTGCAGTTTGAGGAGGCATTAGAACTCTCTGGCTGAGAATGCTAAATATGCCATAGAACTACAAATCCTAGGATTCCACGGGATGGAACTATGGCAGTTGAAGTGGAATTATAGGGTTATAATTGTGTAGTGCAGAAGAGGCCTCTGCCTCTTTTAATAGTGTCTTCAAAAAAAATTTTTTTTATTATATGTTACCACAATTTCCATTGCAAATACATTAATGTGACATCTTTTCATCTACAAATTGCAATAGTAAATAGATATATATATATAAAATTAATCAAAACAGCATACGAGTAATAATGATGTATAAATATATCTACATGTGTAGTAATATACAATATATATATATAATAATGTGTAATAGTATATAGTAATATATAAATATCCAAATGTACATTGTGTATCTTCAAAATTTTAATATATTAGCTGCTGGAGTGGTATACAAGAATGTATTCTTGGATAACATATGGGTTCGATTTTATTATGCTAAGTTTGTTTGATACTATATATTTATGAAGTCTGGATTTATTACTGAATTGCTAATTTGTTTATGGGTTTTTATACTCTAGTCAAACATTTGTGCTCTGTTATGGAAATTCTTAATGGTATTTGCTTTATCCCAGAAAAAGGTTCTCAAATAAAAAGGTGTAGAAAAATTCCATCCCAAAAGTTAACATGGGAGCATACCTTCTTCATTCTTTTTATTGGCTTGGTCATCAGAGACAGCAAGGCCTAGTTTGTTTAGCCACCTGAAATTCAAAAGATAGTATTGTATTTATATGGAATGGAAAATCCAAGCTACATTAAAAAAAAAAAAAAACAGGTTTCAGTAAGATATCTATAGTCTCCTAACCATATTTTCTTAAACTGAGAATTTCTCTAACATTGTAATGAGCTAAATCAAGTCTAAGAATCAAGCACCATGTCAGTTAGAATTATTCACCTGGATGAGAATGACTGAAGACATTTACTTCTCCCTCTCTATCCTGTTATACATGGTGTATCTCAGCATAAGCCATCAAAAATGTGGAACACCCGCATTTGCGACTTTCAATCAATGCTTTGCCCTTCATGCACATTAGGCATGCTGCTTTCAGCTTATGGTCCAGTCTAAGCAGGAATCCTTCCATCAGCTTTATATTTTATGTTAAAGTGAAGTATTTTGATAACTCAGATGCAGATGTTACTGTGTAAGATGGACTAATGCCACAGTGGATGACTTTTGACCCATGGAAGCCCTGGCAAAGGATGAAGAAAAGATGCTGCAAAGTAACAAGCAAAGTAAGGAGTGAAGGAAACCTGTCCTATGAGTTGCCATCAGGATCCAGAAACACTACTTATTTGGACTACAACTCCCAGAATCCTCCCCACCAGCATAGCCTCTTCCAGGCTGGCAGAGCAGAAGCTTCTATTCCAGTTTCTTCAGTCAGCAGAGAAGCTGATTGGACCAAAAAAGAAAGGTTTCACCAGCTTCAAAAAGCCAATGGAGCTAGCAAAAAACTCCTTTTTCAGCCTCTTTCACAGTCACTATATGTATAGCATTTTGATACCACTTAACTGCCATAGCTTCATCCTATGGAATCTTGGGATTTTCACTTTATGGAGAGGCATTTAGAACGTTCTGCCCAAGAGGTCTAGTGTCTCACTAAACTACAAATCTAAGGATTCCATAGGATGCAACTATGGCAGTTAAAGATGTACTAAAATGGTATAATTTCTACTGCCCAGTCATTTAGCAGCAGTGGAGAAATGACCATGGAGGGGGAAGATTTAACCTCTTCTCTTGCTCTGTTGCCACCATTCAGGAAGTAAGTAAGCAGTAATAAACAGAGAACTATTTCTGAGGGAAACTGGGCAAGGGGTCTCTGCCCACTTCAAATGTGGCCTGATCCACTTTTAAATTTTGACCCTGCCCACCAATGTTGTGAAGCCCCAGGAAGAGCAGTTCAGTGGATTTATGAGTGAAAAATGTTCTCAACCAATGGATAAATACCTCTGACAACCATGGGAACAGTAAACAGTTACGGTTCCTCTCTGGCAGAAAATAGTGATAGAGGCTGGGCATTTGCTATTACTTACATATTCATTTCCTCTGTATTTTCTGCTGCAAAATAAAATGTCTTGATGTGTGGATGGATGATCTTCATAGCGCTGGAGGGAGGAATGAAAATATATATTTATACAAGAAAAATGTTGAATTGAATAAATGAGTATGTGTGTATATTTTCCAAACAAATTTACCTGAAACACCACGCTCTCAAAATAAAAATACAATGTGAGTGCTCAAGTATTAAGACAAAGGCAAATATATTAATCTCTCTTCCACATCACTGGCAGGCAATTTCCACATGCTTGCTCTCTCAAGTGCCTAGAGGACTGCAACAGAGGAGACTAAATGGAAACTTGGTATGAATGTGTTCCTTTTTCACAAAAGGAATAGGAGAAGCATGAGATTAAAACTACACAGCCTACTACACAAAGGGGTTTAGAATGAGAGAGGTCATGTCCTCCAATGTTTCACAGATGAAAACTGGGACATGAGGCCAAACAACATCAGAGTGCAGTCAAAATGGCAAAATATTTTAATGAGGAAGAACACACAGGCTAAGTGTGGCTGCAGCAGCCTGCTTTTTCTTGAGTCTACTGGGAAAGGCAAGATACCACCCTTCACGTCTCCCCACTGCAGATTTAACTGAGTGCCACCTGCTTTTACACTTTGAGCTCTTTGGTACCAGCTGAAGTAAACTGAGGATTAAGGGGGAAAGTGGGAGGAGAAGAGTGAAATGGGGGCATTTTTAAAGCAGCTGAAAAAGTGGGATGACAAAAAATTGGTCAGGTTTGTCCCTACCAAATAGGGACATTGGAGTATATGCATACTTTTGTTCATCACTGACATCTGGTACTGAGAGACAGTCCATCTTTGAGCAGGGATGGGGAACTTGTAAGCAGCTGAAAAAGTGGGAAAACAGAGGATTAATCGGAACTCTCCCTGCCAAATTGAGGCAGTTGTCTTTTCTTCACAGCTTTGCCAGACTGTTAGGTCTTGCAGTGAAGGAGAATCTGTACCATAATCATTTGTTTCTAATGAACTAAGAAAAAATCACTTCTCAGTTCAGAAAAAGGAAGAGTAAAGCAAGGCTTTCTAAAATTATTGAGATTTTACACAAGAGGCATCCTTTTCCCTCGGATCAAAATGAAGCCAGATGACTGTACATTTTCCTGGATTAGCCACCACAGTTTAAGCTACAATAAATCACAGCTTCATTTCTCCCAATATACTCTACACTATGGTCTCTTTCATTCTACACAATTATGCTATTTTAATACCATCCTGTGGAATCTTGTGATCTGCAGGTATTTAGAATTCTCCAAATTACAATTCTCTGAATTCAGAATTCTCTAAATTACAAATTCCAGGGTTCAATAAGATGTCATTGTCACAGTTAAAGTGGAATCATAGGCCATTTCTGCACTACGCTGTTCTAGTGCTATTATTCCACTTTCAACATCCTAGAGAATCCTGCGGTTTGCAGTTTAAGGAAGGGCATTCAGAATTCTTAGCCAGAGAGCTCTTTGGCCTCAGTAAACTACAAACCCCAGAATTCCACAGGATGTTGACAGTGGAATAATAGCACTAGAACAAGATAGGGTGGAAATAGCCATAGTGCTATAATTGTGCAGTGTGAAAGAAACACATCAAACTGAAATGCAAATATGTGTAGCAAGGATGCTATGAGATGGAGACAGGGCTGTTACTGTCATGCCTGCTGGAAAGTATTACATAAGCATATGGGGGAAACATAATGTTGGACTCAGCTGACATTTTGTATGACACAGCTACAGCATGGAAAAGTTATTTTGTGGGACTCATACAACTTCCACTATCTCACAGTCAGTTGGACTGGATGATTCTGGGAACTGTAGTCCCAAAAAGTAACTTTCCCAAACTCTGCTCAGTTCTTATATTTTCATTTTCATTTGTAGTATTCCATTTCCCCAAAGCCCCAGATAGAATAATGGACTTACTGCTTTTTCTTGCATTCCGTTGCTTGCTCCACTGTGAAATTGGGAAGGCTGAGGAATCCTTCAGCTTTTTCTGCCTAGAATGACACGAAAGCCATCAACATGGAAGCGTGGCACATTATTCACTGAAAACTTACCACTGGAAATGTACTGAAACTACCACCCTTCATCACTGGCTGTGTTAGCTGCTGAGAGCTGCAGCCCAACAACATTTGGAGGGCCCCAAGTTCCTTGTTCCTATCTTGTGGAAAGTGTTTCCCCAAGGCCAGGCCCTCAGTCCACCCTATCCAGTTAAGACAGCCTCTGTCCCACCATCAAATCCTTCTTTTAAAGATTAGGAGGTCATCCAGAACAAAATGGGGAAAGGTTTGGAAGACTAAAGTTGGAATGGAAGTGTCAATGAAACCATATAAGCAATAGAAGGTACACTCTGGTGATGTTACAAGGATGATATTACAAGGAGCAAGCCCTGGTGAGGTCATTAAGCATGATTAATTAAGCATCTGCCTCTCTCTCTCTTTCTCTCTCAAGGCAGTGGTCTTATTCTGAGATCCTGCTCCGCCCGCCCTTAGTTCCTAAGGAACAGACCTTTATCTTCAAACCTCACGCACAAAGCACTCTCACAAAACATTTTGATAAGTGTTAAACTGCATAGTGCAGCCTATCAAAATTGGATAATATATATTGGGTAGGTATTACATTTAAAGGCGGTGGCTCTGATGAGCCTACATAGATAATCTGCATACCTTTCTCCATTTCATCTCAAAGCAGAACTCAGACTCTATGACCTTAATATCATCACTTCCCATTTCCCTGCATTCCTTTCAAAGATTCCCTAACTCTGGTAAAGCTTACTGACAGATTAGAAGACATACCACCCCAACCTGCTGTTGCTATGTTACATTTCCCTGCATCTCTGAGCAATTCAATATTTTGTTCAACGATGAGCAGACCTCTTGCTTCATAAAAAGCTGACCTGCTGTTACACAGAAGCGTGCAAGACAAGCAAGACAATGTGAAGACAAAGCAGAGTTTCTTTGAACACATGCTCTGCCACTGTAGATGCATCTATGCATTGTCTTCACATAAAAACCAATCTCTGTTTATAACCTGAGTGTTACATTTAGTACGTTGCGTGGGGAAGGGACTGTCCCAGGGCCCACAGAAAATATAAATGTCAACCAACCCCCACATTCCTAAAACCACAGAAAACTGCAGGTGCTGTGTGACAAACCTGCATCGATAGAGGAAGCTTCTGAACTTTTAAACTTAAGCTGAATATAATGAGTTTAAGCAGGCTGAAATTGATGAACATAAAAACTGGCTCACCATATTCATGTTTGCTAAGAGAAGAGAGATGAAGATTACCGAGAAGTTCCCAAAGCAGGACATATTGGGATCATAATCCGATACCCACCAACATTTCACAGATAGAAACTGGGATATGTATGACCAAACAGTATCAGTGTGTAGTTGAGATGGCAAAAGGTATTACTGAGGAAGAACACACAATCTAAAGGAGAGCGCAGCAGTTGCTTTTGCCAGGGGCTACAGGAAAGATTAGGATTCTGCCAGCCTTTCTCCTCTCCACATTCAATGAGTTTACTGAGTGCAAACTATTTTTCATGTTGAACTCAGTTTGCATCAATGGAAGTATGCTGAGGACAAAAAGGGAAAGTGGAAGGAGGGAAGAGAAACTGGGCATTTTTAAAGCAGCTGAAAAAGTGGGATGACAAAAGATTAATCGGGACTTTCCCTGCCAAATGGGAACAATTGAAGGACATGCATTCTTTTGCTCATTACTGACATCTAGTACTGAGACACAGTACTGAGTACTGATCTTGTAATCTCCGGATGTCAATAGACTAAAACACCCATCAGTCCTCACCAGTGTAATCAGTGGTGAGAGATTATGAAAGATGCAGTCCAATAACATGTGGAAAGTGATACATTCCCTAGTTCACACACAGAAGTTATATATGGCAACTGTGGCTCTAAAGTAGTTCACACTCTTCCGGTCTGTTTGGGGCTACAGCTCTCATCATCGCCGACAATTTAGTATTAGTGGGTTGGACTGATAGAAGGTGCCGTCCAAACTTCCTAAACTGTACCAGATGGGAGAACATGATTATGTTTTTAGTCCAATTTATTAACACTGGCCAAACAGGTCTAGAAGATGATGAAGCATTTAAACTTCTTTAAAATCAGACCAGAAAGCGATAGTGGCTCAAAGAGGCATAAACCCACTATGCATACCATCTCCCTGAACTCACTGCAAAACCAGTCAAGTGTCTCCAGTTTCCAGGGGCAATGCAACAGAAATGTTCTTTGTCTGGAAACTAAATTGCTGTCCTAACACCTATATCTGGAAGTGAAACCCAAACTACAGCTTTAGTTTGAAGCACCCAGACTACACAGGCGTCTTTTGCAGGAAGCCCTAGGATGAACCACATTCTAAGGGTCATTTATGGATTCCTAAGTCATCCTCTTTCCAATACATGGAGGCATGCGGGAGAAGCACTTTCCTTGTCAATAAACAATACTTGTATTCCCCTTTCTGTGCTCAGAAAGTTATTTAAGTTCAAGTCCTCCTTTTGTATTCAGCTTAGGGAGCTTGTGGTCAGCCACCTGAGGAAGAAAGTCACTCTTCATCACAGCATAACTGTAAGGTGAGAGACAAGGGACTTTTCTGCACATTTGAGAAACAAAAAGCAAAGAGTGTCGGCTGCTTCAATTTGCAGGTTTGCTTTCATTTTAGTGCTTTGCTTTGCTTTGTTTAAAAAACCCCTTCAGGCAGGGAGAATACCACAAAGAGGGGGATCTGTAAAGAGTAATGTTTTATCTGTGAATTTGAACAAACCAGAGGATTTATATGAGTGGACAGGGGTTACCCAAGTAAGCATTTGATTGCCGTGATCTTACCCTTCCTCTTTAGTGCCCAATGGAGAGAACTCCTAAGACTGTCTAGGCTTGCACTTCACCCTGAACCTCTATGAGAGGTCATGAAGAACCTAGTCTCAATGGGACCAGCTCAAGACAATTTCCTGCCTGAGGTGAAGGACAATATTTCAGGCTCTTCATTCGATTTGACTCTCAAAGCCATTTCACACTGCACAATTAACAGCACTGTGGTTCCATTTTAACTTCATCCTATGGAACCCCGGAATATGTAGTTCAGCCAGTAGTTCTCTGGCTAAGAATTCTCAGTGCCTCTCCCCAGACTGCAACCCTTAGACCAGTGGTTCTCAACCTGTGGGTCCCCAGATGTTTGTGAACTTCAGCTCCCAGAAGCCCCAGCCACTATCAATGCTCAGGGCTTCTGGGAGCTGAAATCCAAAAACATCTGGGGACCCACAGGTTGAGAACCACTGCCCTAGACATCCATAAAATGCAGCCATGGCAGTTAAAATGGAATCAATAGCACTATAATTATGTAGTGTGAAAGGGTCCTCACTCCAATACTAGTAATGGGACAATATAAAGTTGAAGGCCTTCACTGTTTTCACTGTTTTCACTGTACTTGGGGGCAAAATGGAAGCTTAGAAAATAAGATCAGCCCACATAGGTCTTTCCTTCCTTCTCAGCTTATACCACTGAAGTAGCCTGAAAGCTCTCTGTTCTAATGGTAAAACTGGCCCAGATTTTTCAACTCCAGATCTTTGGAGATAGGAGTGAATTTTGCTGGTGAATTTTGCCAGTAGTAAGCAGCTGAGGTGCTCAGAATGTTTTGGTTATGCACTGTCAAGACAATCAGCCAAACCCAAACCTTCTCCTCCAGAGAAGAAAGGAAGTAGAAGTGCTAAATCTTCTCTTGCTGTTGATTGGGTAACATTCTGTCATGTTAGGTCCCTGAGGGTCAAACAGAATGGTGGAGCATCACTTGCATACTACCAAAACACCAAGTTCAATCTTTTTCAGTAATGTGGAACTGGAGAGATGCCCTCCACAGAGCAATAATCTTCTCCATTCTTGTGTTGAGTTAGTTGATGTTTAGAGCAACTGCAGCCCTGATCTCTGTCTCCTGAGCTCCAGGCTAGAGAAGCATGTTGGGGGACTTCTCATTATTGCTAGTAATGAAACACTAATGAACAAACAAGGATCCACACTGGATAAGCCAACAGTTTATTTAATTCGGCATTATATTCCCACAGTGGCCAACCAGATGCCTATGGAAAGCCTATAAAGAGGACATTACTGCAATAGCATCTTCCTGCTCATGGCATTCAGAAGCATACTGCCTCTGAGGCTGAACGTAAAAATACCAGTAGCCACTGCTCACCATACCCTCCATGAAACTTGCCAACAAAGATGACAGATGGAAAAGTTGATACCTGCATATGGAAACAGGCATTATTTCTTTAAGACTACCTCACCCCATGACAGCACCTGCCCCTTGGTCTCAGGTTTTATCCATAAAATCACAGGGAATGTGATACTGATGGCCTGGCAACCAAGACAGTTTACAAAACTTAAAACCATGTATTTAAAATGAAGGCTGCAACAAATTCCTTAATAATTGGAAGCCAACAATAAACATAAAACGGATTATAACAAAAGAAATCCAAAACTTTTGCCCAATTTATTGAACACACTGTTGTCCAAATTCAATGAGTGCAGCTACTGCTGATATGTAGAAGTCAAATAACGTGGGAGACAAGTATCAGATTTTGTGCTGTCCCACAAGAGAATAGGGAACTCCCATTATGATGGGGCAGCATTCTTCTAATACCATCTTCAGATGTTTTACCATCAGATAAACTGCAAATAGGTGCTGCCTTAACTCCCAATCCTGAAAAATGACTCAGAAAGATCCAGTGTTGCCTTGATTAAAAACGGCTCAATTGTGCAAAAGGAATAGTCACACTCCCTTGGTCCATTTCTCATGAAAAGCAAGCAAGGCCATTCAGTTCCTAAAGTGGATTAGAATTCACAGACTAAATCCACAATGTTATTCAAGAGCACCTAGAAGTTTTCCACAAGCAAAATCAACCTTTCCCCTCTCGCCAAAAAATGAAAACTGAAGTACCTCCTAACATTTACGTGGTTAGGCTGGACAAAGAAAGGTTTATCTAACAAAACACTCAGTATAGCTTCCTTTACAGGGGTAAGCCAGATGCTCTATCAGAGATAAATCTCTTCCTTGACTTCTTTGGTCTCTCTGCTCCACAACCTTTACTACAATGTGCAGGGATCAAATACATAAATATACAAGAGCCTTGTCCACATCCTACAGGTTCTAAAGGTCTACCATTTTAATCAAGGAATAACTTGGGCTCCATATTGACCACTGCAAAATTCTCTACCTTTTTCAGAAATCAAGCATGGCTACAATACAATACCCTGCAAATTTAGCCAAAAAAATGCAAAGGCATTGGTGACAGGAAATATACTTTCTTGGAATATAACTCCCAGAATCTCCCAACAGGATGGGTACTGATAGTTGTGGAAACTGTGGCAATTGTGGTCCAAAAAAATAACTTTTCCAAGTTTTGTGGGAGAACTTAAAATTGCCCTGATGTACAGCAGTCATAAAAAGACCCTGCTGTAATCCTGTCTGCTCATCCTTTCCCCACTGCTGAACTGAAAGCATGGGAGAGGGATAAGGGGAATGTTAGCTAAACAAGAACCAAGAGAAAATGCCCAGTTAGCTTTCTATGGGCACTGAACTTCTTTCAATCATTCTGAAAGAAATATTGTTTACTTCCAGTTTACTTATGTTTTCTCACTTTATCAGAGAAGCTCAATATAGCTTCTATGTTCAATCCAGGGGAAAAAAACATTAAAGAAATTGAAAGCTTAAAGAACTCCCCACTGTTTTAATTTTGTCCTTCACTCTGATGAACAAGATCTTCCAAACTCACACAGTCCTGAATTTTACATCCATATATTGCTCAGACACAGAAAGTCTTCTTTATATTTTACAATGTGAATAAAGTTAACATGCTTACCAACTGACTGCTGTACCAATACAATGAGGAAGCCTTCAGGACACACCAGAACTTTTTCCATTTGTTGCCAATAAAGCCTCCTTTTTCCTTTTTCTTGTACAGCCATCCCTGACAATCAGCTAGTCCTAAGTCCTTACATGAGATCCTTCGACGGCTCATGCCACAAATTTCTGTGAAATTAAGAACAGGCACCAGTGTAAAGAAATAGTGCAGAATATTATCTTTTTTTCCCTTTTAAATAATATTTTGAGTATGAATAACCAGCATAGCTAAATCAACCCAAACTGACCTTTTACAAAAATCATAGTGACAGCAAACATAACACCAGTGAAACAAAATACATATGTGTATTATTTATTGCCTTTAAGAGAGTTACATACTAAAAATGATGCCAGTAATCATAGATATATTAAAGTACATCTTGCAAAATTATTTACCAGAAATTTATCTTTCTGTGGCACAGTCAAAAAACACTGGCAATTAATTCTACAAAACACTGACTCTTTTCTCTGTCTCCCACACGCACACCATTATTGACATACCAAAACAGCTTAGTCTAAATGAAGAGCATGTCATGATGACTCCACAGCCTCCCCCTCAAACCAATGCAAAACTAAGCTGAATTAAGATGAAGTGCCCACCACCAACTAAACAACACAGCAATGCTCACTTCAGGTGAGCAATATAAAACACAGTGAACCAAAAGAGGAACAAAAGCAGATCACATTACCTTGATTTTTGTTCCTTGTCTTCTGACGCAAAGGAACCTGCAAGAAATGCAGGAAGGAAAGGGAAGAGGAAATTTCAGACTGTGTTGCAACACTTGTAGAAAAAGGAGGGGGTCCTCTCATAGAAGGAGGGGAAAGAGGAGGAGGGATGATAGTGCTATCACTCGGCACAGAATGTAGAATGGAATCTTTCAAACAAACACAGACACAGCTAATGGGGAAGCAAGTAGCTGAAGCAGAAAATGCTGTAATGAATATTGATTCATTTGAAGCTCCAGGAGGGACAGTGCAGTCACACTTCTTGTGCTTCTGTCACTCAAGCTTCCTGTTTTGTAGCCACAGACCGCTCTAAGAGTAGCTCAAATACATGAAGTTAAACCCTTTAAACAAACAAATGAAAAATCTTTGGCTACTCAAAAAGTTACTCAAAGGGTGAAAATATGCACATTAGGTGTTGGTGATGGCTAACCTTCACGTCACTCTGTGGTAACCATCGTAGAACACATGTGAAAAGATCCAGTGAATCAAAGGAAGGAGAGAACATTTATGTCCTGGTTGCTAGTTGATGCTAAACCCTAACTGATTTAATCCCACTGGAATCAACAAGGCTGAAGTATTCAGTCACATATAGATGTCAACCACACAGTGATGTAGCCCTTTAGCACTAGCAGCTGAACATCTGAACGGTTTCCAATGGAAACAGTTGTGCTTAGAGGAATTAGCAAGCTGTCTCTGTGGTGCTTGACCCGAAACAATTATTTCACACCTGTAAGTTAGCAAGTGAGGCAGCATGCTTTGAGAACTGAATATATGCCTCCACACATGGAAGGCTATAAGATACACATATAAACACAAACAAAACACACAACACACACACAACCCATGCAAAAAGCTATCAAGGAGTAGGCCAGAAACAAAATAACACATCCCAGAAAAAAGAAGAGAGAGGTATTCTCAAACACTTCCAGGAAAAACATCCAGCATACCTTCACTTTCATTTAATATCTAATCCTTTCCTATTGCAGCTCAAAGGACCACCTCATTTTTGGATGTCCTGAATAGCCTTCATCCCTTAGCATAGCTTTCTTTTATATAGTTCTTCCCACTCTATTTGCCTGTGCACAACCACCTATGTTCCATTCATTTGTGTCCAGTGCTGCTGGTTTTCCTTGTCCCCTTGTTCTTCTTCATTTTTTTTCCCAATTCCCAAAGAAACTTGTAAAGTGTCCTTCACTCAACTGGTGCCCTACATCAGTGGTGTCAATCATCCCATCCACAGGTCACATACAAGACATATCTGTATCCCCCCAGGCCATTCTTGTTGCAATAAAAAAATGACCCCAGAAGAAAGAATTTGTTGGCCAAAAGAGCTGTGATTCTCCAATAAAACAAGCCTCCCATACATATATCTTGCTTTACACAACCAACCTTATCTAAAAACTGGAGATGATTTTCTGGTTACTTCTGAATTCTTTAGCAGGGACTAGGCTAAGACAGTTTGTGGGCATTCTAAAATGGCTCCCAGCCTCTCTGAAGCTGAATACCACTCTCCTACAACACAACATATATGGCCATCCTACGCTGCAATCCACACCCCCAACCTTCCACACATGTTGATCCTGCCTCATGGTTAGTTTATAGAAATAGACAGTTTGCTACATCCTGAGAAACTCTGAAAAGCAGGCTAACTAGGAACGTGACAAATGTTTTGTTTAAGCAGGATGTTAATGTGAAAGCAGCAGAAGATACTTACCAGGATGTTTTATTTATCTTTTTAAACTTTTGTGTGTCTTTTCAATGATTTTATTTCATTTTTTTTGAGGCAATTTAAATTGTTTTCAATCTCATTGTGAAGATTTTTTTTAATTAACTCTCTGAGAGCAAGGAACATACAAATGAAATAAATGTATATATATATAAATAAATAAATAACATTACAGATGCTCACTTAATCATGCATAAGAAGAATTTAACATAAATATAAGAGGCACTAAAATTCAGTCTGAGCTTGGAGGCAGAGTTGATTTTTTGATAACAAAATGGAGTATGGAGGAGAAAAGTGTTTCAAAACCTTGGTGCCACTGTTGAAAAGTCCCTGTCTAAGTTAGGCGGCTGGTATTCCGCATGAACCAAGGCTGGGGGCTCTAATGAAGACGTAAAGATATGGAGGGCTAGAGCTAGTTCTGCCCTCAATGTAATTCAGAATCTTCCATACTTAACTGAGATGTGAATTGTAATGTGTCCCAAATCTCTCATTGCGAGTCTAGGCATACCTACTCTAAAGTAAGTCCTGCTGTAGGAAATGAAACTTACAAATAAGTGGGATGTACTCCCAAGTAATTTCAGCCTCAACATGCAAGAAAAAAGATGTGATATCATCTCTATCTCAAAACCTATGTTGAAAGTGCAACACTGTGTCACTGCCATCAGGCTGGTGAGTAAACATCCTACTGCTTCGTCATAGTTTCAAACACATCCATAGGGTTTAAAATTTGCAACACCATGGCAGGAAATGGTTCATTTTACCCAATTTGAATAAAAAGTATTCTTCCATAAAAAGACAGTGGCAGTTAGCACTGACATAGAGAACATTTTGCAGATGCATGCATGGATACACCTATGGGAGAGTGAAGACATTCCCCCCCCATTAGAGTTCTGTTCCCCAATAGAAGTTCCTACAGTCCCAAAATTTCTAGCATTGTAGAGAGCAGAGAGAGAGTAAGACATTGAAAATTTCTTATGTCTAGAACAATTGTTTTATGTTTATCTTAACTACAGTGGCACTTCCACTTCTGTGAGGGTTCAGGGCACAGAACTCTCATGAAAGTGGAAAAACCATGAATAAACTCCCCCCCGTGCTCCTTCTACTATTCTCTTCTGGGGCTCACCCCTCTCATTCCCTTGCCTTCTGCTCTAGTGCACAAGCCTTCCTTCTCTGTGCCAGGCAACAGGCAAGAAAATGGAAGGGGGAGCACCGAAGGGGAGAAGAAAAGCATCCAGCTGCCTACCCTCTCTCCATTCCCTTGTTTTTGCTTTGGCATGTGTTCTCCGCACCAGAGCCAAAGGCAAGGAAAAGTAAGGAGGAGCACTGGAAACAGAGAAGGAAGCCGTGGGCATGCCTTCCAACCCACATTCCCTTGCCTTTTGCCCAGGCTTGCTTGCCTTCCTCTTCCACTGGCAAAACACTAGGGAATGGGAAGAGGAAAATGGGAGGGGAGGCACGCACAGGCCTCATGAATTAACAAATTCACAAAGATCAAACCCGCAAATGTGGAGGAAGGACTATATTGCAGGCTGCTTCACCAAACTGGGAAAAAAGTGAGATGATGAAGATGATGACTAATGATGAGAGAACACTTACATTTGCTGTGTTCACACTCCCTTGGGAACTTTGCCTGCCTCCTTTCTTTGTTTTTTGTTTTTTTATTAATTTTTGGCATGGATAATCTAATTTTCAAAGTAATACACACTCAAAAAAAATAAAGAAATAGGAAAGAAAAAGGAAGAGAAAAAAGAAGAAAAAGAAGAAAGACATATAACTAATACATAGTAGGGCTCTGAACCCCCAATCCTGACTGCAATGGGAAAAAATTATAAAAAAGAAAAAGAGATCCAACGAAATAAATTTCTAATAATCATAACCACAAATTACTACATCATTAGATTTCTTATGCTCAAAAAAATCCATAAATGGTTTCCAATCTTTCCAAATGTATTTAAATGGCCTATCCTTTAGAAACCATGTTAACTGACCATTTGGGTTAACTCAGCAAGTTTAACAATCCATTCTTCCATCACTGGTGCTTCAGTCCATTTCCAAGGCCATTTCCACACTAGAGTGTTATAGCGCTATGATTCCACTTTCAACATCCTATGGAATCCTGAGGTTTGTAGTTTTGGGAGGGGCCAGCGAGCCCCTCCCGAAACTGCAAACCCTAGGATTCCATAGGATGTTGAAAGTAGAATCATAGCGCTATAACACTCTAATGCGGAAATGGCCCAAGTCCAGTGCATTTCCATTTCCAAACAATGTTCTTACTGCTGTTGCCATGTATCAAAGAAGTAATCCATGTTTATTCTCTAGTTCCTTATCCGTAACGTCCAAAAAAAAAAAAAAAACCCCATTTCTGGTAACACTAAAAATCTACCATTAAAATCTTTTGGATTACAGTTCTCCCTCCACATTCACGGGTTTCACTTTCATGAATTTGATTATTCATGAGGTGCCTGCTTCCCCCTCCATTCTCCCACTCCTGTCTCATTCCCACCCCAGCTGCTCCTCCCATTTTCCTTGCCCCCCCCCCCGCAGGCACGCCCCATGCAGGCAGCACAAAGGCCCAGGGAGGCCAATTGCTGGCTCCCTGCGCGCCTCACACCGCCTTGCTGCCGCCGCAGGTATGGAGACAGCCTGCATGGGCTGCACAAAGGCCCACCAAAGCCAATTGCGGGTTCCCTGCACTCCTCAAGCTGCCCCGCCACCACCGCAGGCATGGGCGCAGCCCACGCAGGCAGCACGAAGGCCCAAGGAGACCGATAGCCGGTTCCTTGCACTCCTCGCGCCGCTCCACCCCGCTGCTGTGGATACGGGCATGGCCCGCACCTCCAGCATGAAGGCCCAGGGAGGCCAATCACCAGTTCCCTGCCTCTCTGCCGCCACCTGGGTGGGTGCACTCACTGGGCAGAAATCTGTAGAGGGAGCGCCCTATTCACAACTATTTGACATTTGCAAAGGATTTGTGTCCCTATCCCTCACGAATGTGGAGGGCCTACTGTAATATCTAAGTTTAGACCACTAATTTTTTGCCTTCTTACAAATGTACCATATCTGCAAAAAAGAGCCCTCCTTATCTTGACATTCCCAACATTGTTTTGAAATATCCAGGGACCTTTTCAACAGCTTATTTGGGGTTAGATACCATCTATACATCATCTTATACAGGTTTTCTTTTAAATTACTGCGTAAAGTAAATTTTACATCTTTGGATCACATTTTTTTCCCATACATCCATATGGACATAATGCCCAAAAGGCCCACTTTATTATGTACTCTTTTACAAGTTCACCTTCTGTATGTAGTTTCAAAAGCCATTTATACACTTCTTTAATTATATGGTCATCATCTTTACACAACTCTAAATAAAACCTATTTTCTCTAACCTCTGTGGCTCCACGTCTTTTGATTAACTCTGTCCTTAAATTGCATATCAGCAAACCAATTAAGATTTAAAATGACCATGCCAACCAAATCTTAAATTATGGCCTTCAGGTTCCAAGAGTCTCATGGTTCTAAGCAATATCCATTCCTTCAGTCATTCAAAACAACAGGCCAAGTAATATAAATTCACATTAGGGACTCTCAAGCTGTTCCTTCACTTAGCATTGGCCTGTCTCTTGTCTTTAGATACCTACACGGTATTTATAAATGCTCAACCGACGGTTTGGGTGCCTGCAATGCTATAATTTTGAGGACTTTGGGAAAATTTCATTGGAGAAGAAGAGCTCATATTTGGAGGGAACAATGTCCTCATTCCCTCCCCCAGTAGCTACACTCCTGTATGCATGTTTATACTTCCTTTACTCAAGGAAGTATATATAGATATTGAAAATCAAACACACCATTAAGAACAATAGAAGACATTCAACCATAAGGATAACTTTGCCACTATCTAAAAATGGATTAATTGGAAAATGCCTGGTTTTAACTTGATGCTGAAAAGAATGCAGAGTTGGCATCAGATGAACCTGCATGAGGAGGACATTAGAAAATCAGGCCACGGCAAAAATACTCTGTTTTGTATAAATATAGGGTTTTTCTTCTAAAGCTGGAACATCAACAAGGGCATTTTCTGACTATCTTACTGCATATATGGTAGGCATGGGAAAATATTAAGGCTTAAAATGTGTGCACTAGTATCTTGAATTGGGCTTAGCCCCAAATAGGCCACCAATCTAATTTTCTCAGAACTGATGTAACTAACATGGCTCCATATAGATGAGAAGCAGGCAACGTTCCCTCATTCCTACTTGTCCTGAGCTCCTGTCACCACTGAACTTTTGCAGCAAACCAAAGCAGCTGAGAATTAGCTTTAAAATAAAACAGAAAGGAGGGGACACACCTTGGTTTCAAGTTGATTAGTGCATCCAGGAGATTATTTGGAGCCCTAACTAACTTAAAACCCAACTGAGGTCCAGTGGCAATGGAAGATGTGACCATTGGTACTTTGTCCACACCCCATCCCCCCCAGGGTAATGCATTCTTTCCCCCATGGAAGATGCTCACTCCTAAATAAACCAGCCAAGAGACTAGCAATTGAATTACATACTAGTGGGAGTTTCTAAACTCTTTTGAGGAACTGTCCCATAGATCATGCATTACAATACAGAACGTGCAATTTTCAGAGATCATGGATCATTATGGCCACGGGAGCTCTATCCAGGAGAAGCCAGAGCTGATGAACTAACTGATGCTGTTAGTTCTCCAAGCTACTGATGCCATTTCTAATCGTATTGCTTCTAATGACAATGATACATCAAGGGTAGTGAAGTAGTAGCCATTTACTAATTTAATTTCACTACCCTAAGCTCTATGAATTTATCTAATTCCCCCTTTAAAGCAATCCAGGTTAGTTGCCATCACTACACCCTGTGGCTCTCATTATCTCATATCATTGCTACATCTCTGAGGCCCTTTCCGCAGCTTACCTTCTCACGCTGCTGGCGTATGGCCTTTGCGTGAGAAGCCTGGGCAGGCAGGCTCTCGCAAGGCTCCTGCTTCCCTGCTGCTCAGGCTCTGCAGCTCCTTCCTCCTCATGTGAGAGCGCCACCCCGCCCCTTCCTTCTGCAGTGCAGCCTGGGAGTTGTAGGCTGCACTGAGGAGAGGACATGCGACAGGCATGGCTCCAGAGGCTCCGCACTGCAGGTGAGTGCGGCCCAGGCCCATGAGCCTTGCGCAAGCACGGCTTATTTTCAGCTAAAAGCTGAAAATAAGAAAATGCATATTTGTTGCGCTCGTGGGCCTTAAGCATGGCGGAAATGGGAGTGCGTCATGCAGACAACTCCTGACATTTACACGGCGCTCAAGGGGCCCTTTCGCTTATACACTGCCGTGCAAAAAGGGCCTGAGACTTGACTCTCAAAGTACCTAGCAAACGTCTCACATCAAACCTTTGCGGGTTTCAACAAGTTTTTCCTGGGAATTAAATGCCACAAGAGCCTCCTCATCACGCAAAAAGGTCTGCTGGACAGCTACCGGAGGATGCAATGGAGATGATTGTCTTATTATTGCTCTTACCACCAGAAATAGGATAATATGCTATTTCACTTGTGTCTGCTCATGGTCACTATGAAACCTCTCCCACCTGCATTTTAGCCATTTACTCTACTTGTTTTGTCACCTCCATTTTCTTTTCTGTTAGACCAGTTTGCTAACTGGGCTCTATACTTCAAGGGAGGACACTTGGGAGTAATTATGCCACACTGTTCCTTCTACTTCCTGTGTTTGGGTGGTGAGTGTGTCTACTCACATACAAAACTAGAGCCATCACCAACCACACAAGGGGAAACATCAGCAAGCAAAAAATCTAGATGATGGAACATAGTTGAGGGAAAGCCCACAAAATGGCTCGGTTGCCATGGCATACTGGTTGATTGGGAAGTGAAATAGAAAGCAGGGAGGGAGTGCAGTGGAATGGAGCAGAGTTTAGAAAACTAATTTTGGGATTGCAATGCCCAGGGTCCCATAGCCAGCACAGCCACTGACTGACCTACTGGCTGTGAGCTTCTGAGAACTATAGTTCAATAAAGTAACTTTTCCAAGCTCTGAAATGGAATGATTGCAATTTTGAACTGAAGAATTCCATATTGCAAAGTGTGGTGGTGGTGGTGATGAAATTTTCAGACATTTTTACAGTGTTCATCCCATGAATGCTTTTTGTGTTCATTCCTTTTCTTTATCTGGGAAAGCATATGACAGGAGTGACACTCTTAACTTGGCTTGTCTATGTTACATTTGATTTAGACCATTTCCGCACTACACTCTTATAGCACGATTATTTCATTTTCAACATCCTATGGAATCCTTGGGTTTGCAGTTTAGGGAGGGGCTGGCTGGTTCCTCCCTAAACTGCAAACCCCAGGATTCCATAGGATGTTGAAAGTGGAATAATTGTGCTATAAGAATGTAGTGCGGGATGGTCTAAGACATCCTTCAAGATCCAGAATGATATTTGTGCATAAATATAATGGAACAAAAGCATCCATTTATCTTAAAAGCATGAGCCACACTGCAGTAAATCTCTGAAAAAATGCTTGAAAATTTCAGATTTCTGGCCATATTTTCTAAGGGATACAAGGGGAAAACATTATTAACATTCCTAAGAAGTTGTTATACAGAAAGAATCAAATCACCTCTTGCTTCAAGACCCCAATTGAAGAAATAAGACCAGATTCTGGCTAAGAGAGAACATGTTTGGATTTTAACTCATGCCACAAATTCCTTATTTTCACATAAGATGTCAGCAAGAGAAGTAGCTACTCAAGCAGTCTCCCTAAGATGCTGGTTTTCTGTGTGCAGAGAAAGATTTTAGAAAGGTGAGCATACCCTCCTTCCAGAAATCTGTGAATAATTAGCCCACATAATTTGTCTAAACACAATAAAGCCATGACTTACAAACCAGCGCTTTTTCTAGAAGTATATTATACTTCACTGATAAACTATTGTTGTATACAATTTTGCACTATTCAGGCACTGGAGAGACACCTGCTCCATGTCTACATATTTCTATCCTCTTCTCATTCGAAAGATTCCAAAATGGTTTACAGTTCGGCAACATTAAATCCCACGGAATACAAAAAAATCAAGTAATAAAGCAATGCAAAAAACCAAAGTGATAATAAAATACTTCATTTATACTGTGTACCTACACGTATTATAGAAGAGAAACCCTTAGAAAACTCCATCAAAGACTGAAAGATTAGCCAGCCTTTTTTACAATTCCATACAGTCTATTTATTGCCAAGGCCGTAGCCATCATCAGTTTTTCTTGAAAGCTTTCTGGATCATCCAGAAAATAAGAGCATGCAAAGGTTTACATTCTCAATTTATTCTGCAATTAATTTTTTTCTTCACACGGACAACAGAAATCCTCCTCTTACATTAACATTAATGTTATATACTTACAAGGCTTTTGCCATCAGCTGCCATGCACAATATTGAAATTGATGGGGAAGCTGGAAAAGAAAATACATAATTATACTTTAAATTAAAATAAACTAGTACATTTTTTCTGAGTGAGTAACCTTGGGTCCCATATCAGGAGAAGGCAGCATACAAATATAATAAACAAACAAACAAACAAGCCTTTATACACCAGCTATGTTGGATACACTGCTGCTACACCTATGGAGCAATTGCCATGCACCCTCAGCCTAAGAGAGCAAAATCAGTCCCTGATTTGGGGCCTTTTGTGGTGTTTCCAGAGATGCTGTGGCATATTTGCTATCTCCGGAAATACCACAAAAGGCCCCAAATCAGGGATGGTTTCAGTGATGATACTCACAGAGGGAACCAATAAACTAACCGTGACCCACCACAGCATAAAACTGCCTCACAAACAAAACAAAATACACATTATGAAGCCACAGCGCCCTCCAACATCCTGCATATCACCTAGAGCCTGATCTGCAGAACTTCTAAGTCACTCTTTTCCAGAAACAGACAGTTTTGACCTGTAGTTGTGATGCAATGAAAAAACTAAATTAGAGTGGGAACTCCTGGAGGGTGGGTATACTTCTTCATAAACCCTTGTAACCTTTCTTATCTTCAGCTATTGTTAGCCATGAGCAACTGTCTCTTCCATCCCTAGACTCTGCCTACGAACATTTCAAAACAGTTTCTCAGCATGAGTGAACCAGGAAGTGAGGTATCCAGAAGTGTGTCAGTGCTGAACATAACCTTCAACACTGCCACAACACCATGGAGACTCCAGAAATTTAGGCAGTGGTATAAATTCATTTTAGCTGTTTCATTTTTACTAGGATCTCTTTGTCGTTCTTGGTTGTTTCTTGTTTTTTTTTTAATAAAGGCTTGTTATTGTTGTTAACTGTCATGAAATCGACTTTGACATATGGTGACTCAACAAATGAGAGACCTCCACATCACCCTGGCCATTTCTGCACTAGAGTGCTATAGTGCTGTTATTTCACTTTCAACATAGCAATATAGCAATAGCATTTATTTCTATACCGCCTATCAACTAAGTGACCCCTCCCTAAACTGCAAACCCCAGGATTCCATAGGATACTGAAAGTGGAATAATAGCACTATAACACTCTAGTGTGGAAATAACCCCTGTCATCAACAGCCCTGCACAAATCTTGCACACTCAGGGCTGTGGCATCCTTGATTGAGTCTATCTACCTGTTGTGTGGCCTCTCTCTCATTCTGCTGTCTTCTACCTTGCCAAGCATTATTGTTTTTTCTATTGAGTCATGTTTTCTTACAATACATCCATAGTATGACAGTCTCAGTTTAGTCATCTTGGCATCTAAGAAGAGTTCAGTCTTCATTTGCTCTAGGATACATTTATTTCCCTTTCTGGCAATCCAAAGTATCCACAGAACTCTTCTCCAGCACCATATTTCAAATTAGATTAATTTCTTCTTATCATGTTTTTTTTGCTGTCCAAGTTTCACATCCATACACAGAAATCAGAAATACAATGGCATGGACAATCCTGAATTTTGTGTTCAGTAACACTGGTTTACACATGAGGATCTTGTCTAGTTCCTTCATAGCTGCCTTTCCAAGTCCTAGTCTTCTGATTTCTTGACTGGAGTCTCCATTTTGACTGACAATTGAGGCAAGGGAAAGCCCATGGATTTTGGCCGTACATTCAAGACCATTCAGGATCAAGGAACCCCCAAATACCATGCATTCAATCATGGATAGATCACAAGAATAATGCACTAGAATTGGGAAAATAGATTCAATGTCCCCAAGTTATTTGGCTGTGTTCAAATCTAAAGGTTACGTTGGATGTATCTCTACAAACTTTAGGATTACCACCAGTCTGCTGATAGCTATCTCTTGTATGGGGGTGATGCAGTTTGGTTCCAATTCCACAAACACACAAAGATTCCAATTTGTATTAGCAAATAACAATACTACAGGCACACACCCTGTCCATTTATTTGAATGGTACAGGGCCAGAGTATCAGTAGTGTTGCTAGGCCCAGCAGCACCTAGGGTAAGCACAGAAGTTGCTCCCCTAGGTGCTGCTACACTGCCGTGGCAGGTGTGAGGAGGCAACAGGCAGGCATGGGTAGGCAGTGGTGGCCTTCAAGAGGTGATGGACAGGTGCGGGTTGGCAGCAGTGGGCATGGGGGTGACGGGCGGGTGTGGGTAGGCAGTGGTGGGCATGGGGGTGATGGACAGGCACAGGTAGGCAGCGGTAGGCGCAAGGAGGCAATAGGTGGATGTGGGTTGGCAGCAGCGGGTGTGAGGAGGGTACGGGCAGGCACAGGTTGGCAGTGGCGGGCACGAAAAGTCAACAGGCAGGTGCAAGGGGGCAACGGGCAGGAGGGTGCCCCCCCGGCATTTGTACCCAGGGCACTCGCCCCAGTTGCCTCACCCCAGATCCACCTCTGCAGAGTACTGTCAGAAAGTGGAATTGGTTGAAAAGCAGAACCCAGTCCTTTGGCAGTTCTTCTCCTCTTGCTTTTTCCTGTAGAGGAGGGTATTATGGAGGCTTGCTTGGGACCCTCCATAATTCCTTCATGTTCCCTACAGGAAGAAAGCAAGAGGAGAAGAATTGATAAAAGAACAGGCCCTGGACTGAAATAACAGTACGTGTCTATAACTTACAACAATCAAAAGAGCAGAACTTTGAAAAACGAGTTGTTGAAAAGCAAGGTATGCCTGTATGCGTGTGGTCAAGTACCTCAAGATTCTAATCAATCTCTTTAGCATTGTGGCTCAAAAATGTTCATACACTATTCTTAGTTAACACACAGCTGGAAAGCACATCGCCAAATTAAAAAAAAAAGTAAGGGCAGATTAACTCTAAACTCTACAATCCATATTTAGGTAATTATAGAAATGATTTGGTTTTCAGAAATTTTCAGAAATTCATATCCTCCACAAGGTCTTCTTAGGACAATATGACCCACTAGGCACTCTGAAAATAAATTCCTCTCATAGCTGTTCACAGTTGAGGCCATTATAAAGCTCCTGGCCCCTTTTATTTCAGACAAAAATCATACTGCGGGGAAATGTGCATGGCACATAAAATAACAATTTTCCAGAGCAAAAAATGTTGCGCCTTGATTTGATAACAAAAGCAGGGGAACATAATCTAATTTATAAAGTACTAGTGTCATTGCCAGGTAACAGCAGGCAAAAATTACATGAAGTATGTCATTTATGCAATTGATGGAACCTGCACACTGAAATGTTATGATTCAACCTAACAGTTGCTTATATATATGGAGAAAAAAAGTTGTATGAATTGGATGAATTCTCAGCCAGACAGTTCTAGTGGCTCAACAAACTACAAATCTCAGGATTCTTTAGGACGGAACTGTAGAAACTGAGGTGGAATAAAAGTGCTATAATGGTATGGTGTGATTCGAGGATTTGGTTGGCCCATTCCTAACAAAAATGGTTTTATGTCAACTTTTATAAGCTGTTTTAAATCCAAAATTGAGGGAAAGAGTTTACACATAAACACACACACACACACACACACACACACACACATTGAGAGGAGAAAAGTTACTTTATTGGACTACATTTTCCAGAATCTTCCAGCCAACTGGCTGGGGGATTCTGTGAGTCTGGGTCCAACAAAGTAACTCTTCAGAGTTCTGCAAAATAATGTGAAATGGATAAAAGTATACAAAAGTATATGTTGTTTAAAATGTTCAAAAAGAATGCAAATGTTTGTGCTTTCCCACTGGAATTTCAGGCCGACACAGAAACAGAACACAATCAACTTATGAATGAATGCACATCACCTAGCAAATTCATAGTAAAGGCAAGGTTTTAACTGGGAAAATTTCTGAGTTAACATGTCATAACTCATGCAGCCTGGAATCACCCTCCTCTTACTCTAAAGTACTTTACCTACAAGTATGATTATTGATTATGGCTGGAGTCCTGTATGGCAGTTACAAATGCATAACTTGGAGTTATGTACTTCAAGTTATGTATTACTTGGAGTTATATATTACGAGTTAGGTATTACATATTCATAGTCCTTTCATAGCTCCCAGTTTAGGGGCTATGTAGCGGTTGTAAAAATTACCCAATCCACACTTACTGGGCAGCAGCCACTGTGATCAGTGGGGGCCTGTTGCATGGGAAGCAGCCGGCTGTCATTCCTACCTGACCCCCCTCACACAAGCGATCTCTGGAGCAAGGGGAATTGCAACAGAGACTCTGTTTCCGCTTGTCGCAATGGAGACTCCCCACAAGAGGGGATGGAAATAACAGCCAGCTGCTTCCTGAGCAACAGGGGAACAGCCCCCCATCGATTACCACCACTGATGCCTGGTAAGTGAGAACTGAGCAGGTTGAGACAGAATTCACTGCATAGCACTGTAGCTATAATGCCTATGCATATGTGAACACCATACAGGATTCCAGCCAATATTATTGCCATCATCCTCACTGAATAATGCAGACAGACAATTTCAGTCATTATATAATGAAAAAGACTCTGCCTCACAGTCAGAGCTCAGAAAAATTACCTTTGTACTACAGTTCCCAGAATCTCCAAGGCACACCACAGATATGACCATGCTAGCCAGGGGGTTTCTGGGAAGTCATTTTTCCAAGCTCAGCAAGTCTTAATGATACATTAGGCTTCATTGGCATTCATTTCAGAGCTCTCCTTTTTACTTTGTTAGAGAAGAGAAAAAAATTCCAATCTGCTTTAAAAGAAATCAAGAGGTCCCCTGTCCTACGAACAGGCAGCTGTAGAATTTCCCATTGTCTTGTCTTTTCTCAGTAGTTGGCAGATTCTCACAATGATTTGTGTGGTCTCAAATTTTCCTTTGTACTATAAAAACATATTATATTGTCCTTCCTTCTCACAACAAATTGCTACTCCCTGTAATTGATGCAATTCTTTTCCTTTTGGGAGTGGTTTGGGGTGGGTATAGGAGCAGCTGAGGTGGTCCTATCTTGCCACATTCCACCCTTCTCCTGCCTTTTTCTCCACACTACTTTTACACTGGTATGACATCATGGCACTTCCAAACATGCAAACTTGCAAACATGGAGCAATGGCACCTTATCAATGCCAGGTGTGGATTGACATTGCTGGGTGCCCCCCCAAGTGACAGCAGCATGCATGTTATTTACCCTTACGTAACATATACCAGAAATATTTCATTTATTCTTTTTAAATGATTTATTTATTTAAATAATAATGCCCAATTTATTAAAGGGAATACACAAATCTTTATTATGGGGCATGCATAATGTATTGTTATGTATAGTTAAACTGTATAGTTAAATTGTTATGCTTCTAAATAAGTTTACATTTTTTTTAAAAAAATGAATGACATTTTAATGTGATACCTTGTTTAACTATGTTTCATGTTTTTAATATTTTTGCAAGGCCTTCAGGACCCATGCTGGGAGAAAGTGGGATATAAAAGAGTGAGAGAGAGAGAGAGAGAGAGAGAGAGAGAGAGAGAGAGAGAGAAAGAAAGAAAGAAAGAAAGAAAGAAAGAAAGAAAGAAAGAAAGATCCTGCAAGACTAGGGCCAGAATGTTGATTCTGTAAGCGCAATGACTATGGCCATTTCCACACGAGACTGTTATAGTGCTATTATCCCACTTTCAACATCCTATAATCCTGGGGTTTGCAGTTTAGGGAGGGGCCAGACCCTCCTAAACTGAAACCCCGGGATCCATAGTGTTAAAAGTGGAATAATAGCACTATAACTGTCTAGTGCAGAAATAGCCTATATCTCCCCACTAATTCTCTTTAAGATTTCCAAACTATTTATTATTATTATCCTCCTCCTCCTCCTCCTTTATTTATATAGATCCATCCATGTACATGGCGCTTTACAAAATTTAAAATACAATGGTTGCCCTAAATAAATACATAGTAAAATGAAGATATAAAAAATAAAAAAGATCCAGAGTATAGGGAAATTTATAACCAGTACAACATAATATTACTATAATGCCAATAAACATTACTATAATGCCAGTAAAATACAATATCTAAATAACAATAAAACTAGTCCAGCGTTCCAAAGATTTCAGAAAACAAGAAAGTTTTCAATTTAGATTTAAAAACAGTAAGAGAAGGGGCAGTTCACGAGGTCACCAGAAGGCGATTCCACACATAAGGGGCAGCGAGAGGAAAAGGCCGTAATGAGCTAAAGAGGAGGAGACTCTAAGCTGGGTGAGAAGACAAGTTTCGCAAAGCATAGGTGTCCAGCTGGCTGGTAAGGAGAGATAAGAGCAGCAAGACAAGGAGGAACTAAAATTTTGTAAGACCTTAAAAGTCAAAACAAGGAGCTTATAAAGGATCCTACAAGGGATAGGTAACCAATGAAGGAAAATCAGGAGAGGGATGATGTGATGAAATGGAAAGCTGAGAAAATAATTTTAGCAGCAGAATGAAAAACAGAGACCAGAGGGGAAAGATGAGATAAGGAAGACCAGTGAGTAAAAGATTACGGGTAACCGAGATGAGAAATAATGAGAGCATCCATGGTCTCATTATTTCTCATCTAATTACTGTACCCTGCCAAGGAAAGGTCAGTTTTTTAGAGATGTTATAAAGAAAGAAGCGACACATCTAGCAACAGTCTCAATATAAGAAGCAAAAGACAAAGAGGAGTCAAAAATGAATCCAAGACTGCGAGCTTCCTTCACCGAATGGGTAAGTGTGTTGTTAACAGTGATGGAAAAAGGGGGAAGGTAAAGAAGGTTTGCGGGGGGGGGATGAGTAATTCTGTTTTTGCCATGTTAAGTTTGAGACAGTGATGAAGCATCCATGAAGAAATACCAGAAAGACAATCTGTAATGCGATCCTCAATATCTATAGAAAATTGGAAAAGAAAAGTATAGTGGAATATCATCAGCATAAAGGTGATATTGAAACCCAAAAGAACTAATAAGATCACCTAGGGAGAGAGTATCAAAGAAAATAAGAGAGGGCCCAGAACAGAGCCTTGAAGGACCTCCACAGAAAGAGGAAAGGAAGTGGATTTATATTGCCAACTATCATGTTAAATGAGTGCCCAGAAAGATAGGATGAAAACCAACTAAGGACAGACCCAGTGAACCGTAAGGCATAAAGCAAATCTAAAAGATACACGATCACCATATCAAAGGCAGTTGAAAGATCAACAAGAATAAGAATAGAATATAGGCCCTGGGACTTGCCTAAGAGAAGATCATTGGTTCTTTGGTAAGAGCTGTCTCCGTGGAGTGTAAAGGACAATATGCAGATTGAAAAGGATAAATATAGCAGCCTAAGACAAAAATGAAAGACAAAGTGTATGGACAACATGTTCTAACACTTGGAGAGGAACAGGAGAGAAATAGAGCGATAGCTGGTAAGAGAAGAAGAATCAAGCGTAGACTTTAAGAATTGAGGAAACAGTGGCAAGTTTGAAGGCAGAAGGAAGTGAACTAGAAGAAAGAGACAAATTAACAACATGACACCAGAAAAGAAGAATGGCATAGGAAATAGTAACTAAGAATTGGGAAGGAATAGGACCCAGGGGACAGGTAGAAGGATTAGAAGACTTCAAAATTTTGGACAATTCATCTAGCAAGAGAGGGGAAAAGGAAGGAATGTAAGCAAGTGGACAATTGGTAAGTTGGAAGTAAGGAAGAGTCTGAAACAGAAAGGGAAGAGCAAATAGTTTCAATTTTGATACTGAAGAAAGTAGCAAAGTCACCAGCTGAGAATAATGAAGGAAGGGGCAAAGAAGGAAGCTTAAGGAGAGAATTAAAGGTAGAGAAATGACACTGACAACAACGGGAATTAGCACAGATTAATGACCTGAAATATGTCTGCTTGGCAAGAAAAATGGCACTAGAAAGAGAAGAATAAACTTATAGTGAATGAAATCTGCCTGCTCTTTAATTTTCCTCCACAGACACTCAGCAGCATGACAACAGGAGCAAAGACGCCAAGTGGAGGGAGTAAGCCAAGGCTGAGGCTTAGAAGCAGAAGCAGAACACATTGACAAAGGGGCAAAATTATTGAGAGTTGAAGATAAAGTAGAGTTCAGCAAAGAAACAGCAGGGTCAAGAGAAATAAGAGAGTTAGGAAGAGGCAAGGAAGAAAGCAAATATTGAGAAAAGTCTTCAGGATTGACAGAATGAACCTCACAAAAGGAGCGAATAACAGGATGATGAGGAGGACGATTATGAGTAAATGCAAATGAGACAATGTGGTGATTGGACAACGGAAATTCAGTAACCAAAAAACAAGAACAATGTTTAGTAAAATCAAGATCCAGGCAATTACTGAGGGAGGGAGTGGGAGAGTTAGAGCAAAGCTCAAGTCCAAAGGAGGAAAATAAAGAAAAGAAAAAATGTGAAACGGAGACATCATCAGAGTCATCTACATGAACACTGAAATCACCCAGAATGAGTAAGGGAATATTGTCTACAAAAGATTAGTCAACCAAGAGTAAAAAATCTGACAGAAAAAGAAGAGACAGGACCAGGTGGACGATAGATGGCAGCAACTCGCAGATGCAGAGGTAAAAAGAGTTACATAGCATGAACCTCAAATGAAGAAAATAATGAGTAGAAGGAAAGGAAAGCAGCTGAAACTGGCACAAAGCAGATAACAAAAGACCTACCCCCCCACCCTCCTGATGACTAGTGAGAGAGAAAGGGAAAATCCACTAAAAGAGAGGGCAGCAGAGGTGGTGGTGGCATGAGCTGGCAGTCAGGCTTGGTAAGACCAAGAAGGTGAAGATGTTTAGAAAAGAATAAATCATGAATAGTAGCTTTTGGAGCAACTGATTGGCAGTTCCATAAAGAACAAAAAAAAGGGGGGGAGCTGAGAAGAAGGGAGGTAAGGAATAGGTATTAGATTTGGAGAAGGGGGAAAAATGTAAAGAACAAACCTGAGAGTGGGAAATTTTAGGAGGAGCACTAATTCATACCAGAATTTCAAGATTCTCAGTGGAATTGAGAATTCCACTGAGTTTAGAATGAGAGTGTTCATGTTCAGTGGTTTTATTGGTCTGAGGATCCCTTGGCAATGTAGATGAAAAATTACATAGAGGGACAGGGGGGCTGTTTTATAAAAAAAAAACCTTGATAAAACTAAACCAAGCTTTAAAAGGATTGTTTTAGCCCTAGAAATAAAACCAGCAATATTTAAATCCTTAAAGAGAACAACAGCATGCACAGTTAAATTATAATTATAAAGATAGTCAATACATATAATATCAGCAGAAAACAAAGCATTAGGCAAGAGCTTATCAATGACCTGAAAAAAATGAGCAATGCAAACAGACTGGTGTAAATGATTTCCAAGGTGAGGGAAATATTTAAACACCAGTTTACAGGGATGAAGGATCAAGCTCCAGTTGGAAATAGGGTCGCTCTTAGTGGGAGAGTCAACAGGCTGATAAACTGGACTTGGAATAAGTGGGTTTGCAGCTTCTAAAGATGATGTTAACTTGTCAGCTTGTTGGACTTGAGAAAAATTTGACATTGCATCATGACACGAGAGCCTCTGAGTTGGGTCCTGTTGTGAGGGAATACCCTGAGGAAGGCTGTTTGAACCTGTGACATTGAGACTAAATTTAGTACATTTTTTAGTTGATGTATTCTTGAACCACAGATGTTAGGCTGAGAAGGGTCTATTAGATACAGAATTTGTGGAGGACTCAACCAAGTGCAAAAGTTTTTGTAGGTCTCTACGAATAGAAGACTTGGTTCATTTGTCAGACTTTTTTCCCACTTGATATTTTTGCTTTTCTTCATACATTTTTCTTTTTTCTTTTACTTTTGTTCTGAGGACCCTTAAGGACACTTTTATTTTGGGCTGGAACCTCATTATAGGGAAGATCCTGGACATCACAAGGTGAGTTAGCAGAAATACCTTGAGATTTGGTGATACAACTACAAATCCCATGCCGATCACTCTCTTGAGCAATAAGAAAATGGGTAAGGGTAGTCAATAGCTGATTGCTTTCTGTTTGAAAGTTCTTTATAAGTCCTAATTCAGAAAGGATCTGATTGAACCAGTAGACAGATATGCCAGTATCACTATCAGTAAACTTAGAAGATGCCCCTTGTTTAGAAGTAAGGACTCAGAACAAACTTAACAAGCAGACTGATTTGGTCCTTGAGACTTGGCTGAACAGAGGTCTCATTTAATAAAGTTGTAGCTAAAGAGCTAGGCATAGCAGCCTGGGTCCTTCCTGATAGTATTGTAGCTGTAGAGTTAAACATATCAACCTGAGCCGCTCCTAATTAAGATGTAGCTGTAGAACTAAACATATTAGCCTGGGCCAATTCAGCAGCTAAGTTGAGTGGGTCAGGTGAGCAAGTGAAGTAAATTGGCTCATGAGCAGCAATTTTCAAGTCAATTGACCAGTTCATGGTAGTAAGTTCATGCTGAGAGTCATCCTGCAGCAACTCACAACCCTCAACCAAGCCACACGGCAACTTGTCTCCACCATCTAATGGGAAAAAACTGGGTGATTTTGGTTTGTTCAGTCCATTTGGATGTTTGATGAACAGGCTGGAAGAATTTTATAAGAACAAAAAGGCAATGCTAGCTCTTTCTAGGTTATTAGTATGCACCATGTCGCTAGCAGCTGGTAGAACAATGCCTGAACCGTCAGGAGTTAATTACAAGGAGTAAATTGCAAGAAATTAACTGAAGTAAAGTTGGAATAAGTAGCAAGAGTATATTGTAGTAAGTTGCAATAATTATAACATTCACAGTTTACCATGAATAACAATCACAATTTACCAATGGTAGTTAAAGGAGGAGGAGCAGATCAAAAACAAGCAGAGAACAGGGCCAAAATTTAGCTTGAAAGTGCCAGTGGCTTTTCTATCTCGTCATATCTCTTTTTCACTCCCATTTAGATTGCAAGGCCTTGTTTTCAATTTTTCAGTGTTGTTTTGCAGTGTTGTTTAGTCTTACAATCTTGTTGTCGCAGTGGCTGTTGTCAAGCTTTCATAATTAAATCCGAATGCAGCCAGATATTTGTGTGGGGAAGGAGAGAGTAAAAACTTGTTGCCAAGACTGGATGTGTCCCTGCTCATCCCCTCACTCTCCAGCAACATGGAAATGGTTGCACTGCAGGGCTGTGCTGATTAAAAGGTAGGTTTGGAGGAGGAAGGATATTTTGTCACTGAAGAGAATTCCCAAACCCGGGGGAATAACTGTAGGAATCAATAGTGATGGCATGAGTCAGACTTATGGTGTCATAATTCATGAACAAGATGCTAGCCAATGTATGTTAATTTCATGCCACTCAAAGGCAGCTAATATGGGATTACTATAAACAACCATTGCTATAAACATGTGCTTTGGATGCATCCAGCTGCAGATTTGCATGCACAATAACAGAACCATTAGAAATACTTGCACTGAAGTGTGGGTTAAGTAAATGTGAAGTACAAAGGCAGAAGACTCTTTTCTTACAGCAGCTCCACTGGCAGCCTGTCCATTTCTGGGCACAATTCAAAGTGCTGATTATAACCTATAAAGCCCTCTATGGCTCAGGTCCAGTCTATCAGAAGGATTGTATCTTCCTACATGAGCTTGCCCTAAGATCTTCAAAATAGGCACTTCTCCCAATCTCACCATCTTCACAGGCACATTTGGTGGGAATGTGGGAGAAGGCCTTCTCTGTGGCTGCTCCAGGACTCTAGAATTCCCTTCCTAGAAAGACTAGGCCATCTCTCTCCTTTCTGTCCTTTCCTTGTCAAGTGAAGACTTTTCTACTCCAGCAGGCATTTGGGAACTAATTGTTTTATATAATGGGTTTTCTGTTTTAGTGTCCTACCATTTTTAATCTATACTATAATGTTTTTTATGGTTATAATTCTATGGAAAAATTTATTTTATCTTAAACTTAACTTTTTGTCTGTTTTAGCTATTTGCAATTTTACCAGTATTTCTTTTATTCTGCAAGCTGCCTTGTGTCCCAGTATAAACAAAGTGATTTATAGATTGAATATAATCCATCCATGTGCATTTAGAAATTTTAGACACATAAAACACAGAGTGAATGCTCAAGAGGAGAGATACACCAAATTGCTGTGCCTATAAGATGGTTGGTCTTTGTGAACTTTGATGTTACTACACCCTTTGCTTTTAATAAACCAAAACACAGACACAGAGACACACATCATTAACAGTGGGGCAAAACACTCACATTATGGCCTTCACTTTTTGGAAGCTAAAAATAAAGAAGATGTTTCTAAAAGTAGCTAGAAACAAGGAAATGAAAACTTGCGGGGTGTCCTATAAAAGAAAAAGAATCCATTCTGTTAAGAAATTATGGACCAAATGTAAACACGCATATAGGAAACACCTTCTTCTACAGGCAAATTATTAAAAGATCAAAAGTTAACCAGAAAATAGGAAGTAGGACCAAAACAATAATGGCATAACTAAGAAGCACAAGAACTGAAGAGAGGAATATGGGGGCTTATTGTGAATTATTACTTAATTCACAGAATTGTTGGTTTCCATATTCTTAATGGAAGAAGCCAAAAGTGACTATAAAAGGAGGTGTAACCCAGTTCTCAGCCAAGAAAATGAAGTATTTTAATTTATGTATATTTATACATGTACATGCATTCACTTACATTCTGCCAGTTCCTCAATTTACTTTTAATGACATTTACTTTTTTTATACATACACACAATACAGTGCGCTGTATAAAAGAAGTTAATAGAAAACAAAGCAGAAAAAGAAAATGTCAACAGAGCCAAAAACCACATAAAAATAACAATGTAATTTTAAAAGCCTAGGAATTCTCCTTAAAAAGATTTTGCCTGGCAGCAATAAAACAGATAATCAGATATAGGCAGGCTTCCCTAGGAAAGGCTAAAGTGCCAAGGTATTTCACATTCACACTGAAGGGCTAATTGAATGGAGAGCGCCGGGGTGTTGCTACTGGAAAGGTGGAGAAAATGAGAATCTTTCTGCCTTCAAATAAGAATTCTGCCCCCCTCATAAAATTTTCCTTTGCTCCCCAAATGTCTAGCATTGCTGTAATTTAAAACTTCAGTTGAGCATTATAAATACAGTTCAGACATCCCAAGAAAATGGGCAGGCAAAATTACCGCAAATATAAGAGTTCTGGGTGTGAACTATTTTCAGTGTCTCACTTTCTGTGCTGCTAGAAAGTTAGGGACTTGAAGGAAAAATTTATTTGAGAGGAGACTTTTTATTTGGAGGCAGTGCCCTCTTTACACCCCATCCAGAAATAACCCAGGAAAGTGGTAGTGTTTGCAGGAGTTGTCTTTCCACTTAGGGTTAAGGTTAAAAAGTCACAATAAAATGAGCATGGCTAAAAATTATGAATAGTGCTTGTTTTCTCATACTCCTTTCCACCCAGAGAGAGGGAGAGCTTGTGCAACTGGTGGTTCATGGGGCAAAAGCTGGCTGCCTTTCCCCACCCACCACTGTCGCACACCCTCACTTCAAAAGCTGCAATTCTGTTTCCTTCCCTTCACGTATTTTATTTAAAGCACAACCACCATCAGAAAAGGGCAAAATTTGCAGCTCTGAGTAGTACAACGTTATGTGAGTCCGTTTGAAATGAAAGTGGAGGTTCTCAGAGAACACATCATTACAGTTTAGCTAGATATAGGAACACATTTCTAAAAAAGCAAAGATAGAAATGAATAAATAACAGTATGAATCACAGCCTTTTCTACACTGCTCACATCAGCTACAGGGACCCTTCTGGCCTTCCCTCTCTGTCTGTCTGTCTCTCTCTCACACATACACATACACACACACACACACAGAGAGAGAGAGAGAGAGAGAGAGAGAACTGCATCTGGAAACTCACCCACTCCATCCCATCCCAACATTTTCTAGGTAACTTCAATATATCAGGTTGTGAAATTCAAGTATGAACTAGAAAGAAAATCCAGACAGACAGACAGACAGACAGACAGATAGACAGATAGGGGCTTTTCTATAAAAAGTGAAAAATTGAGGAACAGGTGAGTGTTTCCTCCAACTATAGTTCCAGTGCTTATCTTGGTCATAAATTCCTAGTTTATCCAGATCAGACATAATCTTTTAGCTTCAAGAAAATTGTTTGGTCTTTTTAAGTGATATATTTTCCTTCTTTTTTTTTTAGTTGTCAGCTGTCAGATATTTTGGAGAATATCTTTAACTATTTCTAAGACATTTTGTCCTGCTATTTTATACAACCACTTATATTTTGTTGTGGTGGTGGCGGCGGTGTGCTTTCAAGTCATTTCCAGCTTACATTGACCCTAAGGCAAATTTATCACAGGGTTTTCTGGGGCTAAGAATGTGTCACACACCTAAGGTCACCCGGTGGGATTCCATGGCCAAGCGGGAAATGAACCCTGGTCTCCAGGGTCATAGTCCAATGTTCAAACCACTATACCACACTGGATTTCAGTTTATTACTATATTCTTATAATAATTTACTGCTTTTTCCATGTGCTGGTGGTACACTGTGTTCTCTTTAAATGTTCAGCTTGAAAAAAATCACAAGAGGCATATTCATAAAGATTCATGTTAGGAGCTTGCTTATAGAGTCACTCCTGCTAAATTCTTCTCTTGGGGTGAATATTTCAATTAAATATGCCCTCATGTGGCAAAAAGTAGTATTTTTCCACTTGCTTTCAGTGTTGATGTACTGAAAGACCCACTGTTTTACTGCAGTCTTCCTTGCTATATGAAATGGTACTCCGTGGCATCACCACCATCCCAACTGCGCCACAAGCAGGTATATGAAACTATAAAAAGCAAAGAAGAGGTGCTATGGTACCTAAATACCTTTAAAGCACCAGATACTGTCTGTTCTTATAAGCTAAGCAAGGTCAGCTCTGTCAGCTTAGTACTTGGATGGGAGACTGCAAATAAATGCCAGGTGCTGTAGGCTACATTTCAGAGGAAGGAACCAACAAAATCACCTCTGAGTATTCCTTGCCTAAGAAAACCCTATGAAATTCATGGGGTTGCTATAAGTTAACAAATGGCTTGAAGGCACACGTACACAATGTTACCTTTTCATGAGTTTTTTCATGAAAAATCATCCTATATTCAGCTGGAATTTAGAAGGGAAAGATTGCAGGCAAAGAGATTGAATTTCACAGAAATGTCTCTTGAGACTAAATTAAAAAAATGGTAGTATATTTTCAAGGTCCCTTCTACAATAGCTGTATCCAAATTATAGCTCTTCAGAAACTCAGCAATCTGTTGCCCCTGTTAGTCATGGACAGCTGAGCCCTGCCTGTCCTAGCTGTGGTCGAAATAACACTCTCACATTTCAAGCTGCAAAAAGCAATGTGGGCAGATTCAAACAATAGTAGAAAAATGTATCTATTATAACTGATCAAGCACACTTTTAAACCAGTATTTAGTATTTTCTATATCACTATTGGACAACTGTGACTGTGTTGTACTATAGTGGGATGGCTATCACATGGCCTTCCAGATGCTATGGAACTGTAGTCTCCATCAATGCTACCCAACATAACTAAAGATGAGAAATTCTGGGACTTGCAATCCAACAACATCTGTAGGGCTGCAGTATTTCCACCCCTGTAGGCTTAGCAGTGCAGTCCTACCTACAGGCCCTCCCATACAACTCTTATAGTAGTAGTATTCTATATTCAACATCCTGTGGAATTCTGGGACTTGAAGTTTACTGAGACCAAAGAGCTCTCTGGCTGAGAATTCTAAATGCCCCTCCCTAAACTGCAAACCCCAGGATTCCATAGGATGTTGAAAGTGGAATAATAGCACTATAACAGTGTAGTGCAGAAAGGCCCTATGTCTATTTGACTTTAGCAACGTGCATGGGATGGGTGCTCTAATTATGAATTTAAATTCAGATGGTGAACTGAATGTCTTACTGCTTTTGTGGGAGAAACAATCTCAAATAACAGATTCAGCTCATCTTAAAGTAAATTAAACATCTACTGTTGGCTGAAAGGAGTATTCTAAAAAGAATTCCTAAATTTAAATGACCTAGGCATTTGGAAAATAATTACATTTTGCTATTTGAGTACCTAGAAAATGCCATGTTCTTAAAAGCAGAAATGCTTTCTTGAACATATGAAGGAGAATAAGCCGGGGCATAAATAGGTCGCTCAGCACTTTGCATGGAACTGGCAGAAGGTAGAAAACAAAATGAACTTGCATCTTTTCATTTAAGCCTAGCTGTCATAGCTGTTAGGGTTTCACATGTGTGTTTTTATGATGTAGAGGTGTTCTTCAGTTAACAAAGCATCTCAGAGCAATGTTTCTTTTTTACAAAGTCTTTTGTATGCCTGTCCAGCCTTCCTGTCTCCTCCTTGACTGTCTAGGTAGTAGTTTTTAAGGAGCAGCATCATTGGGAGCATAGCAAAAGAAGGCTATGGATACGTTAGTGTTTAGTTGCGGCACCATGTCTGCAGTAAACAATGCACTAAAGCTTGACCTGGGAAAGAATGGGATTCTGCCAATCCCACTGTGCACTTGTCTGCAACAGGCAACAGCTGCCTCCAGAATCCCTTACTCAGTATGTGTGAACAGCAAAACACAGAGGCAAGGGGAAAACAGCTAAGCCTGCCTCACCAGCTATACCCAGCATGTTAAAAAAATGTATCTATAACTTTGTCCACCAATATGGCTATCATAAGAAAAGTGGAGGAAACTGGTGAACGAAAAAGTCATCCCTGGATGCATTTTAGAAGAAGCGTTCAAATAGCCTCTAAAAGGCTCCAAAAATTCTGTTTATTTTACCTGACCTGATTGTTTCACTTCACATATGCCTACTGTTAGTTTTGAATAAATAATTTTCCTAAAACATTTTCAACTACTCTTCTTTTTGTGGTGTGGGAAAGTATTAAGATGCAGCATGGTGTCTGATTTGGGTTTTAAGCCATTTCCACACTACACTGTTATAGTGCTATTAGTCCAGTTCAACATCCTATGGAATCCTGGGGTTTGCAATTTAGGGAAGGGCCTTTAGAATTCTCAGCCAGAGAGCCCTTTGGCCTCAGTAAGCTACAAACTCCAGAATTCCACAGGATGTTGAAAGTAGAATGATAGCACTATAACAGTGTAGGGCGGAAATGGCCTTAGGCAAGGAATTGGGAGACCAGGGTTTGGCTCCTCACTCAGCTATGGAGACCCACTGTTGCCTTTGTACAGGTCACACTTTGCCCACCTCAGAGGCAGGCAATGACCAATCCTTTCTGAACAAATCTTGCCAAGGAAACCCTGTGATGCCTTAGGGTCACCTTAAGTCAGAAACAACTTAGCGCTACACAACAACAGGAAATTATTCTTATTATTTCTGTGTCACTTTTTGCTGCTTGTACCCAGTTTTCTGTTAAAGAAACTTTGCTAACAGAGGTATATGTGTATTCTGCTTACAGCACATAGTCTAAAACAGTGGTTCTCAACCTGTGGGTCCCCAGATGTTTGTGGACTTCAGCTCCCAGAAGCCCCAACCACTATGGTCAATGCTCGGGGCTTCTGGGAGCTGAAGTCCAAAAACATCTGGGGACCCACAGGTTGAGAACCACTGGTCTAAAAGGTAGGAGTTACTGCTGAGAGGAAGGGAGTATTGAGGGGAAGCGAGTTACTAACTTGGTTAATGATAGAGCTAGCAACCTCTTTCTCTATAGCTGCTCTCAGTCACTACAAGCTCATGAGTAGGTGTTTGTGAAAAGGGAGAGTAAGCAGAGGCATTTTGCATAGGCTGTTTAGCAGGAGAGATGGATGAAGATGTCAGGAGTGCTGTATTACCACTTGTGTGGGACAAAGACACATGGATGGTAAGGCCTGTTATTTCTGTACCATATTTGTTTTCCTGTCAGAGGATATAGGAAGCTGTACCTGCAGCAAGCTGATTGCCCTACCGAAAAAGAAAACAAAATAGAATAACAGCTTGAGGCCCATCTGGACTAATCAGGAAAATTGAAAAATGGCAGCAAGGGAATGCCACCAGAGAAGAGGAAGATTACTAGATGCAGGAAGCAAACATTTGGAAGAATGTGACACACAGAACTATCAAGAACCATGCTGGGTTTTTTGGGGAGCAGGGCAACACAGTTAATTCCAGCCCTTTCCATTGGAAAGTGATTCTGGGCTACAGTGGCAGTACTGCAGGCTGCTCAGGGAGTCCTTGAAAGATGTTATGGATGGAAGGACACCTGCCACTTCTCAAAGGAGGAAGAGATTGTGGTAGTTGTAGATTATTCCTTACTGAGTGGAACAATATAGCAGAGCACAGCACAGAGATTGAACAGATATCTCTTGGAAACTTATGTCTTCTGAGTGTGAAGATCCAATACATAACAGAGAAGCTACCAAAACTAATCAGTTCCACTGACCATATCTTTTACTTCTGACCCCTGTGGAAACAGATGATACCGCCAGACACAGCCTTCAAAATATTGCCAGTAGGAATGAGGCTCTGAGTAGAGTGATGATGTACCTTGGAGCACCAGTGAGTATTTCATCATTCATTCTATCTGAAGGTAATGCCCAAGGGAGAGAGAGAACCATATGAGAAGTGAGAAATTTGCTATGCAGATGATGTAATTTGGAAATATTTGGCTTCTTGGACCATGGTCTGACCTTCCATGAAGAGAGACTTCTGGCAAGAGACAGGTTGCAGTACATAGTCGTTGGAAAGAACATGTTTACTAGGAGTCTCACAAACCTGATCATAAGCACTTTAAACTGAATCTTGCAGGGGAATGAGTCATTGTTTCAGAGGACAGGGAATACTAAATACCAGGAATAATAGCCCCAAGTTGCCCAGAAAATTGAGTTGGTGATATGGGAATCAACCAATGGACAGGGGGCGAAAGGTTATGAGAAAGCAGCTCAAGAAACTAAACCATAGTTTCAGATGTCTCTATCCTAATGCTCTGTGAATGGAAATAAACAGAATGCACTTGAATAAGGATGGGAGGAATCCAGAATTCTCCAAATCCGAATCCAGATCCGAATCCCTGGAAGGTTCTGGAATCCTCTGAATCTCATAAATCTCAAATCTTTTTAATCTTTTTTTTTTAAAGGGCTTAAAAAGCTATTGTCCACTCTGCACATCCCTGCAGGCCACCTCCGAAGCACCTGCACTAGCAGCATTGGTGGGGGTGCAGAGAAGGGGAGATGGCCCTCTTTTCACACCCCTTCTGCAATGAGCTCAGGCTCTGGGGCGTGCAGGAACCTACTCGCCCTTGCAGGCCTGATCTCAGGTGCCCGCGTGAGCTCAGGCCCTGGGGCTTGTAGGAGCGCAGCCATCGCCAACCCTACTCACCCCTGCGGACCTGATCCTGGGCACTTGCACAGGCTCTGATGTGCTCTGCACACCTCTCCTGCACAGAGGGCTGGAATGTGAGGGAATGGGGGACAGCGGGCACTTCTAGATTTGAAAGATTCCATTTGTCCATTTTGCCCTGGGGATTCGGACTCGCAAATCTTGAATCCTTGCCGAGGATTTGAGGATTTGGTTGGCCCATCCCTAAACTTGAACTATTAATATAAGAATGCAGATATGATTTAATAGGAATTACTGGAAGTTCTGCAGATGTCTCATGACTTGAAAGGAGACCAAACAGGAAGGATGGGCATAGCAGCATTACATATAAAAGATTATACATCTGTGAAGAGATTGATGACTTGGAACATAAAAGGCAGGTTGAGAACATTTGTACAAAAGTTAAAAGTAGGGAGAAACAATAATGACATCACTGTGGAGGCTCTGCTATAAGCCTCCATACTAGATAGAAGACTTGGATGAAGCCTTCCTAGAACAGATTATAAAGCACATGTAAGGGAAAGATATAGCAGTAAGGGAGACTTCAGCTACCCTGACATCTGTTAAAAGTCAAACTGTGCCAAGAAAATGGATCTCAGCAAATTTCTCAATTGTCTTGCTGGCAATTTTATTTTCCAGAAGATGGAAAAGATGACAAATGCTAACAGGTCACAGAAAGAAAATGGAATTTCTCAACACCTGCTTGCCAAACACTTATTTCTGGCAAAAGAAAACCATGCTTAGCCTGGTCATAATAGACTAAATGATATACTACAGTCCAAGATAGGTAAAGAGGTGGTACAGGAACACCTTGCTACTTTAGATGTAGGGCCTTTCTGCACTACACTGTTATAGGCCATTTCCGCACAGGGCGAGGGAATCGCCCAGTGACACTACTTACCGGGTCTTTTGGCTCCCCGGTCCAGTCTAGGCTGCTCTGGAGCAGTGTGTGCTCGTCGCTTCGCACTGCTCCAGGGACGAAAATGGTCTCAACCAACTGCTGAAGCTCACCAGCCTAAAGCCCACCCCCAGCAGATCACAGGCTCACATTGGTGCAAGCCTGTAAATCTGCACAAGGGAGCAGGCTCGCACTGGCGCGCTCCGTGCTTTTGAAAAAGCGCAAGAAACAGGTTTTTCAAAAGCACACTGGATGACCACTTGGGGTCGTTCTGGAGCGGGCTGAGGTGCGGAACTACACTAAGTAGTCCGGACCCAGTCTGCTCCCAGATGCGGATGTCCTCCCTGGAGGACGGACTGCACCGTTTCTAATACCCCCTGCAGAAATGGCCATAGTGCTATTCCATTTTCAATATCCTGTGGAATTCCACTTTCCACTTTCAACATCCACTTTCAACCTCCTATGGAATCCTGGGGTTTGTGGTTTAGGGAAGGGCATTTAGAATTCTCAGCCAGAGAGCTCTTTGGTCTCAGTAAACTACAAACTCCAGAATTCCACAGGATATTGAATGTGGAATAATAGCACTATAATAGTGTAGCGCAAAAAGGTCTGTAGTCTCCAGAGTGAGATGACTTGCATCCAAGGCTATTAAAGGAACTTGTATATGTACTATCAGAGCCTTTCTTTATCATCTTGGAGAATTCTTTGAAAATAGGTGAGGTCCCTGCAGACTGAAGACAAAAGAAAAGAGAGAAACTTCATGTCTACTCCATGTTGATACTAGAAAAATTTCAGAACAGGCCATTAAACAGTAGGTCTTAGAACTCTGGGATTACTAAGAACCAGCATGAATTTCTCAAAAACAAATAATGCCAGACCAATTTTATCTCTTTCTTTATAGATTTACAAGCTTGGTGGATATACTGTATCTTGAGTTCAGTAAGGTTTTCCCCATAATATTCTTGCAGACAAGCTGGTTTAAATGTGTGCTAGAGAATGCTAATAGCCAGATAATAGAACAAACACAAAGAGTACTAATCAAGCATTCCTCATCATCCTGGAGAGATGTGGCTAACAATGCGCTACATGGTGTTGTCTTGGGCTTAGCATTATACAACAGGTTTGTAAAGAATAAAGGATTTGTAAAGGATAAAGAACAGAGGGGATGCTCATCAAGTTTGTGGATGACAACACACTTGGAGTAGTAGCTAACACCTCACATTACAGAATCAGAATTCAAGATGACCTGAATAGTTTGGTGAACTAAAACTAAGAAAACATGGATATCAACATGGATAAATGTATATCTAAAATATATTTAGACAAGAAAAATCAGATGCACAAATAAAGGATGACTGTAGGCCTGCCAAATGAAATAAGGGACAAGGGTCTTATCCCTTTCATGACTGTACAGAAAAGGGAATGTCAGCAATGTTGCAACAGTGGTAAGCCTTGCCAACAGCATGCATGAAAAGAATCCAGGACTCTTAGTAGACCACAAACTAAACACAAATCAATCTGATGCGGGGGGAAAATGCTAAAGCAATTCTAGACTGCATCAACAGAAGTATAGTGTCTGTATCAATCTGTCTCTAATCTGCTTTGGTCAAACTTCCTTGGGAATATTGTGTCCAGTTCTCAACACAACAATATGAGAAGGAAGTTGATCAAGATATTAAAGTGTCTGGAAACCAAGTCCTATAAGAAATGGTTGAGGGAGCTAGGTGTGTTAATATGCACAAGACTGAGACGTGGTATTAAAAAAGATACTAAAACCATCTTCAAATATCTGATATTATGGTGGCGAAAGTCAAGTGGAAAATGGAGCATTCTTGTTTTTTCTACTCAGGAGCTTAGTAGTTGAACCAGTGGATTCAAGCTATAAGAAAATTGTTACTGGCTAAACATCAGGAAGAACTTCCTGACAGTAAGAACTGTTCAACAGTGCAATGTGCTGTTGGAAGGACATGTGTTCTCTTTGATTGAAAGTGTGTAAAGAGTATTGGGTGGTCATTTTTTCAGGAATAGGGATGTTTAAAAAAAATTGGAAATGTTCTTGTCTTTGATAAGAAAATTGCCAACTGCTGCAAGGCTGTTCACATTTCAGGAGTGTGGGGAGGCGCACACACGCGTATGTGTGTGTGTGAAAAGTTCACAAAACAATTTCTGACACCAAAACATTTTTGTAAGAGAAAATTTTTTATATGCAACCAATTTTTTTGCAAAAATCCTACAATCCAAATGAAAGTTTACAATCCAAATGAAAAATTAGCTGCTTACTGTTCATTTCACAAAATCAGTACTATAATGAAAATTTGTTGCCTACTATACTGTGCTCATGTGATATGTTACCACATCTTATACCCCTGTACTGCTGGACAGCAAAATTGGCAAGAAATATCATTTGGTAAAACTGGGCACTTACGGTTGGCAAACATGCAGTAACAAGACAATGTCTATAGGTATGCGCTAGGTCAGGATGATCTCGGCATGGCCAGGTCATAAACTCAAGAGGATTAGACAGAAATTCCTGATGTTAATGGGTTTGGGATAATCCCCTCAATGACCCAACCTCTAAAAAACAATAGTAGACAAAACTGCCCAGGTACAGAAGGCAAGCACCCCAAATGTGCACATTTCCTACACAAACTTTCCCTATTCACTTTACCTAACCAAGACATTAAGAGGTGTCAAGATTCCCATCAATATTCTGTTACCTAAAGTTAATATAATCAGCTTGTTCCAGACTCCCTTTTGTTTGTACTGCCAGAAAACACACACACCCCTTCAGTGTGAGAAATAAAGAATAAAAACCCAGCTCCAACCTAGGTAATTTGCTAGCACATTGGGCATCATGCTGCAACCCAGACTCCTATTCCTTCACATTGCCCTCAGACTCCTGTTTGAACTACTCCACTCAGCTGCTTCAGGACCAGTAAATATCACCCTTTCCACTCCCAAATTTCTCTTTATCCAACCTTTCTCACCTTTTCCTTCAATAGCCTTATACAGTTCATGAGACTGCTTGATTTCTTGCATATGTCTATTAATTTCCAGTAAAATACCATTTTAATTTTTAACTGGCATCATCTGTACAGTTAGTATTGATCTACACAGGTGAAAAGATCCTGCAGTTACACTCCTCTTTGAGCTAATAATTTCCAAATCCTAAGGAGACACTGGCATTGCTGCTAGACTGCAAAGTCCTCCACCTTTTAGGGTAACAAGATATGTTTGTCTAAACCGTCAGAGGTAGAAGTCAGTCTAATAGTGGTCATACTAGAGAAGCAGTTCATTCCCACAAAGGAAAATGCCCATATTTCATAGGTATAAAGATTCACTTTTAGAAATGATCAGAATGGTTCTTCATTTGCATAGAAAAGATTCCTTTGATTCAATGGATTAGAGGCACTGATTTTGTTTAAAGATTAACTGTATGGCTAAGATTACTACATTCATATTTCTAAAAATTATTCTAGTTATTTTGTAAGAAAACTTACTAGTTAGGTATCCCTGAAGGAGGGGGTAGCCCAAATCCATCAGTTGCTTCAAAAAGAGTCTTGCAGCAATTTAAAGGCAAATGACTTGATTTGGCATATGCTTTCATGGACTCCATCCCACTTCAACAGACTGATGCAGTATAACTGCATTTAACAGATATTTATACCCATGTAGGTGGTAAGACTGGAAAGTATTCATTAACAACAGATCTCAGAAGAGAGATAACAGACACAGCAAGCAGACCCTATGGCAGATGCAGAGATCAACTTTTTCCCCATGACTAAACTGGAAACACTATCTACAGGGCCCAATAACATCAGGAGTTCATACACCTGCTCTTCATAAAGCTGGTGGAATATGTGTCATCCACTGCTAGCAATGCCCAATGCATTTTACAAAGAATAAACAGGCCAACCGCTATGGAAAAGGGTAAATAGACACACCAATGACATCAGAAATAACAATCTTCAAAAATCAGTGGAAGAATGCTTCTGCCTTCCAGCATATTCTATTTCAGGCCTTTTGGGTATTTAGGCCACTCACATTCCAATTATTGTTTATTAAATGGCTACTATTATGTTCATCACTGATGTTGGTACCTTTTGTATTTCTATTCCCACACATCCTCCTCTTCTCCCTAGTTTATATATAAGTATCTATCATCTGAGTCTACACTCCACACATCTGTTGAAGTGCGCTAACCTCCACAAAAAAATGCCAAACAAATCTTATTAAGTCTTCACGGTATCCTAAGGACCTTTGCTGTCTTAACTAGTTACAATTTTTTTCAAAACAAAACAACTAGATTTTTTTAAATGTCAGGATTAAAGGGGAAAATTATTTATTTGATTAGCTGGTGCCCTTGTCTGTTTTCCTGAAAACTTCTAGCTGACACAAAAGATCACCATTTAACTCAGATAATTGGGCCCATGCACACACATAATTTATGAACTCTCTTTTTAAAAAAAGTGGAGGTAGCAAGCCAAAGTTACAACTGTTGCCTGACCATTTCTTTCTGATGTAGTTTGGTAGGCAACGGTCCAGAAGGGTCAACTGATAATGGCAACAAAGGAAGCTAATGGCTAGGAGTTGGTTTCTTAGAATCATAGGATCATAGAATCATAGAGTTGGAAGAGACCACAGGGGCCATCCAGTCCAACCCCCTGCTATGCGGGAACACACATCAAAGTACTCCCAACAGATGGCCATCCAGTCTCTGCTTAAAAACCTCCAAAGAAAGAGACTCCATCACACTCCGAGGCAGCGTATTCCACTGCTGGACAGCCCTGGCCATCAGGAAATTCTTCCTGAGGTTCAGGTGGAATCTCTTTTCCTGTAGTTTGAATCTATTACTCCCTGTCCTAGTGTCTAGAGATGTGGAAAATAAGCCCATCCCCTCTTCAATTTGACATCCTTTCAAATATTTAAACATGGCTATCATGTCCTCTCTTAACCTTCTCTTCTGCAGGCTAAACATACTCTTGATCTCTTGCTCTTGCAAACGTACAGAAGATGAGACACCTCCAGCTGAAGTGAGGAGGCAGAAAGACAATAGAAAAAGCTGTCTTCACTTTAAAACAAACTAAGAAATAGGTTGTGATGGAAGTTTCTAAGATGAAGATAAATTGCTTCTAAAAATTCTCTTGTTGTACACTTGTGAATAGAAATATCCTAAAAAAAATGCAACAGGTTTCCAGTGTTCTTTCACCAAAAGAAAAAGAAACTCAGTACTCTTAGGTCTCCTCATTGCTAAGTGAAGTGGGAACCACAAAATACAAGCAGAAACCAAATGCAATGTTAAGTGGTCAACCTTTGGGGAGCACAATAAACCCACCCATGTAAACACGGGATTCATGTACAATTCAGTAAAAGGGGGGTTTTTGTTTGTTTTTTGTTTTTGTTTTTTTAAAGCAGATTAGATCAGTAGAAAAGTAGGTGAAAACACTAAGAAACTACACTCACTGGCAAACCTTTATTCTTAAGTCTTACGCAGATTCCTCAGCATTGATTAAAACAGTCACTACGACATACATATCTGTCCAGTTCAATATTCTGTAATTTCGCACTGTCATTTCTAGTTTATAGATAAGTGGTGGATAGTTTCCCAGAATAGAAGCTCAAAAAGGAGAGCATAGTGCCACAATTCACCCAAATTAATCACTTGTCTATCTCTTTGATTTTAATATATGTGTTTAAAGCTGCAGTCCAGGACATTCTTAGCTAGGAGTAGGTCCCCATTTAAAACAGTGGGACTTACTTTTGGTTAAACATGTATAAGATTCAGCTGTAAATCTCTCTTCTTTGAAATACATAGGCATTAAAAGTGCTTAATATTGTCTGGCCCATCCTTCTGTTAGACATCCATAATGCCTAACCAAAGGAAAAGGGGAAGTGGTGCCAGTCTTTGAAAAACAAAACTGAGCAATTTATAACCTAGTATTAATCATCTCTATTGTAATTTCAAACTAGCTATAGACATCCGATAAGCACCAGAACAGCATTTCCACACTTGAAAAAAGAGCACACTGCACATACCCTGAAGTTGGGAATCCAAGGGAAACCTCCAATGCTGCCACTTTCTTTACCTTCTCAAATGAGACAGGAAGCTGCTCTTACTCAAATTAGCAGCAATGAAAGATTACCCAAGAGGAAACTGATGAAAAAAAAATCATGAGCAGGCAAACAAGAGCAAGCAAGTTGGTTGGCATAACAACCACCCAAAACCATACCAACCGACAAACCTCATAATCCGTCCAATTCAGCACTTGGAAAAGTTACTTTTTGGACGATAACTGCTAGAATACCACAGACGTGCTATTCTGAGAGCTGTAGTCCAAAGCATGGATCCAGCTGCAAGTTTCAAGTAGAGTTGATCCATTAAAAAGTGAAAAATTATAAAACTGTTAATTTAATAGTTTAAGTGAGTGTGTTGTAGTTGAGACTACCAACTGGATTTAGGCCCAAAAAAACAAATTTTCCAGACTCCGGACTACTTGAAAGAAAAGATCTTACTTGGTCAAGATTTTACAGAAGCAAACAAATTGTCTAATCAGGGAACAGACTAAATACTTTGAGTTGTTGTCATAACTATGAACATTGCTAAAAGCAGAAATAGGACTGGACTGAACAACACAGCACAGAGCTGTTGTCCCAACTGCACCTCCAATTACCTATGACAAGATCAATGTGACATCTTCTGTTCATAATTTTTCCACATCACTGCTGTTATATATTGCATGGGTGTTCACATACTTCTTTCACTTGGTAAGACGAGTTTCATACCAGTCATTGATATAACTGCGCTTATAATTTAGAATACAGCTGGCCATCCAGATGATGTTGGACTCAGTCCATCATCAACCCTAATGAAAAGAACCAAGGGTGATAAATGATGGGAATTATGGCATAGCAACAGCTGAAGAGCCACATATTTCCCATCCTTAATATAGACAAAACACAAGTGATCATCAGAGTAATAAATGATGGGATGAACAGAGAATCCAAACTTCATATGGCCCAGAAAGGGGAAAAAACAAGATTGCCAGATAAGGTTCTTTCCAGATGCTATATGGTGGGCATTGATTTGGGTATATTTTCCCAGAGTTAAATTCCTGAAGACTGATAGTAAAGGAAGAACTGTGTCAGAAAAACATAAAATATAAAGGTAGCATAAAATGTCCAGCACAAATTTCTTTGTGTGTAATGCTGAGTGAACACACTGACTAGATCCAAGCAAAAAGCCAACCAATCAAAAACAAAATGATAGGCTTCAAACAGAAACAGTGAATTGATTTGATAATGAACCTGAGAAAGGTACCACATTAATGGGCTAGAGGCTGAGGCAATTTGAGGGAAGGCAACCAAGAACTTGTGGTCACTGGGTGTTACATCAAAAAAAAAGACCATAAGACCTTTACCCTTTTAAAAGAGAAGAATATTGTTGACATAAGTAAAGGCTCATAAAGATATCTAAACTGACTGGAAGAATGAAAGGGGACTTCCGGTGGTGCAAACGTGGTGTCTAGTCGGGATCCGCGGAGCTGCAGAATCCTGATGTCCCGGAGGGGTCGGAATCTCCAATTTGAGATCAGAAAATAAGGAGATAGTGACCTCCGGGGAAGAGGGAATTCGGGGGGACCTAGGGGACCCATAAGCAGCAAGAAGTAAGTGAAGGAGAGAGGGGGCGATTCGCTGCAGAAGACAAGAAACGGGTCGTAGAGCCACCATTACCTCCCCGGGTAGCTATAGAGGCATTCCCCCACGGCACCACTATCAAAAAATAAAATATAGTATATTATAAAAAAATTTTACCAGTTGGGTAAGTGGATAAAAATGTTCCTTTATTGAGGAAATCTGGTGGTGGAGATAGATACTAATCCATAGGGAAGCAAAAGAGAAGGGAATATTGGCTGTCTTCCATAAGCGTCACTGGGAGCTTTGCAGCAAGGCAATTGTAAAAAAAAAAAAGAAGCAGCAAGCCGCTCAATTTAGTTACAAAGTTTTTTTTTATAATACTGTTCACCTCCCAAAAATATCTAAGATTTCATAATTTTGGAATTTAAAAAAAAAGGAACTAAAAGGAATTAAAGAAAACAAAAAGGAGGAAAGAAAAAAAAAAAAGGACAGTTACTGAGCGGCAGGAGGAGAGACACAGGAAGCTTACAGGAATGGAGGTTTGAGAAAACCAAGGACGGCGGTGTTGAAAGGAAAGAAAATTTAAATTTCCGGAAAACAGGAAGGGGGGAAGAAAGAAAGAGGGAGACAAAAAAAGTGAAAGAAGACTGAGAGGGTGGAGGGAAGACGACGGGACGAAGACGACGAGGACGACAGATGACATGAAATAAGAACAGTGCAATTTAGCAAGGGGGGGGGGAAGAAAAAGAAGAAAAAAAAGGGAAGAGGAGACGATGGAAACAGAGGTGACGGGGACGACTGAGATGAAGGGAAAAGAAAAGAACTGCAGGGCCCCAAAAAAGACAGAGGAGGGAAGGCAGACAACTGAAGCGGGGCGAAGGAAGGGAGGTCTGAACAGAATCAGACTGAACAAAATTAGAGGATCAGAACAGGACGAATTGGAAAGGCTTGTGCAGAGCGAAAAACCCAAAGGGGGGGAGGAGGGAGTTTAAACAGAAAGACAAAACAATAAGAAGAAAGGAGATAGAAGACATTGTGGATAACTGAGTAGTTTGGCATTGGGTTTTAAAAGGGAAAAAAAAAAGAGGGTTAAAGTTGGAAGTCGAAATCTGTTGTTTGGGGGGGAAAGATAAATTTTGACTGAAGGCTGAAAGTAATTGCCATTAAAGGGTGCTAAGTTAAGGATACGTAGTTCCCAGAAGGGAAGAATGGGAAAAAAATTAAACTTGATTGTGGTTTTCTTTTTTTTTTTTCTTTCCTTTTCTTCATTTGGCTTCCTCTCTCCTTTTCCCATTTTCAAAGTGAGGGGATATTAATTAAGCATATAAAAAGGGGAAAAGGGAAAGGGAGAAGAGTGAGAGTTAAAAATTAGGGAAGAAAAAAATCTGAAAGAGATAGGGTAACCATTTGAAGGAAAGGAGAGGGTAAGAAATAAAATAAATAAATTAAAAAAAAGTAAGCCAATACAACTGGGATAAGCATAGTTAATTAACAGGTAAGACTGATAACTAAAGAAGACTGAGTAAAGAATAAGTTAAATATCCCTGGTTTTTCAGAACTAAGCTTTAAAAAAAGAATCTACTGAAAAAGTATAGATTCATTATTTCTTGGCTTATTATCTTTATTGTTAAAAAAAAAGAACTTTGTAAACTGATAATTTCGTATATCTAATTGACTAACTATTTGAACAGGTATATAGATTCAACAGATAAAAGTTAAAAGTATTGGCAAAAAGAAAGAGAAGGAATAAATAAGAAATAAGAAGGAAAAGAAGAAGATTAGAAGATGATGGCAGCGGGGGAAGAGAAAAGCAGCTATGGGAGGCCAAACACAGATACAAACTTTTGTACAAAGGAGAGCTTCTATAGAGCTGAGACTACCAGGTAACGATCCAAAAGTGACATCGACAGAAAACTTTAACATGGTGCAAAGCGGAGGATCTGATATTATGGATGAAATAAGAAAATTGACAGTGGCGCTCAAGAGTGAAATGGCGAGAAAAAAGAATAGAAATGAAGCAAATAAGAACAGAGATGAAAACAGATCTAAAAAAGAGCTAGAAGGATTTAGTAATAAGTTTGACAACATTACTAAAGAACTAAAAAGCAAGTAAATGAAAAGGTTAAAGAATTGGAGGAGAAGTCTTCAAAGACTGATTTTCAGTTGAGGAAAGCAGAAGAGAGAATCGATGGTGTAGAAAGATCCACATTGACGTTAGAGATAAAAAATAAAGAAAATTTGATAAAATAAGAGGTTTACTGAGCTCCCAAAAGGAAAACTTATATGAAAGGATAACACGAACCTTGGCCCATTTCACAGAATGGTCACCAGAACAATTGGACTTAGAAATCAATGGGAAAATTTTCCTTTTTAAACCGGTGATAGAAAAAAAAAAGGGAAACATCCCTCAAGACATTGTGATATATTTTTTACGAGAAAGGGTGAAGGATTTGGTTTTACAGTACAGTTATTCAAAAAAGATTGGGTGGTGGAAGGTGAAGTTTTAAAAAATTTTTTAAAAGATGTGCCCCTTTAAGAAGAGAAAAGATTATAATTTGGGTTAAAAGCCTTAAGAAAATTAGGAATTAAATACATTTGGGGAGAAATCAGAAGGTATTTCCTTTATGTGGAGGCAAAAAAGAGTGATATTAAATAATGTGTCAAAGGCAAGGGATTTTTGGACGAAGTATAAAGAAGATTTAACAAAAAACTGAGGAAGATACGATGGATCAAAAAAGAAAATAAATAAGGAAACTATACAACAGGATCAGGAACTAGATGAAAATCAAGAGAAGCGACTGGGGAAAAGGAAGAAATACTGGCCAAAAAAGGAAAGAAGAGAAAAAGGAACAAGAAGAAGAAATTTCAGGAGAAGAAGAGATAGATGAAAAAGGGAGTGGAGCCAAACTTAATCGACTCAGAATTAGAAGCGGAGGAAGACGTGATAGAGGAGACTGAAGACTAACATACTTAAAGGCAAAGAAAAAAGGTAGGTTTTAATATGAAGTTGAGGATAGCATCCTGGAACGTTGTGGTATAAATTCACCACATAAAAGGAAATGTATATTTCATCAACTCGAAAAACTAATTTAGATATAATCGCTTTACAAGAAACACATATAAAAGATGAGGATTTGAGATATATTAGAAACCCCAGACTGGGACAACTTTTTGCAGCATCAATGGGGGAAAAAAAAGGGGGAAGCAATTTATGTAAAAAAAAAGGGGAAGCAAAACAAATATTAGGAGATGAAGTGGGCCAAGTGTTGGGAATAGAAATAAAAATAAGGGATACAAAATTTATTGTGATAACAGTGTATGGCCCCCTAAAAAATAAAAGTAAATATTACTCAAAATTTTTAGATAGATTATTAGATTTAGAGATAAAAGATCATAAGATGATTATAAGGGGGGAAATGGAATGGGGTATTAAACCCATCACAAGATAGAACTAGTTATAGAAACAAAAATAAAAAGAATAGGGAAAACCGGGGAAAAACCCCCAAAATCTTTTTTCAGATGATGGAACATTTGCAGTTAGTGGATGTTTGGAGACACATTTATGCAAATAGGGAAGAATACACATATTTCTCTGAACAATATAAATCGTGGTCCAGGATTGAATGTTTTCCTACCACAGATTTTATAAAAAGTTTTGGGGGAAGGTAAAGGTCCTCCCAAGAACTTTTTCTGATCATAGTCTTTTATTATTAACAGTACATCAGGGAAAAGAAAAAAAAAGGTGGAGATTAAATGATAATCTATTGAGAAATGAATCAATAATGAATAAAGCTAGAGAAGAGTTGAAAAAAATTTTTTCATAACAATTTAGCAAAAGGCCAGACAGATCAGATAGTATGGGGGGAAAGGGCAAAGCCGTCATGCGAGGATTTTTTATTAGTCAGCAAGCCTGGTTGATAAGAATCAGAAAAGGAAAAAAAAATCAAAAATAAATGAAATGTTAAAGGATAGAGAAAATAAATTAAAAAAAAATACATGACCCCGAAATTTTAAAAGAAGTTCAGATGTTGAAGAAGCAATTGTTTCTCTTAACAACGGATGAAATTGAATCTAAACTGAGATATGTAAAACAAAAACATTTTGAGTATTCAAATAAGATAGGAAGATGGACAAATTAAGAAAGAAAAGGAAAAAAAACATATTACGGGAATTTGGGGGAGCAAGGAATTCAGTACCAACAGTCAAAGATTAAAAAAATATTTGTTAAAAATTTTGAGGAGCTATTTGGGAAAAGGATAAAAATCACAAGAAGAGATAGGAAAAATTAGAAAATATTTAGAAACAACAGAAATTAAAAAAATTTCGGAAACCAGAAAGAAGAATTAGATAAATCAATTACACTGCAAGAAGTAAAAAATACGATAAAGGAATTAAAAGTAGAAAAAAGCTCCTGGCCCTGATGGCTTCACAGCATTATATTATAAAATCTTCCTTGAGGAATTAAGCCCGATATTGGTGAAAATATTAAATTCGATTAATCAGAGAACATTTCCCAATACATGGAAAAAATCAAACATTGCTTTAATTCCCAAGGAGGGGAAAGCTCTTTTTAGACAAGAAAAATTATAGACCGATTCCCTGTTGAATGTCGATTATAAAATTTATGCAAAGATATTAGCTGAACGCCTTAAAAAATATTAATAACATGGATACATGAAGATCAGAATGGTTTTTTTTAGGGAGACAATTAAAGAATAATATAAGAATTATAATAGATACAATAGAATATTATCAAAAAATAATCAAAAAAATTAGGGTTATTATTTTTAGACGCTGAAAAGGCGTTCGATAATGTGGATTGGGCTTTTATGCTAGAAACTTTGGAAAAGATAGGATTAGGTAAGAGATATATAGAGTGGATACAGGCTATTTACAGTGAACAAAGGGCGAGCCTGATTATAAATGGAGAAATCACAAAGCAATTGGAATAAATAGAGGAACCAGACAAGGCTGTCCACTTTCACATCTTTTGTTTATAGTATGTTTAGAGATACTGAATAATAAAATAAGGAATGAAAGTAAAATAAGAGGAATGAGAATAAAATCACATGAATATAAAATTCAGGCGTTCGCAGATGATGTAGTTATAATAATGGAGGAACCTTTAAACAGTATTGAAATGGTGATGGAGGTATTATATCAATATGGGGGGGGTAGCGGGATTTAAGGTTAATAAAGATAAATCTTTGTTGATGACTAAAAATACGACAATCGAACAAGATAAGAAGCTAGTGGAGCTATCAGGTTTGAGAATAACGGAGAAAAAAAGATATTTAGGGATAATAATAACTAAGAATAACTCAGAGTTATACGAAAATAATTACAAAAAGACATGGGAGGAAATAAAAAAAGAATTAGAAAGATGGAGAAGGCTGCAATTGTCCATAATAGGGAAAATTTCCGCCATTAAAATGAAAGTTCTTCCAAAAATGCTTTTTTGTTTCAGAACCTTCCTATCTTAACTAACGAGAAACCTTTAAAGCTTGGCAACAAGAGCTGAGTAGGTTTATATGGAATGGGAGAAAGCCAAGGATAAAAAAAAAAATATTTAAAAGAGGTGAAAGAGAAAGGGGGATTAAATCTACCGGATTTACAAATTTACTATGAAGCTTCAGCAATATGCTGGGCCAGAGAGTGGATACTATTAAAAAATGAAAAATTACTAAGTCTGGAAAAGGGTATAATATATATTTCAGCTGGCATGCATACCTTTGGTATGACAAGCATAAAGTAAATAAAAAAAATTCATGGATCATTGTCTAAGGAAGGCAATCCTCCTAGTTTGGTTAAAAATTAGGAAAAAAAAATATTTAAATATTCCATATTGGGTTTCACCACATGAAGCCTTCTATAGATTGGAAAAGATAAAAATGAAAGAATGGTTGACATATGGGGGGCATTTAAAAAAAAAAAAGGGAAAATTATAAAATTAAAGAGTAAAGATGAGTTGATTCAGGATGGATATAATTCTCATTGGTTACTATATGGGTAAATACGGGGAAAAAATTTTGAATAGATAGTAAAATGAGGGGAGTTTCCTTAGAAGATATGGATTTAGACAAAGTGTTGAAAGCAGGGAGAAAGGCCTTTTAAATAAGGTTTATAAAACACTACTAAATGTAGAAATGGAAAAAGAAATAATAAAGGATAACATGTTACGATGGGCACAGGATTTAGGTAAATCTTTACCCCTAAAAAATGGGAGAGGGCCTGGAAAATAAATTTGAAATTTACAAAATGTATTAATTTGAAAGAAAACTTCCTAAAAATTTACTATAGATGGTATTTAACACCAACTAAAATTGCAAAAATGAAGAAGAATAAGATATTGGCAAGATGTTGGAAATGTCAGAAAGTAGGCTCCTTCTTCCACTGCTGGTGGAAATGTAAGGAAGCACAGAAATATTGGAAAAAAAATTCGTGAGCAGGTTATAGAATGTTTAAAAAAAAGGTTTCCAATGTCAGCAGAAATATTCTTACTAAATATGTTTGATGAATTAGATGAGACTACAAGAAAGAAATATTGGAAATTTTTTATATTTTATGCGAGAATTGTGTTTGCAAAGAAGTGGAAAGATGCAGCCATACCACAACAGAAGAATGGATTAACAAATTAACCAATTGGTTGAAAAGGATAATTCATTAAGATTGGAGAATAAGAGCAAAGATAAATTTAAAGAGGAATGGGATATTTTGATCCCTTTATGGGAAAAACACTGGGGTGGTTATGCATTAATCGGACTTTTATGATTGAATATTTCATATTATAGTTTAAGAATAAAGAAGTGGGGAAAAAAAAAAGGGAGAGTGGGAAGTAGTGGGAAGTAGATAAGGGTAAACAAATAGGATTAGTATAGAAGGATAAATGGTGATAAAGAGTAAATGAAGTGGTAGTCGTTATAGGTTAGCAGGATGATGTAAATACATAAGTAAATATTCCTAACTGGATAAAGAGAGGAATCAAAAGTTTTAAAGGGGTGGTGAATGAGGAATGTTGAAGGTTATACCACGGATAAGTTAATTGAATTGATAAGAAATATTAGTAATTATATAATTAAGATAGGTTTGTATGTATGTAACGTGTTTGAGTGTTGTCCTGTGTTACGTATTTTAATGTATATTATGTTTTTTTTGTGTCAATGAGGTTTGGGTTTTTGTGGGTGGAAAATTTGTCAAATGTGATGTTATTATTACATTTTTTGTTTTTTGTTTTTTTGAGCAGTAATGTTGGGAAAAAGGTTTTAAAATACTGAGGAAATGTATGTAAGATAAGGCTAAGACTATAAGATATAAGTGTATCTTATTAATAAGTAATGCATATGAGATCTATAAGAAGCATTGCTGTTGTTGTGATGTTGCGATGTGATGTGATTGTATGAAAATTTTTTTTTCCCTTTTTTAAAAATATTTTCAATAAACTTTATTTTTTATAAAAAAAAAAAAGAAGAAGAAGAATGAAAATTGGGAAGGATATAAGACTGGCCAGAAGAAACAGATAACAGACTGACTATCAGTCAGACACATAGAGATGGCTGTTACACAGCCCATAACTATGCTGCGGTTCCTAGTTAATAAAGACCCAGGCAGTCTCGATGTAGTTCTTATTAAATAGATATATGCCCCTTTTGAATAATGGATGCCTGTTATGGGCATTTATAGATATATAACAGATGCTGCTATGTATATAACAATGCCCAAGGTATTATCTCTCATGGCTGCCTGTGTGCTTCCTCCACAGAGAGTATATGGATTACGACACCCTGATTCTCTGTAAGACATATGATGCCCTAGCTGCAATGTAATGTAATGTACCTAGATGCTGAAAAGTCTATATTCCACCCTTAGTGGAGTGTATATATGTATTTCTGTGACTGTATATAATAAATTAGCCTAAAAAGAATAAGTTCCCAACCCTGAGACTAAATGTAGGAGCCCCAAAACAACATCCTTTTCCTTTTCTTTTTCCAGAAACAGTTGCGGGGGGGGGGGTGGCAGGATGGCTGCCTCAACACAGGTTTTCAGTGCAGTGCCCATGAAGTGCAGCAGACACAACAGATCAGTTACACATTCACTTTTGCTAAGTTGAAAAGAAAAAGAAAGAAAGTGCCTTTACAACATAACTTATGGTTGGGGGGTTGTGTTTGACTTTCTTGTTGTTGTTGTGTGCCTTCAAGTTGTTTCTGACTTATCATGACCCTATCACAGTGTTTTCTGGAGATGAGTGTGTGTGAGACGCACACATGGTCACCCAGGGGGGTTCCAAGACCAAGTAAGGAATCAAACTCTGGTCCCGAAGTCATAGGCCATTTCCGCACAAGTCTGTTACAGCGTGATGATTCCACTTTCAACCTCCTATGGAATTCTGGGGTTTGCAGTTTCAGGAGGGGCCATGCGGCCCCTCCCGAAACTGCAAACCCCAGGATTCCATGGGAGGTTGAAAGTGGAATCATCATGCTGTAACAGACTTGTGCGGAAATGGCCATAGTCTAACATTCAAACCAGACTGGCTCTCTAACTCTTTCTCATGCCCTCCAACACATCACAGATGAAAACTGGGACATGTTGGCCAAGCAACAGCAGAATGAGGTCAAGACGGCAAAAGTTATTAATGAAGAAGAACGGCAAGATTCCACCCCTCCTCTCACCTTCCCTCCCCACTGCTGAGTTAACTGAATGCAAAATACTTTTGTATTTTGTTTGTTTAATTGTTTGTTTAATTGTTTGTTTGTAACAATTAAAGTAAGCTCAGGAGGAATGGGGAGAAGTAGGAGAAGGAGAGAGAAACTGGGACATTTTGAAAGCTACTGAAAAAGTGGGACAAGAGATTAACTGAGGTTATCCCTGCCAAATGAGGACAATTGGAAAGTATGCTTTCTCCACTTCCACCATCACCATAGCCATTGCCTGCAAAACCAGAGCTGAGTTCAAAGACCTGGGACTACCCCCACAAACCTACCCTCTAATAACACCTTTGGTGAAAGAGCTATTGACAGTGGCTGAGGGCCCCCTGCAGAGGGTTCATACTTGTCTTCTTTGTAAGGCTGATGTACTATTAAGGAGGTTTGATCTAAACGGTTCCTGCCTTGATTCACCTCATGGGTGTAATTCTGGCCATTTTTAGAGCTGATGAAACTAGCATAGAGATAAGCTTGATTGTCTCTAAAGGACGTGCAAATTGAGCTTCTCTTCCCTAGCTTCAGGCCAGACCATCAAATGTAGTAATTTAACATAATCAGGATGGGCATGACAGTGCATGTCCTGATGAGGCTGGGGGGAAACCAGAACTACACTTCAGTGCAAACATTTGAAGCAGTGATCCTTATTTTTAAAAAAAAAAAAAAAAATCCTGTTGATTAAATTAAGAAAGATGAAAACTCATAGGTTTAAATCCCACTTCCCATTATAGCTTATAACTTTTCACCCATAAATCCCTTGTGTTTTCAGCTAGTGGTTTCAATGCTGAATAAATTATATCCTGTTGTGACCATTTACAAGTTTGGCTTTTGATATAAATTATTAATAACACATAGCAGCCACTGTTTCAGTGCTTTCAATTTAAATGTATACAACCTGTATCTTTCAGACAAATGTGGTGGAGAGTTGTTTGACTACTTCTTAATTTTTCGGGGGGGGGGAATGTTTGAAGTCCCCACAATGACAAACAGAAATAACTGAAACAACAGATATTAGAGTCTTTGGCCATTTCCACATCAAACCTCATTGCCACAATGACCTGTGGCAATCCTGACAACACCAGTGCCAGGACGGGAGCAGTGTTACACCGTTCCCTTCCACACATGTCCTTCGGCAGTAGAGGAGTAGCAGCAATAACACTGCTTCGCCTTCCACATTGCAGCTTCCATAGTGACACCTTCTCCTCGCCCATTCCCTGCCCTGCAGGACCTGATTGGTCACCTTTTTCCAGGGCCTTTTTTCCAACTGAACAGCATCAGATGCATCTGTGTATCAGGGCTCCTGGATTGGCAATGGGAGCTACTGTGATGGGGGAACCATGCACCATCAGGTAATGAGTTGGTCATGTGAATGGGGGTCAATACTGGGTTTTTTCTGGTATTGACATAGCGCGTGGTATGGGAGAGCTGGGGCTGTTAGCAGCGGGATAGCAACAGGTTGTCCATGACATTGTGTGATAGCACAGCTCTTGGGACCGCGATCATCCGTTACTGTGGCGGGTTGACACTGCCTTGTGGAAATGGCCTTGGCTTTATTGCTTGCAGTTCATGGGTGAGGATAATTTGAAGACAAGCTACAATGACATATTTCATGTATTTAAAAAAAAACCCAAAATGCTGTAACTTCTCATTTTCATTACCAAAAGGTTATTATGAAAAACTCAGGGGAACTCCTCAACAGCTTGATTATATAAATCAGGTTTGAGAAGAACATTAATAGCTTTGTTAGAAATGCAACAATCCTTAGTACTTGAGAACAGAGCTCCGAGACCTCAGGGTTGGGGCCTATGTTTGGCAGACTGAACACAGGCTACTGCTATCATACTTTTAATAGTTAACAAATCCTGAAACAGGAAAAAAGCACAAAGCTCTGCCCTGTGGAATTACAAAACATCTTCTTCCTCACACCCTCAACCCACATTTCAGCTGTACCTGCACCTTTGCACAATAAAGAACATGTCGAAAGGGTTTTTAAATACCTCACAGACCTCCCAAATCTTTTTGAAGAAGAAGAAGAAGAAACCCAATGAACTACACCATCAGAAAATACTTGTTTTAAGCCAAAACCCATTGGAGGATAGTTGGAATTTACTTTTGGTTCATAGAGTTTGAAGGTACTGCAAGGACCAACCTGCTGCCATGCAGGAATACACATCTAAAGATTCCAGAAAGATGTCCATCCAACCTCTGTTTAAAGTCTACTGAAGACAGAGAATCCACCACCATTCAAGGCAGTGTATTTCAAACAGCTCTTACAACAAAAAGTTCTTGCTAATGTTTTAGACCAGGGTTTGATTCCCCATTCAGCCATGGAAACCCATTGGGTGACCTTGGGCATATCACATACACTCAGGCCCAGAAAATCCTGGGATAGATTTTGCTTGGGGTCACCACAAGTCATAGCAATGTGAAGGCACACAACAATAACAATATTTAGGTGCAATCTCTTTTCTTGTAATTTGAATCCATCAGTTTGAGTTCTAGCATCTGAAGCAGCAGAAAACAAGCTTGTTCCATCTTCTACATGACAGCACCTCAGTTATTTAAAGCTAGATATCATGTCATTCCTCAGCTTTCTTTTTTCCAAGCTAAACATACTCAGTTCCCTAAGTTGTTCCTCATAAGGGTTTGTTTTGAGTTCACCCTTCTCTTGACATATTTTAGCTTGTCAGCATCCTTCTTGAAGTATGGTACCCAAATGGGCACAGTATTCCAGGTGAGGTCTGACCAAAGCAGAAAAGGGTGGCAGTACTGTTTCTCTTGATCTGACACTATATTTCTTCTGATGAGTTGTAGTTTTCACAGAAGTGGCACGTTACAATCTGCAGAGTTCCTGGGTTAAGTAATGAGTCAGGTGTGGCCCCTGGGCCATTTGGAAATGCCCACTTATTTAAAATGTCATTTAAAATGAGCACATATTTGCCAGCTGCCAAGCCCTCAACCTGTGTGGTACACAATGGCTATTGTCCCTCCAACATTAATTTCCTACGGAGGGGGGAGTCTTATTTTTCCACTGATATTTACTGACTCACAGCTATCTGGAGGCAGCCCTTAACTAAACAGCTACCCAGTTTCTGCTCCAGTTTCGTACCCACACACAATTAATTTGACAGATGACTCAGCAAGGTCCGTCACACTCAGAAGATCCTTTCTGTGAATGCAATGATTCAGACAGCTAAGAGCAAGCCATTTGCTTACCCCACTGACCTTCCACCATCCCAAAACCCCGCCTACTACTCTAATGCAAATTGAGGCCAAATCCACCCACCAGCTTTTAAAAAATAATCCCTGAGTATAAGATAAGACAAACTCCCTTTCTCCAAAATACATGCAGTTGTAACATTACAAACTTTCTCAGCATCAGCTGGGAATTTTTTTTTCTCTAGCATGCATAAAGACCAAAAATAAACACATTATTTTGGGAAACCAGTTATCAGATGTTGTTCTTCTGATCAGCTGTTTTTGGTTTGTTCGTTTGTTTGTTTTGGTTTGTAATGTCACAAACCCTCCACATTTGTGAGGGTTTGGGGCACAGAGCCCTCACGAAAGTGGAAAGTGGAAATAACTCCCCTGCCCCCACAATTCCCCTCTCAAAAGGAAATAACATCCATTTTAAACACAAGCCTTGCAAGCCTGGGGTGAAGAATGCAAGGGATAGGAGGAGGAAAAGACTGGAGAGGCAAGCACATGCTTTGTAAATAATCAAGTTCGTGAAGGTCAAACCCATGAATGTGGAGGGAGGACTTTATTTTATTTTACTTAAATCTAGGATCCACTATCTGGACCCAATAGTATTTCAGTGGGACAAACATGGCATAGACCAAAAAAGAAAAGTATGAAAGACATGGATGAGCCACTACTGAAGTTCTGGAGGGCTTCCCAAACCAAGCTTCATGGGATCTCAAGAAGCCCCACTGTGGCCTGTAGGGACCATTGAAGGTATTTCATAACGTTAACTTTTTTTTAACCAAAGAAGTTAATATATGCCCTCTAAAAGACATGGGGACATTCACAGTGGTTTTGCATTCATCCAGGCTGTTTTAAGCCCAGGATATGCCCTTTTTCCCCCAAACAGGAAGTAAACTTCTTCAAGTAGGAAATAAACCCGGGGACTTGTTTTCAGAATGAAAACTGTGCTTAGTGTCCTCCCTCACTAAAATCTACACATGATTTTTTTCCCAGTCTTTCTTCATTAAAGCAGCCTGATTTGGGCAGTAAGTCTGTGTTGTTGTGACTTTTAAGCAAGTCACAATGGCAAGCAACTGGCCTATAAAACAGCCATAGATCTGCCAGTAGAACTCAGCCTAGCTTTTGCCAGCCACTGCTACATTTTCTGTTAATCTGTTTATATCAATTTTACATACATGCTGCCCTGAAAGCCCATGTTATATGGTAGGATATAAGGATTTAAATAAACAAGTAAACAAACAAATAGCAGCATACCAAAGACAAACTGCATCAGCCCACTTCTAGTTCCTGTTTAGATCAATTTTCAGCTAGTTTTGCAGGTTTTGAAGTAGGAATTGTGGGGAGTAAGCAAACTGCCATATTTGTGGCTGATTTTAATGCATCTGGGGAAAATTTTCAAGTGGAAAAACATGAAAAATGAGGTCCAGTAGTTTTGGAGATATCCCAGGGAAACTAGGGGTGAGTGGGTGTAACAATGGGGCTGGAAAACAGCATGTAGCTTTGTAGGCTATGCAATTTTCCTTTTACCTTCCCCAGTCCAGAAGAAAACACATTTACAATATTTAATATTTATAATATTTAACTCAATCACTATTTTATTATCACGATATTTTATTTTATTTTATTATCATTATTTCTGAATGACCAAACAGCAGGATATGATCATTTTTTCTATGAGGTCTTGTCATTAGGGGGCATCCTAATACATCTGACAGTTTGTTCTCTGTAAGTCAGTCACCCCAGGACAATATTGTCATGCATTTATCTGAAATTTTGTAAATGCACTAGAACCAAATACACACACGTTATTAAGGCTTTCTGAAGTAGCTACATTTATTCAAAATGCAAGGCCATTGTGTTTTTAGAATTTCAGACCACTTCTCTCTTGCTATATTAAATTTTGTAGATCAGACATAAAAGAACTATTTGGTCCCTTCTTCTGTAAGTTTTCATCTGACATATTTCATACAGCACTCATGATCCTTTGATGATTAAGTGATCACCCATCTTCCTTCCTTCCTTCCTTCCTTCCTTCCTTCCTTCCTTCCTTCCTTCCTTCCCTCCTTCCTTATTAATTAATTCCATATATATCTAGGATATATCCCTGAAAATACTAGATTATATGGATTAAAGGTTGGTTTGCAATAGCCCTCCTGATGCAGGTACCTAATCATGAGTTGCTGTGGGGAGGGGAATTATGGTAGAATACAGAATCATAAAACTATGAAGTACCCCAAGGACCATTTATTTCAAACCCTTGGCAATGCAGGAATCCACCATAAAAACCTCTCTAAGAGGCAGACCTCCAAACTCTGTTTCAAAACTTCTAATGAAGCAGAGTTACCCTTTTAGAACAGCTGTTGCATAGCTGTTATGGTCATGAGGGTCTTTTCAATGTTTAATCAGAATCTTCTTTCTTGTAATCTGTATCCATTGGTTCAGGACATATCCTCTAGAGCAACAGAAAATGAGCTTGCCCTCATCTTCCACCTAACAGCACTTCAGATAAAGATGGCTATGATTAGATATTTGTTCTTTCTGTAATTTCCACATGGTTGTTGTTCCTGTTAACTGTGATCAAGGCCATTTCCTCAATAGCCTGTTACAGCGCTATTATTCCACTTTCAGCATCCTCAAAGACCACTCCCTATACTGCAGGATTCCATAGGATGTTGAAAGTGCAATAATAGTGCTATAACAGGTTAGTGTGGAAATGGTCCAAATCAGCTTTGGCTTATGGTGACCCTATGCACAAGAGACTTCCAAGTCACCCTGTCATCAACAGCCCTACTCATGTCTTAAAGATTCAGGATTGTGGCTTCTTTGACTGTTTTTTATCTACTTGTAATGCAGCTTCCTTTTTTTGCCTTCTACTTTACCAAGTGTTATTGTCTTTTCTAGCTAGTCAGGTCTTCTCATGATATGTCCAAAGTACAACAGTCTCAGCTTAGTCATCTTGGCTCCAAGGGAGAATTCAGGCTTGAAATGCTCTAACACCCATTTATTTGCCTTTACTTCCACATGGTGGCAGCATCTGTTTCTTTGCTCTTCACTATTCCAGAGGACTCTTTTTCATTTGAGTCAAAAAAGCAACCACCGCAAGCCTACAGTACTGCTCTCAGGACCAGCTGGTGGCAGTGTGATGCTAATTATCAGGTTTATGAAATGTTTGCTTAATAATTCAAGAATCTGAAAATATTTAGCTTTGCTCAGTCAGCACAATGTAGCCAAAATCAAGCACTTTATATGGATGTGAAATTAGAAATCAACAGAATTCAGAAGTGCTTTGGTTTGGCTAAATCTTGTCCCATATATGAAATCAACATCTATAGAACTTTGGTCCCTCCCTTGTGTAGTTGCTGGGACATTTATACTTCAAAAGACAGACTATTACCTTTTTTTTTCTTTCAGTGAACTTTGGTGAACAGTCTTGAATTTGCATATATTATAAGAGCCTTTTTTAAAAAAAAAAGTCTTTGAAAAACTACTCCTATTAAAAAAAAATTGAAATACATCTTTAAAATTATATTTGCACATCACTGCAGTTGGTAGGTACACTTTGGGAACAACACAACAGACTTTTCACAAGACAGTAAGTTCCAACTAAAGTAGACCTATGAATAAGCCATAGGATTGATGCATGTGTTGACTCACCATTCAGCAACTGATTCAATGGGTCTACTCTAGCTATGACTAACCAACAAGATTCAGGCCACTAGGTATTTCTACTCTGAAGCAAGTGTTACTGGGGTCAATGGATCTCATTTCCACGGAAACAGGTGTAGGATTGTAAAATATGGCACATGTAACTTTTCCTGAATACATCATAAGAACAGGTCTGGCTCAAGACATTTTGCTTTCTGAAAATGCCCCCGTTCCAAGTCAAGATACATAACGCCATCATCCAATCAAATTGTTCTTGACATTTAAGGCAGAAAATCACACAAGCATCTATCTCTTTCCTTGGCATTAAGCATGCAATAATTAATAATTTAAAATTGCTTCCATTTTATGTTTGCTATCTGAGAGAGTTGCCTCATGCTGCCCAATGGTAGAACCAGCCCTATACTAGATGGACTTGAGAACCATGTAGAGGCTTCCTTTCCTTCCAGTCTCTCTTTGAGCACTTACCTATGATAGCAAACATTGTTTTACAGTGATTATCCTTCTCTAAGCTGGCAACTTCCAGAAGTGTTAGACCATGGCCTTTTCCGCACTTTGTTTTTGCAACGGGGCAGAGTGTCCTCCAGCAAGGACGTATGCACTTGGGGGCGGACTGGATCCAGACTTTCTGTAGTTCCAGACTTCAGCCCGCTCCAGAACGACCAGAAGTGGTCACTTGCCATGCTATTGAAAGACCGCTTAAAACAGGTCTTTCAACAGCATGGCGCACCCCACTCCGTGGCTGCGCTCCGGTGTAGATCTGCAAGCTCGCACCAGTGCGAGCCTCCAGATCTTCTGGGGGTGGGCTTTAGGCTGGCAAGCTTCACCAGTTGGTGGAGAGCCTCCACCAACCAGAAGCTGCCGTTTTCGTCCCCAGAGCAGCGTGTAGCGTGGCCACGAACTGCTCCGGATCAGCCTGGATCCTCCGAGGGAGCACACCAGTCCGGTGAGTACCAGAACGGAGCATTTTCTTTGCCAAGTGCGAAAAAGCCCCATATCTCCCACTATCCCCGGTCAACATCACCAGACTCTTCTTTTTCTAAAACATGCACTGTGGCCTTGTCTGCCATTCAGAGACTGAAACTTTTTAATATATGGCTCTTTCACGCTACTCAGTTATAGTGCTAACATTCCACTTTAATTGCCATGGGAAGACCCTAAGGAATCCTGGGAATTGCAGTATTTAGAATTCTCAACTAGAAAGCTCTAGTGTCTCATCAAACATGTCCCAGGATTCTATTGGATGCAGTCATGTTAGTTAAACTGGAATCATAGCACTATCATTGTGGACTGTGAAAGAGCCCATGAAATTCTAGTTTTTGTAACCTCAGGGCAGTTGGGTTTCCAGATATAAAAACTATCCAAAAGCATCACCAGTGCATTCATCTTTTTGAGTGATTGGGCAGAGAAGCTTAAATGAAAATGTTATCTGTAGTCTTAAAGCTATACAAATAAAAGTTTTATAAAGACTACATACCATGCAGAAGTTCTTTTCCCATCCAACCAGCCATAAGGTGTTTAACTATTAACTACTTTCTCAGCTGTGAAGCACTTAAAACACAAATGCATGGACTTTCTTTTATCTAGTGCATTATGGTTGGAAGGCTTTTAGCTGGGAATTGTGGTTTTTAATTGTTATGGGAGCCTCAAGGTCCAGAGACCTGTTTCAACAAAGCAAGGGGCTATGGTAGCATGTTTTTTTAGAAACAAGACTAACATGAGGTTGTTTTCATATTTTTCCCTTTTAAATTTTACCATATCACCCCCAAAGTAACATTTCCATTTTTTTCACTTACCTTGCTCATTTTCTTTTTGCTTTGAGCAGCCTCCAGATAGACAGAAACAGACAGTGAAGCTTGTCCGGCAACCAGCTTTGACTCTGAGTTAGTACAAACATCAAAAAGCCTGACCTGAGTGGATGATGTCAAGAAGACAAACTAGGCATACACACACACACACACACACACACAGCAGGGGAGGTTGTACTAGAATCATAGAATCATAGAAATGTAGAGTTGGAAGAGACCACACGGGCCATCCAGTCCAACCCCCTGCCTTGCAGGAACACCCTCAAAGCACTCCCGACAGATGGCCATCTAGCCTCTGCTAAAAACCTCCAAGGAAGGTGACTCCACTACACTCTGAGGCAGCATATTCCACTGCTGGACAGCCCTGACTGTCAGGAAGTTCTTCCTGAGGTTCAGGCGGAATCTCCTTTCCTGCAGCTTGAATCCATTGCTCCTTGTCCTGGTCTCTGGAGAAGTAGAAAACAAGCCCTCTCCTTCCTCTATATGGCATCCCTTCAAATATTTAAACATGGCTATCATGTCCCCTCTTAACCTTCTTTTCTGCAGACTAAACATACCCAGCTCTCTAAGTCTATCCTCATAGGGCATGGCTTCCAGGCTCCTCACCATTTTGGACGCCCTCCTCTGGACTTGCTCCAGCTTGACCATGTCCTTCTTGAATTGGGGTGCCCAGAACTGGACACAGTATTCAAGATGAGGTCTAACCAAAGCAGAGTAGAGTGGTACCAGTACCTCCCTCGATCTAGACACCATACTCCTATTGATGCAGCTGAGAATTGCATTGGCTTTCTCGGCTGCCGCATCACACTGCTGACTCATGTTCAGCTTGTGGTCTATTAAGACTCCTAGATCCCTTTCACATGTACTGCTATCCAGCCACGTGTCCCCCATCCTATATTTCTGTATTCCATTTTTTCTACCTAAGTGTAGGACCTTACACTTCTCTCTGTTGAATTTCATTTTGTTAGCCTTGGCACAGCTTTCCAATCTATCCAGGTCATTTTGAATTTTGATCCTGTCCTCTGGCGTATTAGCAACCCCTCCCAATTTGGTGTCATCTGCAAATTTGATGAGCGTGCCCTCTATTCCTTCATCCAAGTCGTTGATAAAAATATTGAACAGCACTGGGCCCAGGACAGAACCCTGTGGCACCCCACTAGTCACTTCTCTCCAGGATGAAAAGCAGCCATTCGTGATCACTCTTTGGGTTCGGTCGGTCAATCAATTACAAATCCATCTAACAGTAGCCCTGTCCAGGCCACATTTTACCAGCTTCATTGCAAGACTGTCATGGGGAACTCTGTCAAAGGCCTTACTGAAATCGAGGTATGCTACATCCACAGCATTCTTTTCATCTATCAAGCCAGTAACTCTATCATAAAAAGAGGTAAGATTAGTCTGGCATGATTTATTTTTGAGAAATCCATGTTGACTTCTCGTGATTACCGCGTTGCTTTCCAAGTGATTAGAAACTGACTGCTTAATGATCTGCTCCAGGATCTTTCCGGGTACTGATGTCAGGCTGACTGGGTGATAATTATTTGGGTCCTCTTTTTTTCCCTTCTTGAAGATGGGGACAACATTTGCCCTCTTCCAGTCTGCTGGAACTTCTCCTGTCCTCCAAGATTTCTCAAAGATTATAGCAAGCGGTTCTGAAATGACCTCTGCCAGCACTTTTTAATATCCTAGGATGCAATTCATCTGGCCCTGGAGACTTGAATTCATCCAGTGTGGCCAGGTAGTCTTGTACCACCTCTCTACCTATTATGTGCCTCATTTCCCCTGCTTCCCCACCTGCTCCCCAACCGCCAGGTTGAGTGCTTGTATCCTTCTGGGAAAAAACTGAGGCAAAGAAGGTGTTAAGTAGTTCTGCCTTTTCTCTTCCCCCTGTAATTCACCATCTTCTCTGCGCAGCGACCCTATCGTCTCCTTCTTTTTCCTTTTCCTTTTTCCTTTCCTAGGTAGTGTCCAGTTTATAGGGGGAAGGATAGACGCCTTTTCATTTTGTTTCATTTCATTTTGTTTTATTATTTTATTTATTATTTTTGAGCTGTAGAAGCTAGCTTGTTTTAATGCCTTTGTAACTTTTGAATTAATGGTTTTTAACTTTTTCATTACCTATTGTTTTTACTGTGGTTTAACCTATCTTGTGAACCACCTGGGTCCCAAACTGGGGAAAAGTTGGGATATTACTTAATTAAATAGAAGGGCCCCCTCCTTGATGTTCTTCTGTCAGCAGCAAAGCCTTTTTAAATATATATATCTAAATTTTCTCGCACTCCATTGTTTTGAAAATGACTACAAAGAAACAATCCTAGTTAATAAACTTGCAAAGCTTAAGGTTGTCTAAACAATGAAGTGTGGTGCTGTGGAAAAAATGGTCTTCTCACTAAGATTGAAAAAAAAATCTGAAAGAAAATTAAAGCAGGTAAAGCAGGTCAAAAACAAGAGAAGACAAATTCCTAACATTCAAAGATGAGAACAGCGCTCCATCTATTCAATGAAGATGGAATCATGACTTTTATTAAAGTCACAACCTTCATACAAAGAAAGAGAGAAGATGGGGAGAGAGAGATCCTAGCAAAACATGCCCTTGGGGCGTATTAGAAGATAGACCTATCAGTCACAAAACATTCTAATCTTTCTATTTTCCCACCCTAGGCGTTTTCAAAGAAACAAAATCTTTTTTAAAAAAATGTTACCTGCTCCCCACACACACTTTCCAAAGTATAAAATCCAGCTGTAGTTGTGTTAAGTTCAGAGGGAAGTCCATTTATAGCAGTAGCAATAGCAGCTACATTTCTATACCATTTATCAGTGTTAAGCACTCCCTGAGTGGTTTACAATGTGTTTAGTTAATTTTCCCCAACAAGCTGGGTACGCATTTTACCAACCTACAGAAGGATGGAATGCTGAGTCAACCTGGAGCCTTGCAAGATCAAACTCACAACGTTGTGGCTGCAGTACTAGCATTTAATGACTGTGTCCATTTCACCCCAGGAAACATAAAAACCAGCCCAAAGTGGCTCAGTGATTAGGGCATCTTATAAATCTGATGCACATCCCTAATGATCACAGAATGATCAAACTAGTGAACCACATAAAAGGTATACAATTGATGCTATTTCTTTACCATTAGAAATATTTCCTTGTCATTCTACCACACGGAGAATGTAAATGGCACTCTAGTTATCTTTTCCTTCACTGTTTAGAGAGGCTGTTGAGATCCTGAATTAATGACTAGAGGCAATAACAGAATGGATGCGGGTACCTAAATTTTGAAGCTTAATCTGAATACAACAGAGATGATCCTAGCCAGCCAAGGGCTGATCTATGAGTAAGGCTTCACCATGTGTAAGATGGGTTGTTGTTGTTGTGTGCCTTCAAGTCATTTCTGACTTACGGCAACTCAAAAGTGAACCTATCATGGGGGTTTCTGGGGCTGAATGACTCGCCCAAGGTTACCCAGTGGGTTTCCATGGCCAAGTGGAGAATTGAACCCTGGGCTCCAGGGTCATAGTCCAACAATCCACTGCAACACACTGGCTCACATTGAATGGGTTGCATGCACGTCCTTTTAAAACATAGATAGTAGCCCGATTGGCATCAAGACCCACCTTTTATTCCTGTATGTTCAATGTCTGCAGTGGCCAGATATGCCTTTATAGCTTAAACCAAAAGCTTGAAGAATGTAGATCTGTCCTTAACAAATGCATTAATTTACAAAATATTTCAAATATTACAATGTGATCTGCATTGGACTACCTTTGAAAAGCATTCATAAAATTGTATCCAAAATGATTCAAAAAGGAGCTGTTTAGTGGAAACATTTAACTCTTTCATTGAAACAGCCTCACCAGTTTTGAATTGTTTCAGTGCCCTATTCAAAAAATTGTTCATAATTTTTAAAACCATTTACATATTTGAACCAGGATAGCTGAAGGATTGGTCCTGATGTTGGTCAATGGAACCCTCATAGTTATTCCACCACCCTGATGGTCTCAATCATTGGAAATAGGCATCTCAGTTCTGGAACTCTTTCCTGAAGGAAGTTTATTTTTCCCCTTGGTGTGGATATTTCTGTTAAAAAGGCCTTTAAATGAGATACTTGCCACCCTGTTGTTTTACCATTGGCTGTGTAAACATCATTTTATGCCACTGCTTTCTTGAGGATCCTTTATTGAGGACATTGTGGACTCTCTGTATTTTTGTATGCGTTTGGTTTTATGGTGCTTTGCTACTGCCTTTCATGAATGGGTTTTTATTGGAATATTCTTGGGTTTTTTTTTTTTTTCATTTTTTCAGTTGTTTAATTGTGTCATTTTTAGGGATTTGTTGTTGTCATTAGCTATCTTGAATTTTCAAGGAAAGGCAGACAGGAACTTTTTAAAATGAATAAATAGAATATAACATAGATTAAAGATGCCATCCATTATTAATGAAATGTTTGACTGACATATTGAAAGATCAGATGGCATAGAACAGCACATGAGGGTATGATAAGCTGCCACCTTTCTAACCATGCTCTCCCAAGGACACATGTCTACTAACTCAAATATGACACTCTCTCAGTCACTTGAAAATCCTTCCACACAATAGCTGTCTGCCTGAAGGATCAAATATAGTTAAGGGATACTTACCACAGGGATTAATTTGACCTCAGAAAAGTGTGAGGAATATCTGAGGCTACCATGCACACTTTGGAAGTGAGCAGGGGAACCCACAAGGTCAAGTGTTTGTCTGAAATATTAAAGGGCCTACAACATACAAACATTGGCCAGCCATTTCCACTTAAAGACTGTAAGACTGGAATTTCTTGAGTTAAGGGATGGGATAAGAAATGAGAAGCCTACCCAGGGGTTCCACATCCGTGGTCATTCAATTGGTTGTTTTTTCCCTTGCTGAAAGGATCCCAAGATAGTCTTCCACCAATTACACAAAAGGCCCTGATCATTGGAGATGTGAAGTTCTTAAAATTAATTTGAAGAAAATAGAGTTGCTAAAGAGTTATGAAAAGGTAGTCTTATTTTTTGGCAATTCAAAGCAACCAATTTTAGTTCTGTTAAAGTGCTGCAAATATTTAATCATCTGGTTTACTGTCATTTAGTAGGTGGAAGAGTAGATGCAAAATAGGTCTATGATCAACTCATCTCTCCTTTTTATTCTAACAGAACATGTTGCCAAGGCTGCAAATCTAAGCATATTTACTTGAGAGCAAGACTGTCACCCTGGACATGGAATCATAGAATTATAGAATCCTAGGTCATTTCCTCACTAAACTGGAAAGACCCCTCCCTAAACTGGAATAATAGCACTATAACAATCTAGTACAGAAATGGCCTTAGAGTTGGTAGGGAGAGCCAGTTTGATATAATGATTTCAGCACTGGACTATGAATCAAGAGACCAGGATTCAAATGCTAGTTCAGCCATGGAAACCCATTGGATGATCTTGGTCAAATCACATCCTCTCAGCCTCAAAAGAAAGCAAAAGCAAACTGTCTCTGAACACATCTTGCCAAGAAAACCCCATGATAAGTTCACCTTAGGGCCATCATAAGTCAGAAACAACAACAACAGTTGGAAGAGACCACAAGGGCCATCTAGTCCAACCCCTGCCATGTAGGAACACACAACTAAAGCACTTCATTCAACTCCTCTTCAAAGATCTCCAAAGATGAAGGGTCAAGCACTCTCTGAGACATTCTATTCCACTGTAAAACAGCTCTTACAGTGAAGAAGTTTCTCCCAATGTTTAGATGGAACCTCTTTTCTTGTCATTTGAATTCATTGGTCCATATTTTAGTCTCTGGAGCAGCAGAAAACAAGCTTGCATCATCTTCTACATGACATCCCTTTAGAAATTTAAAGATAGCTATCATGTCATTTCTCAGTTTTCTCTTCTCCAGACTAAACATACACAGCTCCGTAAGTTGTTCCTCATACAGCTTGGTTTTGAGATCTTTGGTCATCTTGGTTGCCCTTCTCTGGACATGTTCCAGTTTACTGATATCCTCCTTAAACTGTGGTGCCCAGAACTGGACACTTTATTCCAAGCAAGCTTTGACTAAGGTAGAATAAAGCGGCCTACTACCTCCCTCAGTCTAGAAGCTATACTCTTCTTGATGCAGCACAAAATTGTATACCAATTTTTTGGCTGCTGCATCACACTGTTGAGTCATGTTTACTTTGTGGCCTATGAGATCCCTAGGTCTTTTTCACATGTATCTGCTTTCAAGCCAAGTGTCACCCATTCCATATTTGTGCATTTCATTTTTCCTGCCTAGACATATTTAAGTGCAATCAAATTGCACTGAACCAATGGAACTTAATTCAGAGACAATGAGACTGAGATTGCAATTAGTGTACTGTGCTTGTTTCTATGTAACATACCACAGACAGCATTGACTCATGTATCCTCTTCCCTTTTCATGACACTAAATCTGTAACTGCGCCTCAGTCTCACCACCACCACCAAACCTGTATCAGTCTTCAGTCAATGTAGCAAGAAATTGAGCTCCATTCGAAAAGGGAAGATAAAATTCTCAAGTTTGTCTAGGGCAGTCACTGTGTTTGTCCAGAGAACTAAGGAAGGCAAAGACAAACTCTCTCTTTACAAATCTTGCCAAGAAAATCCTGTGATACATTCATCTTGTTGTTGTGTGGCTTCAGGCCATTTCTGACCCATGGTGACTCTAAGGCGAACCTGTCACAGAGTTTTCTGGGGCTGAGAGTGTGATGCATCTAAGGTCATCCAGTGGGTCCCCATGGCCAAGCAGGGAATCAAACTCTGGTCTCCAGGGTTGTAGTCCAGTGTTCAAATCACCACACCACACTGGCTCTTAGGTTCACCTTAGGGTTGCTGTAAGTCAGAAGTGTCTCGAAGACACATAACAACAACAATAGCAACAGGCAACCCACAGTTCTACTACCAGGAGACTGTGGCAACATCATTCAGCATTACCCCATGGACCCAGCCAGGACAGTAAGAGTCAGACCATTATAAAATTGTGCCCCCAACTTCCAGTTCATGCAGCATTGCAAGACTCAGTGCCCACAACCAAAAAGAATTTGCCACAACAGTAAAGATCAATGGTTTACATTGTAACTACCTATGATTTGTGTAATGCTATTTTTATACACTGAAACAAATTATACTATCCTATGAACAAATTTAATGTGCAGATTGAGTGATTCATGGCATAGTGGTTCTGGTGATTATGACTGCTAGGGGCAAGTGCCACACAACTCCAAGAACCATTGCTGCAGATAATTCATATCAACACAATCAACAGATTGTATTTGTTCATATTCCCAAGAATTTTTGAGGTTATTCATGTAGAAAAGGGTTATTTTGTGAACAAGCTCTAAGCTGTTTCAGACTTCAGACTAAAGCTGGAGAAACTGTTTATTTCCAGATAGTGTTTCCAGGTTTTAATAAGCTTAGGTCCTATGATCTGAGCCAAGAAAATTGTTTTTACATCATTTTTCTCTGTGATCTGCCCTCCTCATTTCTATTCTTTTTTCTTTCATACTTTCCAGTTGGTTTTATTTATGTGGACATACAAGCATGGTAAATTTCAGAGCTATAATTTGTGGGTTCCTGTCTCCAGGATCATTCTGAAGGAGTTCTCATGTGGTCAGTCTTCCAGCTAAATATTTACACACACATATACTGTGCATAACTTTTACTTAACAGGCAAGTCCTCGACATAGTTTCACATCATTTGTCAAGTTTTACATGTGGTTCTTATCATGACAACATATTGAAAATATGTGCCTATCCAACACATTTTAAATATATTTATACAAGCCATTATGTGCTTATCTTCAAGGCATTTACTATATATAGAAAAAAAATGGCAGATTAGATTTCCTGTTCTTGTTGCTTGTCTCAAGATCCCTCTATGCATATTAATCACATCCAGGCCCTGGTTTCAGAGTCAAGGCTACAAAGTATGTGCGTGTATGTTTCTTGAATTCCAGCTGTGGCTGCCGTCCTTAGTCCAGTCAAATGCCTACAGGCCTCATTAGTTGTAATAGGAAGATATGACAATAAAGTCCCAAGGGCTCCTGCCAGTCCTTCATATATCTAACAGAACCATTAAGATGTTTTTCACCTTAAGATATATCCATATTTCTTGATCAGGGAAGTAGCAGTTGTACTAAACCCAGGAGAAATATTTCTCTAGAAAAATTATTTAACATCTGGAGAGCAAAAGACAAATCTCTATACTGCAAACAATACTGGCTTTCTATCATTCCTAAGATACACACATATATAAAGACTTTATCATATAGTGTGATTCACATGTATAGAGAAGCAGCAGCATCTATGTAGTTATATGAAGACAGCTTGTAGAGCCAGCATGGCCAATGGCTATGCTGTCTGGTGGATCTGGTAGTCCAAAACAGAAATTTTTGGAAGCATCATGCAGGAGATGGCTACAATGCATTTTTTAAAAGAGTCTCATCCTGTGTCCCACTAGCAACTGTCCCACTAGCAACTATCCCACATTATTCAAGGGGGAATGTACCTAAGCTCCTGCCATTTTGAGGGCAGCTATGAAATGCATTCCTATATACATTCACATTAAAGTAAATTACAAATTTCAGTTCGACTTCTTCCTGTGTCAGGCATGCATTGATCTCTTTCTCAGTGAAAAATAAAATACTATAAGAAATAAAAGACATGGGGAATTGCAGATTTGGTTACCCAGCTTGCTGGATTCTATCTTTAGCTTGCATTCTCTTGCTCTGCTCCCTCAGTTTTTCCTCTTCTGCAAGACTGAATGAGCCAAAATGGTAAGAACCATATGCAAGAAAAACAAATAAGAAGCCACAAGAAGAAGTCCTATTTTATTCAAGCTACTTTTCTTCCCCCCACCACATGAAATTTACAGGAAAACACACACACAAATACAGCTTTGTGCTTCACTGAATGCAGTCCACAGTTACTAGTCCAAGTAAATATCAACACTATGCCCATTTGAGAAACAGAGAAAGAGCCTGTTGAATATACAGACAGTAGCCAATTCTGGTTGTGGATGAGATCTGCAGCCCTCATCAGACCCCAGTTCTATTAACTTGTTCTGTTCTCTGTCACACCAGCCCAGATCTATCATTGCTGGCTTACTTCATGCCTGCTTGCAGGATTTGCAAGCCTGCTCACAGTTAAATTGCTTAAATCCCATTGGAATCAAGAGTAGAAAAGTTTGCTTTTTGCATTACAGCTCTAAAAATCCCCCCAGCCAGGATGGCCATGTTGCCTGGGAGTCGTAGTAAAAAAAAGAAAAGAAACTTCCTCAGGCTATAGATTTAAGAGATATAAAAATCCTCAGCTCCCCTTTGTTTAAGCAGGAACACACTTTGTATTATAGATCAAAATATTGTCCAGATGCCATTAAACTTGCCCTCTTCAATGTCAATACTTTGTATGGGTGGGGGGAGAATACAACTTGACTGTTTCTTTCCAATCAGATCAAAGCTCATATCTTTACTTACAGTTACGTAAGAACACGTTTCTCTGTGGTTGCCTTTGAATGCTTGAGAAGTTCATCAAAGCAAGTATTTTCTTTCACATTGTAGTTCTGTTGCATTTTAAAACGGCAAAGCAGCTTGGGAAATGACTATAACTCCACTACACATGGTATAACCCTTTCCATGTTCCTGAAATTTGGGGAAGTTTCTAACTTGCCTTTTCTAGTTTTCAGTTCTGTTATTGTCTGTCAGCCTCCATTGTAGCCGCACTTCGCCCTTAGATGAGTAGCTTCTACGTGGGCTCTCTGGAAGGAAGTGGTTTACAGAGTTAGCATTCATGGTTTGGGTTAGTTTGTGTGTTGTATTTCAGATCCTTAAGACTGCAGCTTGGAAGTAACTCCTACTGAACTCAATGGTACTTACTTCATCTGGATTATAATGTGGATGATTCCTCATGCCAAGGTAACATGGAGATGTTTTACAGAACTAGCATGCTACTGGTGTTGCAAATAAAAGAACAGCAGCACACAGCAAAGTTCTTCCAAAAATTAGTAGAGCCTTTCAGCAAAATGTTGCGAGGTGTGATCTTTATGTTCTGAACTCCAGTCACTCCACTGCAATTCTCTTTCCCCTTTGCCACAATTTTACTTCTGGTCAATCAGCGCTCTGTGCCTCCTGAGAATGATTAGACCACCCTAGCTTGTTTTGAAAGTTCTTGCTTCTTTGTGTCTCTGTGTGTGTTTTCCTTCCCTTGTGGACCCATTACTTTGCATCTTTATCCCTTATTCTTTTCTCATCCATACATGTAAATTGTTAAGAGTTAGCAACTTTTGTATACTTGGATACTCTCTGGAACAGCAGAAAACAAGCCC